>OY759230.1:29691157-30228899 GCA_963662185.1 Eilema griseolum | reverse complement strand
ACATTTGTTAGACTGGGTGACAACACTGGATATCAGCCAAAGACAAACTCTATCAAGGCTGTCGCAGGGCTCTGTTCGACGTTATATGCTTAGAGATTTGCCCAGCAGGTAGGTACGATAACTCGAGGAGTTACGGGTGAAAACCAGTAATTCCAGTTACACATTTTTAATTATTTGTTAATAAAAGGTATCCCAAAATTAATATTTGATTATCTCCATAACATTTTGATACTTACACTCCGATTTATTATTCAAAGATATAATATGCTTCTCATATGTTTCCAAAATTCTTTTCTCTGTACACTTCCGTTTTAACAATGTACCAACTGGTTTAGGTTCTAAATCTGTTACAGCCATTTTGAAATATACCCTAGTAATCGTGTTATTGGAATCTTGTACATCAATATATGGCACATCCGGAACATGCTCGGTAGAAAAGCTTATCATTATTGAGCAATCTTTTGCGATAGCAGATATTAAAGACTTGTGTACTGGACTAACGGATTCAAAAAACAGATCTCTATCTTTCTCAATTTTCAGATTTAGTTTCATTGTTTTTAGAAGTCCATTAATTATTGCCACATAATCACTATCCTGTTCAGTGACAACCATATCATTTGATATTGCGGTTTCTGATAATTTTTGTAGCTGCAGTAATTTGTAGAGAAGACCATCAGGTTTTAAGTTATTAGTTTCGTTACAAGGTGTTGTAATATCTTTTGGTAATGGCTGAGATATAATTTCTGATTCAGTAATGACTTCAGAAGATACTTTTTTTTCATCAAGTAAAACTGCAACAATGAAGTCGGCTAACATGTTTTTGTTGTCAAATAATGTATTTGATCTGATAAAATCATCAACTTCATGGCATAACTTATCATGACATAACATTATTCCATTTTTAAATATTTTCAAATTATTCTGGGGATTTAATATCAAACTTTCTATAGCTTGTTTCATTCTTTTTCTATCTCCAGAGAATAAATCTAGGGGACAATATGCACTTATTTGTTTTATTTCCTCGTTTAGAACTTTTAAATGCTGTTTTAGGCAGTAATAACATTTGGAATGGATCCTCACACTAGATGATAAGAAACCTTCTTTAGGTTTAATTTCCACACAGTAAGTGGATGACTTACATTGGGAACTGACCATAGTCAAATTGGCAGTTTTGATAGCAAACGGGCTCAGCACTGTCTTATTTAACCGCTTCTTTGGACGAAACTGTTGCAGTTCTCTACTTAGTTCTTCTAAACTATTGTGAGGTATTTCTACCACCTCTCCGATACCGTTAGGACAATCTTCTAATAATGGCAACATTATATAGTTGACGAAATTCAGGGAATTCTTTATGTGTCCTATAAGAACTGGTTTTTCGCCTTCTTTGATGAAACGAAGAACATAATTGGTGTTTTCTAATTGTACAACGATGTGGACGTTTCCCTCGCTGATGTATTTCCAAGATTTACCCAGCAGCTTCATATTTTACGGATCAAGATTACTCAGTTAAGGATGTTTACAACGTTTACAAGATATTAAATTTTACTTACGTAAAAAAGGGTGGAAAGTTATACTGCCAAGGCCACGAAATTTCTGCCATACTGACTCACTATTCTTTAATAAGTAAATATCTATAGATACGAATATTCAAGTTTCCAATTTTGTAGTCCCAATCACAAATTATTACAAAGCACCAAAAATATCCGTGATACGCAAAGCAGCTGACTGTCACTTCACAGAATATGTCAAAGAGAATATGTCACTTCGAGTTCGATTGACGTAATGTCAAGTTTTTCAAGTTTTTTTTTTTTTTTTTTTTTTTTTTCCTTCTGGCGATTCCGATGTTTCCGCCAATGACTTAGCTCGGGATTTAATTCATAGTTTCGACTTGTCGGAATGTGACTTGTTGTAGTCTCGGATCAAAGGTTTTATGAATGTACAAGAGATGATGTATTTAACATCCAATATAGGCCGAAAGTCATGTAGCACGCTGGAGTACCTGAGTCAAAGCAAAACACACTGGTTGGAGGTTATAGCAGACAAACACAGTTCTACAGGTTAATATTATTTGAGTTAATGTAGCTAGAGATCAAATATATGAGAGGAGAATTAGTATAGGTCAGAAGAGAGTTAAAATTCATGGGTCGAGGGATACGGTTAATGGGGAGGATATCATATAAAGAACCATTCCTTCTTGTGCACTCAAAGAAAATATGATCCGCTGTGTGTTCATCTAAGCCACACTCACAGAGAGAGCTGTCCCTGATCCTGATTTTAGCTAGAAATACATTGGTGCAGGCATGACCTAAACGCAGACGACAAATTACCGAAGTAGCTCTCTTACTAGCTTCACGGAATTGGTAAAACCAAGGTCTAGCTGGAATATCAGGCTGGATGGAGGCATAGTGTCTACCCTTCACCTTACTGGACTTCTCCCAAAGGGTAGTCCATTTTGAGATCAAACAGGGTTTGGCAAGTAAGAGGATATCGTGAGCATAGACTCTATATTGGTCGAGAGCACCATTGGATATTGCTTCCTTGGCAAGGGAATCCACAAAAGTGTTACCTGCTATGCCCGTATGGCTTGGGATCCATACCAGTGAAATTAACAGACCCTTAGTCTGACATCTGAACAATGATTGCTTAATCAACAGTATTAAGGGGAACTTTGTTTTACTGGTGAATTGATTAGCTAGGATGGCCATTAAGCAGCTCCTGGAATCAGTAAAAACCACCGCCTTGCTTACATTATGAGATTCAACATATAGTAATGCTTCAAGTATAGCTATCGATTCGCCAGTAAAAATGGAATTGATATTTGGAGATTTATATGACAGTATAATTTTATATTTTGGGATCCAAACTGCAGACCCCACGCAAGAAGAGTCAGAAGTTTTAGATGCGTCAGTGTAAATGGCTAGCCAATCCTTCCAATGTTGACTGATCAAATAATCCAGCTCCCTACCAGCGTCCACGGAATCCTTACTGATACCTGAATATAAGACCACATTAGGGGTGTAGATAATTGCATCAAATGTGGTTTCAAACTATGGGTTAGTTTTACACTGAAAACAAGGGAAAGGGAGACGAACATAATTCACAAAACTATTAAATAAACAGGGGTGGTTTTTATGTGTCCAATATCCACCTGAAGAAATGTATTCTGATAGTCTATGTAACTTGGGTATTAGGGGATGTAAGGATAGTTGGGACGATTTATATAGGTATCTGTCTGAGAGGTACTGTCTTCTTAGAAATAGAGGGGGGTCTACACACTCCAATTGTAGTGCATTTATCGGTGATGATCTCATGGCACCTACAATGAGGCGCATGCTTTTGGCCTGGATCTTATCCAACAAGCTTAATGCTGCCTTATTGCATGGTTCCAAGAGGAAGCTTCCATAGTCAAGGTGGCTACGGATAAGGGCGTTGTACATCAGCTTTTGACAATAGGGGTGGGCTCCCCACCAGGCGCCAGACACTGCTCTTAAAATATTAATATTTTTTTCACATTTATGGGAAATGTAGTTAATGTGTTCCACCCCAGATAACTTTGAGTCCAGAACAAATCCTAAAAACTTAACTGTGTTATTTACAGGGAAATTTTGATGATCAAGAGAGATTAAACAATCAGGGATGGATCTACGACGGCTGAAAATTACCACAGAGCTTTTGGGAACTGAGAGTGATAGACCATGGTCAGTAAGCCAAATAGAGAGATAGGAAATTGCTGAGTTCAATCTGGACACAGCATCCGCCATATGATCCACTGCTACATAAAGAGCCAAATCATCTGCATATTGTAAGATGTTGCAGAAAGATGTGACTGAGAGATCCAAATCAGCTGTGTAGATACTGTAGAGGAGAGGGCTTAAGACAGAGCCCTGTGGAAGGCCTCTCCAAGTAATTCTGGAAGAGAGGGTTGAATTTTGAACTCTAAGACTAATGGTTCTTGCAGACAGGGAATTGGAAATGAAATTTACGATCTTCTCTGGAACACTCAGATTGAGCAGTTTTTGCCTGAGCACAGGAAGAAGTACATTATCATATGCAGCTGCAATGTCCAAGAAAACGCCCACGCAATACTGATTTTTAGATAAAGCTATTCTAACGTCAGTAGTTAAAATGCTGAGGCTATCCATTGTCCCCAGGCCCTTGCGGAAGCCGAACTGAGTTTTCGACAGTAAGCCCTGGTTTTCCACCAGCCACTCTAAACGATTTTTTATTAAGTGCTCTAATATTTTAGACATAGTACAAGAGAGCGCAATGGGGCGGTAGCTAGAGGGATCATCGCTGCGCTTACCTGGTTTCAAGATCGGTATTATGATTTGAGATTTCCACTCTTCCGGGGGGAAACCAGAGCAAAAAATGTGGTTGAGTAAATTTAAAAAGAAGGTTTTGGTAGTGGTGCTGCTTTTGAAAATGAATGAGTAAGGGATGCCATCTACCCCAGGAGAAGAATCCTTAAGGGACCCCAAGACGATCGAAAGCTCGTCGTACGTATAACAAGCATCTAAAGGGTGTGAAGCCTGAGGACTGGAGGGAAAGAATTTTGAAGACTCATCAGCTGTGGGAGCTGTTGGGGGAGCCAATCTTTGCTCGAATTTCTGTAACCATCGGGAGGGGTCATTCGACGTAATATTGCTGTAGGTTGTAGAGTACCTGAACCTTCTAATATCTCTCCATACAAAAGATGCGGGGGTACGAGGGGCTAATCTTTCGCAGAATCTGCGCCAACCATCCTTTTTCTTTTGTGACAGGAGCCTAACTGTTTGTGCAGCTACTTTTTGGTAGTTTAAATAGTTATTAGTTGACATATTATGCTTATATGCTCTTTCAGCCTCCTTTCTCATTCGGCAGGCAGACGAGCAGGCCTCATCCCACCAAGGAGGAGAGGGGATGTTGTTCCTGGGGGCCCTTTTAACAGGTATTGCCTTGTCAGCAGAGTTCAGAAGAGCTTGTTTAAACAGGGTGTAAACAGTCTCAATGTTATCTGAGTTAGGCGCAGGCAGGAGAGATACCTCTTGTTCAAGATAACTGGAGTATAATTCCCAATTGGCCTTTGAAAGGTTATATTTGAGAAGGGGGTTAAATGGTGATGATTCCCTGTGGCTGGCTAGTGATGTGACAATTATGGGGTAGTGATCACTCTGTTGTGAGTCACTTGATATCTGCCAAGTCAGGCAAGAGGCAAGGGACGCTGAGCAAACAGTCAAATCTACAGCACTAGGGCCCCTTTGGGTTAGAGAGGGCCTACGGGTGGCAGAGCCATCATTTAAGATGCAGAGATTCAACGAATCTAGCATCTCCATAAATGGGGCTGCTAAAGCATCACAATCTTGTGAACCCCAAGAAGTATGATGAATGTTGAAATCACCTAGAATAACAAGCGGATAAGCTATAGAAGTTAAAATGTCATTCATCTCAGCTAAGGTAGAAACATCTGGATAGGGGATGTAAACAGAGAGAAAAGCAATGTTTGCCACTGTAATGGCAACAATATTGATACCATCACTATGGGGAGGTAAAGTCAAAGAATTAAAAATAATTGTTCTAGAGACTAGAAGGGCAGCTCCAGCATACCTATCACCTCTGTCATCCCGGAGACAGACATACCCAGGCACCCTGAAATGGGAGCCGGGCTTAAGCCAAGTCTCCTGGATGGCAAGGATGAGAGGTTTGTGCTTATTAATTAAATAAATTAAATGACTTTTCTTACTTCTAATGCTCCTACAATTCCATTGGAGCAGAGGAGGGAATGTTACTGGTGAAAGTTAACAGCTGAGTAAGTTTTGATCTATATTTATCAGGCAGCTCAGTATCATCAAAGCGGGTCAACATGTTAATAAGTGTGGAGAGTAATAGATCAAGGAGGTTATCATTCGCAGGAACGTTAGCTTCTGCATCAGAGATAGCAGCACCATTAGGAAGAGAAGATGGGGGGCAGCGAGTGATAACATTGTGGGCCTGCCTGTCATAGCCAGGGCCAGAAGCGGGTTTGTTCTGCCTTTGGGGCATGATAATTGTTTTTCGGTGAGATACTTGAGGCCCTTGAGACCTCCGGACAGAAGACGGGAAAGACTGCTGAGCACCAAGTTGAGGACTCAATGGTTGAGACATTCTGGTAGTGTCGGCAAAGGATTTTTTCACTTGGGGGAATCTGGCAGATGCCTCCATATATGAGATATTCTCCTGAGACATAGTAATCTTTATCATCTTCTGCCTAGAGTGTTCTGGACAAGAGGGATCTTTTGCTGAGTGAGGCCCTAAGCAAAACATGCAGGTGGGGGATCCTGAGGCACATGATGTACCCTCATGAGCTTGGGAGCAAATAAAACACCGTGGAGCAGACCTACATTGTGTAGTGGTGTGGCCATAGCGACAGCATTTCCAGCACTGAATCAGAGGGAGAACGTAGTTCTCAACGGGGAGAGAGTTATAAAAACAATAGACGTGTGGGGGCAATTTTTGTCCTGAGAAAGTGACTACAATAGTCTGAGTGGGAATGTATGTGGCTGTGTTGTTCTCATTCAGTACTCTTCTGTTAAGCCTTCTTGCTTTCATGATTGAACCATATCCTGATGGGACCTCAATGGATAGGACCACTTCTTCTAGAGTCCAATCTACTGGAACCTGCCTTACTATGCCCATTCGAGAGCTTGCAAAAGAGGGAATAGAACACAAGTATTTGGCCCTTGCTAAGGATGGATGAGAAAGAAAGTTGTTGGCATCACTAGCATTCTTAAATTCAACGGACACTCTGTTGCGACCCACTCGCTTAACACTACCATCAACTATGTTGTTAATTTTATTGGCGAATAAGAAATGGCCGAACTTTATGGATCGGAACACTGTTCCAGCAGCGGCATCCTCGGTATCTCTTGTCACGTGAACCAAAAAAGGACCTGAATCTGAGTCTAAGTACTTTGCTACCTTATCCTGAAAATCCGGATGGATGTAAGTACTTTGTATAGACGGCGTAGCTTGGGAGGGGATCGTAATAGTTTTTTTGGCAGGGACAGCGTCTTCCTGTGAGGTATGGTTCATACGTTTCTTGGCTATGATGGATGTAGGTGTATCATCTAGCACAGCGCGAGAACTACTGGGGAGAGGCGTGCCCGGCCGGTGGCCGGGGACGTTTCCCCCACCGGGGTCTGGTGGATGGTTATCCATAGGACAATCTAAGTGTTAAACACCGTTACTTACCCTGAATATGAATACTAAGCACACTTAGACAACACAGAAGCACTTAAATACTCCAGCAACACAATATTGTCAACAAAAAGATTTTTGGCAAGGACGAACACTTGTAGCAAGCACGCGTTCCAGATCCGAATCCAGTTTTTCAAGTTACGGTTCATTTTTGATAATGACAATGACGATGAGTTGATGATGATGATGACGATTAATGAGATGATTGCTCAGTAAAATTGTGGGGATTTTATTACTCCCTTAGGAGATTTGGAACCAACACGAAAAATCACAATTCACTGTAATATGCCACTTTCCAATACTTGTGTGCGTTGTCAAAGGCGTTATGTTTAAAAATCCACCATGTGTTAAGACATAAAAACTCAAATTAACACCAATTTCGGAAAATAAAATCAATTCAATTCTTGATTTATGGCTCTGTTTATTTAACTTTTTTTTTTTAAATAAGATGAAGTGGAACAGCATGTGACCGGTTACTGGAGTTTGTAAATACCGTAGAATCATCAGTCGACGTGAATTCAAATTGGGGCATCCTATTGTGAAAATAATTATAAAAATTATCAAATACCTACTGCGATGCGATACTCAGTGAGAGCGCCAAAACTCTCCCTATGTCGTTTTTGACATTAAAATTAGTGGTAATATACTTCGAATTTTATTAGAAACTAAGTATTGTGTTCATGGTCTGAACAAATTAATAATGACGATTTTGTACCATTGCATTGCCTTTAAACTAATAAAATTGCTGCATGGGAAACACATCGGTGAGTTCTAACATAATAATTAAATTATACACTTGTGGACACGTCTATTGGCCTTAGAGTTTATGTTTCGATGGCCCTACCTAAATATGATTGCTAGATTGAACAAAAACTATTGATGCAGTTTTAAACCTGATACATTTTACCATCTGTTTCGATAGTATTGTTTTAAATTTGATTTCAGAATACCACACGACATGGAGCTACGCCTAACAAGTCGGGTATATCAAGGCGAAGGCAGTTGATTTTTGAATAAAAAACATGTTTTATCAAATAAAGGTTTAATTATCAAGAGGTTTAATTATCATTATAATTTAATAACGCGTGTTGCCTCCATGGGTATCTACAACAGCTCTCATACGATTAGGCATAGAGTTTATCAACCGTTCCTATGAAATTTTGAGGGATCATATCCCATTCCTTTTTAAGGCAGTTTTCAACTCCGGCATCGTCTGGGCAACTGGCTGACGAGCCCTAACACAGGCTTCTGCTTCATTCTATAACTGTGATGTTCCTATCCCGAGGATGTTTCCTGACGATGCCGGCCATATGGGCTCTTGCATTATTAAGCATAAAAAGGAAATTTGGGCCCATATGGTCCACGTATGGCATCACGTGAGGTTCTAAGCACACACGAATGTACCTTTCAGTATTTAATATTGGCAGCCGTGGTCCCGTAACAACCACAAGTTGAATTTTGCCACTCGCGGATATACCGCCCCAGACGGTCCATAAGCCACGGCCAAAAGCAACCCTCGCTTGAAAGCAGCATTGTGCAAAATGCTCTCCCTTACGTCGGTAGACCATTTTCCTTCCATCATTGCCATGTAACGTAATTTTAGACTCATCAGAAAAGAGTACACGGCTCCAATGCTGCAGAGTCCAATTTAAATGAGTGCGCGCGAAAAGAAGATGCACTGTTTGGTGGGCTCGCGCTAATTTGGGGCCATTAGCTGGTTTGTGTGGTACCATATAGCGTTCTTTTAACCTTCTCCGAACAGTTCGAGCGCTCACAGATACTCCGTGGAAGTCGCGAAGTTGGTTTTGTATATCAATGGAGGTAAAGTGACGATTTCTCAAGCTGGTCGTCACGATGAATCGATCTTGCCTTTCAGTTGCAACCCGAGATCGTGGCCTTCCTTGGCGACAAACAAAGCTACAGCTTGGGCGGCGACTTTGCGTGAAGTATCCATAGATTATTGATAGAACCTCACCTTAATGTTAAGGATAAGTAATGTTTGTTGCAAAACCAAAGAGAAAAATCACACTTTCATGAATTAAATCCCAGTAAACCAATAAAATCAAGTTTTCTTGGTATTCGATTGTTTGAAATCAACGAACAGGCTCCAAATTGTCTTTTCTTTCTTTAAATTCTGTGTTCTAAATTCAATAAAAGACTATTGTATAAAATTATGAATGTGCCTGGTTCAAAACTGCATAAAAACTTTTTGCTCGACCTAATATACACTTTTAGCTAGGACTAAACGAAACTGAAAATGCAAGGTGGGCCAATAGATCAAAGAGTATAGTAATATATAGGAGCAATAGATGTGTCCACAAGTGTATTATATGTGGTTCAAACCGTGAGATCAAAGCTTTGGGTTCTCTTGAAATCGTAACTGAATAAAATATATGAAGTCTTGTGGGGTCGTTTACTAAACTTCAAGGGTTCCTGTGAATGAGTTTTAGCTTATACATTATTTTTTACTTAAAGTACTTTTCTTTATTTTAAATCAAACAATCAATCATTCACCATTTCTGATCGTCACAATAAAAGTCATAAACCTTTAGTAAGTTCCAGAACGAAAAAAGAAAAACGAAAACTGTCAGGAGATTGACAAGTGCAGCGCAGCGCAAACAAAATTTAGCGAATATTGCATCAAAATTGCATTTCTAATTTATTTTTACCAGTAATATGCTATAGTGTTTGTCTAAATATTCTTTATATAGACTTAAAACAATGATTACGCTTAATAGAAAATTGAAAAAGGAACATACGGTGCCTAGCAATGGTTTGACTAGTGAGCCAGTGAAAAGAATATCTGTGCGGGACAAGTTGCTGATAAAAGAGGTCCAGGAGATGAATGAAAACTTGCCCATAACGTGTAGTGTCCATTTCGAGGATCCAAATGTGTTAAGTGAGTTTATTTTGACTGTGACACCTGACGAAGGTTATTGGGTAGGAGGGAAGTTTAAATTCAGTGTTTTTGTAACTGAAGAGTACAATATGGCAGTAAGTATTCTATCACAATGTAATTTTCACACGGCCATAGGCCACGTGACCACTTGCTATCAGGTTGGCCGTGTGCTTGTCTACCACTTAAGTGATGTAAAAAATAGTAAGATTTAGTGTACTTTTATAAAAAAAAACAACTTTCGAGCCTTTGTAGTTCAGACCCGGCACTTTTTATTCAACTATAGGTAGTCATAAAACTCTCCTAGATTTATCATTATATATTTATTTTATTTTGTGATGTTACTTGGTATATCTTTGATTCAATTCTTGATTTATGGCTTTGTGCTTTGGCATCAATTCCACCAATGCCCCATAGTAGTTTATAAAATTATTAATGGTGAGATGCCAATGTTAAGTTTTCAAGAAATTTTACCAGAGCCACGTTAGACACGCAAGTAAATTTGGTTCCGTGTGTCCATCCTCCACGAGATTCAGGTGGACGATCAAGATGTGTGGTTGGATTTTAGGGGGTGTATATCTTTGATGTTCGATATCTAATCTTGATGAAACTCACAGTAGGTAGCCAGAGCTCACTGAAGAGATTTTGTACTGTCAGTGGGAAGACCAAAAGCTTTATCTTTTACACTGATGGCACAGAAACTCTTGTGTCTACAGGGTTGGCACCGCAAGTGTGACTCCCTTTGCATTGCACACGTCCATAGGCCACGGTAACCACTTTCCAACAGGTGCCATGCCATGTGGTATATAAAAAAAACAAATCATTTTTTTTATATGCCACTTGGTACTTTTTGGAACTATAAAAATCAGTTCATAAATTAACTATAGGTACTAACTATTATTTTTTCAACCTTCTAAACGGGAGAACTTTTCAGTTCAATATTAACCAAAATATTGTTATGTTTCAACATTTAAAAATTCAATGAATTTTGATCTTCCTGAAACATCTATCAAACCTAATATCAAATCATGCCTATCGCATTGCTTACATAGATTATGGTGATATCTGAGTTTAGGATCTGGCTAACAAAATGTAGATAAAATACAAAGTTAGTGGAAAGGTTTACATTTTTATCTATGATCTCAGTGACCTTTGTGCTATGATTATATTTCAGTATCATCACTTTTTCTACTTAATTCTGTACAATTCTACTTACTGATTGTATGTTAGGTGAATATTTTTTGAACAAATACAAAAAAAAAGTAATTTATTAAAAGGTTAAAAGTGCCATTTTGTAAATTATAATTGGCAAGAGACTCTTTTGTCCGCACTTAGTCTCCTTTTTTTTGGGCCATTGTGCGTTTGAGGTGATTGTGTGACGATAAATTATAATAATTGCAACTCAGTCTGTAATGTCCTCTGAACCAATTTTGTTGAATTTCATATAGGGGTAGATTAGACCTCGGGAAAGAACATAAGCTACATTTGATCATGATAACAGAATTAATATCTGTATCTGAGCCACAGGGAACAGTTGGTATTTTATATTTGTGCGTGTTGAAAATAATTATTGACCCTATAGCGTGCCGCTATAATGGCAGTATTGACAAGACTGATAATGCTTGGAGGGGCCTATATCCAGCAGTGGACTGCGTTGGGCTAATTGATTGATATTGAACAACGAACTCTTAGATGAATAACTAATGAAAAATATGGCAACACTGGCACAGAAGAAAATAAACTTCACGCACCAAAAACGAGAAAACAAGCAAAACCAGTTGTGTCAATACTGCCATTATAGCGTGCCGCAACTATAACTGCAATCAATATGGCTGATCTCGCTCAATAAGAGCAAGTGCACTGTTTTGCATATAGGTAACAATAATCCTAAACACAAATACACACTTGAATCTGTGCCACTACAAGCAGTAAACTCCCAAAGAGACCTTGGAGTCACTATAACACATAATCTTAAGTGGGATGAGCACATTGCAGGGATAACCAAAAAGGTCAACTCCATGTTATACATGATTCGTAAAGCATTTTATGTCATAACCAAAGAATTGTTTCTCAACATGTACAAAACCTACATAAGACCTTTGTTGGAATATGCCTTCCAAATTTGGAGCCCATATTTTAAAAAGGATATTCTATTGTTAGAAGGGGTACAAAGGAGAGCAACCAAAATGGTCACTGGCCTGAAAAATATGTCATATGAAGAACGCCTCCTGGATCTGAACTTAACCACACTGGAGCAGAGAAGGAGGAGAGGAGACCTCATTGAGACATACAAGATTCTTAATGGGCATTACAATGTGACAAACATCGAGAACATGTATATCAAGAACACAAACAGACACTTAAGAGGCCACTCAATGAAAATCAGTAAACCTCAGTGTGCCAGCAACCCTAGATATCACTTTTTGCCAACCGGGTGGTGCAATTGTGGAACTCCCTGCCAGAAACAATAATAAGTGCTCCTAGCATAAACATTTTTAAAAATAGACTGGACAAGCATTTGGAATGTTAAACACAAGTGCAGTGATATACACGCATCAGCTTTAAGCTGCAAGTGTATCAAACAATAATAATAATAATAATAATACCTATAATATTACTTAGTCTTCATTTAAGTCATGTTTACAGACATTATTCATATTTTGAGCATGATTATGATTCAAAAAGTTAGCTTTAATTTATGTGTACATTTTTTTTGTGTACAATAAAAAATTCAGAAACTCTTACTTTTTACTTTCTTTTTTTTACATTTTTATGTTTAGTAATGTATATATTTTTGGTACAGTGAGCTTCAAAAATATAAATGACTGAATAAGACACTGTACTTTTCCACTATATTTTATTTTTCAACTGAGCGGTTTCGCCTCCCGGCATTCTCAAAGATTTATTATTATTTTAAACTTCTCAGCTTTTTCAGCTGGTATGTGTGAACCTATCACGGGCTTAAGCCAATTGAGTCAGTTCTTTTTAAATTGTGATGGGTGTTTGTGTAGAGGATGTGAGGAATCGCCTGACTATGGAACATGTATTGATTATTATTATTGGGGAACAGGCTAGCAGTTGAAACTCATCTGTATCTCGTTGTTCACTACACTGTTTTCACTACTCAATGTTTTTGTTGATTTATGTGTTTGTCCAGTCTATTTTTGAATTTGTTTGTGTAACTTATTCAAGATGTGTAGCAGGTTCCACCAAGCGCCATCAATCAACAGTATTAACAATATAAATCACGTTTACACAGATTTCAATAGATATTTAATTGAACAAAATCTCCATGTTGATTTGAAGGTGTAATGTCTTTTTCATAATTTTTCAGCCCCCGCGAGTAAAATGTCAAACGAGGCTATGGCACCCTAACATAAATGTGGACGGCGATGTTTGTTTGTCGCTGCTCCGTCAGACCTCAATAGACGAACATGGCTGGGCCCCCACTCGGAGATTGAAGGATGTTGTTTGGGGTCTGAACGCGTTATTTACTGTAAGTACTTACTTGCCAGTTTAAATTAAAATTATTACACTTGAGCGCGTACACCTCGGTATATATATCTTAGACGTAAAATATGCGCGTGTTTTTTGAAGATAGCATGGGATGGTAATGCGGTGGACGAGCTCAAATTCACCAAACAGATAGACAGAACTGCCTGCCAAGACCTCGTTTGTGTCTCAACTTAGGTCCAAGATATGTGCACCGACGTATATGCGTTTACTACGACATCAGGCAGGTGAGATGCCACCGAACCACTACTCTTAACTACAACTTAAGCTACATGAACCGTAATATATTTTGAATTCGTTGACTTAGAAGTTAGTTTTTGCACAGTTTCAAGACGTTATAGACCTGAGTATGTGGTATGAATTTCAACTTGATGCCTCTTGATACCTGAGAAATAGGTCGTGACATACAGACAGACAGACAGTTGGACAACAAAGTGATCCTATAAGGGTTCCGTTTTATTTCCTCTTGAAGTATGGAACCCCAAAAATGGACCGCTTCTGCCGAAGCGCCCCACACGCTCCACCAAAGAGATCGTATACCGTGTTTTAAGCAGAGTCATGAAGTCTGTCGTATACTATACATTAATCTGAATTCTTCAATTGTTTTCTTATGAAATTTTTGGGTTGACTCTTTGGAGTTAGGGTCAAAGGTTAACATTTTACCAAGAACTGTGAACCGACTACAGGCGCGTGTGCCCAGGCTCTTTCACACAGCGAAGTGTAGAACCAACGCCGGGGTACGCGCACCTCTGCGTCGCCTTTTAGATAATTATAACACGCACTTTGTTAACGCACTTTCGGACAATGATTTAGAATGCAAGCTATATCTTCACTCCTTAGATTCAATACGGCACAGAATTACCATTTTTTTTTATCTAAGACACGCCAACTTGACTTCACCTCGCCTGATGGTAAGCTAAAGGCAAAGTCTTAGGAAAGATGGTCACCATTACAAACACTTAAGTAATGTAACAATGGTGGCACTCAGCTTGTCGGCCTCATCAGATGATTTTTCACGCCCCGCTTAAAGGACCCGGGACTATAGGAAGAAGGAGACACGTGAGCTGGTAATGAATTCCAGGTCTTGGTGGTGCGACAAAAAAAAGAGTCTCCGAACCGCTTGGTTCTTGCTCTTATATTCTGCACAGTGTGAGGGTGACATCTAAGCCCTGCACGTGTTGTCCTGTGTAGGAAAGGGGAGGGGGGGATTAATTGGAAGTGCTCATCAGAACACTCACTCAACATCACAATTTTTAACTGTTTTAACTACATACTACATTATTTTATTATATATTATATTAGTGTGGGGGTTATACATTAACCAAATTTTATAATGTCAACTTTCATTTTGTATGGTATAATGTATAACTGTTTTGTGTCCCGGTAAAAGAAAAACATAAAAAAAAATAAAGGTTCCTATTTCAAATAATTTAATCTTCTACATTCCAGGATTTATTAAATTTCGAGGATCCACTGAACATCGAA
Source organism: Eilema griseolum (assembly GCA_963662185.1). Classification (NCBI taxonomy): domain Eukaryota; kingdom Metazoa; phylum Arthropoda; class Insecta; order Lepidoptera; family Erebidae; genus Eilema; species Eilema griseolum. The sequence goes on along the minus strand of OY759230.1, from coordinate 30,213,793 downwards.
GCAGCGGAGTTGTACAATAAGAACAAAACGGAGTTCCAAGTGAAAGTGCAAGAGTACATGACGAAGGGGAAGAGATGAAACAAGAGGAAACGTTCGCCTATCGACCACTCGTAGCGAATTGTTAACAACCAGAGGTAAAGAGGACTCGGCATGGAAATAATTTTCAAAGAATAAAAATGTATTGCAGAAAATTTGTTTGACACAGTGATTTTCCTTTGTATATAAAAACAGAGCATATACAGAGAGGTGTTGCTAAGGCCAGCCCAGTGGCCTACATGACGTTATTGGCCATAACATGTAATAGTTTGAGTAAATGACATTTGGTAGCCAATTGCAGTATGAATTAAGTTGAGTATTGCTACAGATAAAATTCTTTTTCTCACACCATAGAATATAAAAAGGACAGAAAATAGCCTCATATGAATTTTATGCCTACATATTTTAATATCTAATGTATTTATGCTTTGGTTGTGGTTTTATAGATTAGGTACAATATCCGGCTTGTGACTTGCCACGTCGGGAACAAGATTGAAAATTTGGTAAGATTGGTTTGGTAGAAAGTTGGATTTATTGTCGGTCTAACAGTTTAGTACACTTTACAGAGTTGCTAAAACCGTTTTGTGTCTACAAAATATTGAAACTATAACTACGATTTTAACTGCTCTATAAAGGTATCAAGCTGTAGATATGCGATATGCTATATATGGAGTTCTATACAAGATTTTAACCAGACTCTTAATCTTCTTCTCAATGTGCCAAATCATAAAACAGGTCCTGTATATCGTTATTAAATTTTTAACTATAATAATAAGTAAGGACTGATCTTAAAATAAAATGCTCAGATTTTTTAAAAAGATTATATGCTTGTCAAATGCGAGGCTATTTTTAATTGGCATAATAATTCGTAAAAATTCTAGAATAGTTGAAGAGCCCATTACTGCCAGACTCTTCTTAACCTGAACACTTCTTAAACTGAAATCCGGCTAGCAGCAATGCGGTGTACCGGATTGGGTATACCGCATAACTGCCTGATCGAGGATACGCGGCCTGACATTCGGTATATGCTTCAGCGTTGACACCTCACCGCGTTTTTATGAACGTAGTATGTCTATATTATTATAATAGAGGCTGCCCGCACTTCGTACACGTAGACCTGTTTTACCCTCTTGGGGGGTGGAATTTTGTTAAATCCGTTCTTGGCGGATGTCTACACCCTATAAGGAACCTACCTGCTAAATTTCAAGTTTGTCAGTGTTATAGTTTCAGAGATTTCATGATTTATCAGTGAGTGGTATTTAGCTTTTTTTTAAATAACTCGTGCGCATTAACATGGCACCTGACTTTCCAAACGTAACAATAACAAATCTCAAATAAAATCCTATAAAAAATAACTACGAAACTCAAACTAAGACAAACATGCAATGGTCACTGTGTTGCGGATGCGCCTGGTCTCGAAGGACGAAAATGGGGCCTCGTGCGGGATACGAGAGGAGGGTTATACTAATTATATATTATGAGTATATTAATTATGAGTCCGGGAAAAGTCCCTTTCCCTCAGGATACTCGATAGGCAAGTTCTTTTATTTTAATACCATCAGCCAGATTTCTATTTTAATAGGTACCATCTCTTGTGATGATCTCTTGTGTCATTGATTTTCAAAAAGTTTTGGGTAACTATTTACCAAAAGTATTGTGTATTATTTCTATAGTTTGTGCCCGTATATTATATGTCTATATCCTAAATCTACCAGGAGTATATTCATTGGAAAAAGAAAAAAAATCCATGCCGAGTTCTACATTGAAACTTATGGTATTTTGAAGTAATTACAAAATTGAATATCGAAGTGGGTTTTTTCGTTTTTTAAGCAATTACAAATTTGATAAAACAATATAGGTTTATTGTAACTAGCGAATGTGGCATGTAATAATATTATAATTATCCTTGTTCGAAGCCCGGGGTCCGCAGGCTCTTCTACTACTTTCCTCTAGAGAGAAGTCTGCGCTAGAGCCAGTGCATTTGCTGATCCGACGAGGTTCAGCAAATGCATCGGCTTCCAGGCAAGATATATGTTAGATTCGTACCGACTAATACTGCATGCCATCTCGGGGTGTAAGGTAGCTACGAGGCTACTCTCGCATTCCCTCTAGAATGAAGATTGCGTTAGTGAAATTGTCATATAAATTGATTTATAAGTTTTTCAGAAAACCGTAAAGATGCCATACAAAAACAGAACGTTGTTTAAAGTTGATTCAAAAATTAATATTATTAGTAGTATGTTTGTCATCTATAACATTCTATAAAGCTCATCCACTTGCGATGAAACTTTGGTTGTTAACTTTAATTTACTCTAAATGTTCCTAACATCTAATAATATGGAAAAATAGAGGCATTAGCTAGTTTCTATAAAAACACAATAGTGATCACACAAATATTGCAATAATAAATTAATGCTAATGTAATAAATAAACTTAAACATTTTACGCGCCATTTTAAACAATAAAATGCTATGAATGTTACATGAAACTAGTTGTTTATAGATCTGTAATATTTTTTAAAATTGATATTTATATGCATTGTTGATAAGGATTATTATGTATTGAAAGTGTTAATTTGGTTAAATGTAGAGTTTCAATAATAAAATAGTTTAGTTTATAATAAAATATTACAAATAGGCTTATTAAATGAAAGAGTAGAGACCGCGAGCAGGCAAACAGAAGGTAGGACACCCCATAGTCAGGCGGACTGATGTTCTGAAAAAGGGGACTGGGACAAACTGGATGCGGAAGCCGGAGGATCGGACGTTATGGCGCACATTGGGAGAGTCCTATGTCCAGCTATGCACTGAAGTGGGCTAATCGATTGATTGAAATTAAAAAGTAAAAGTACACTGATGATGTAAAGCATCCCCCGTTTTTTTAAGCCAGCCTCCCGCCGGGTGACGAGGGCGGTTATGTCGAATACGTTCCGATTAAAACCACATTCCGTCTTGGGTTTCAAATTTGCAAGAAAAACCTTATGGGGCCCACCTCGCCATACACCCGGCGAGGTGGGCCCCATAAGGCTTTTCTCTTGGATCTGACCCAGGTCGGCCTCGTCCTTACTTCGGTTCACTCGGGACCATCTCCGGTTTCAAGATGTGGGAACCACAGTGCCCCGGCCTGCTTCTGCTAGGGTAATAGACAGCTCCACACAGGCCTGTCAAAAGGACGTTGAATATCCCACAAGATTGAATGAAATTTTAAAGCTTTTAATATGTTAACTATTCAAATCGATTTAGAGAGGAAAATTTTTAACGGTTCAGGCGAGATGATTCGAACCCGTAATCTTTTCTTTACAAGGGTCCTACAAGACCTGTGTACTTTTTTTTTTTTATTACTTGCTCAAAATCCCCACGGATACCTCCCCACCGGGGCCGGTGGGAGAGGTTATGTCGGACTCGAACCGACTAAAACGCACGCCGCCTGTAGGTTGTTTTGGTTGCCGAAGGTGAGGTTGACAGGCATATCCCTCGCACTCCGGCCGACCCAGGGCCGTTTCTCACGATCTGGCCTCGGGTGTGTGGGGACTACAGAGTTCCCAACTCGTTCCCGGAAAACGGGGAGGCGCGCCAGGCGCGCCGCCGCCGCGGCCTGCTTCTCCCAGGGTGACAGGCGGCTCCACCTGCGAGACCTGTGTACTAGAGTTTTACCACAATTTTGTTCTTCTCACGAAATAGCTGCGTTCTCTTAATAAACCACGTGTTTTTCTCAAGAAATACTAGAGCTGTTCCTTGATTTACATACCTTTAATTCTTGTGGAATATCAGATACAATCGTATCAATAGAAGCATCAAAATGTAAGCGAACTATCTCTTTTTGCTCAACACTAACTAAATTGTTACTCTCTGAAATTTGCGTCAATATCACTCGTTGAAATAAAACTGTTTTTTTTACCGATTGTATCTCGAGAGACTGTCTCCTTCTGATCATGGCTGCTAAAAAGTTACCGAAACGTCGGACTTAATGTAAATAATGAAATCCCACAAAATAAATCGCTATATAATCGATCAAAAATAGTTTTATTTCACTAATTGAATTCTTTCTTTAACCGAATTAACCTTTGCCACTGTAATGTTTTGTCCATTTATATAATAAAATGCGTTTGTATCAAATCAATGCTCTTTATTAAGTTCAATTAATACTAGAGCATCGGATATACCAATTAATATAAATATAAATAAATAATAAATAGTAAAAATTTGTATACAATAAATAGCTTAATGAGAAAAACTTGTAACATTTTTTTTTTCATTATGACTAGATTTCGTTTGGATGTGTGAGTTAGTCGACAAAAGAGTTATATAGTTATACACCTTTTGATATAAAGTTGTATAAAAGGTGTATAATTATATCTTTCTTCGACTGTACATGGTTTTTGATGAATGAGGTTTGTAGGACACACTTGGAATTATTTTTTATAATCTGTGTTGGCTTTCAAATTTAAGTCCCAGCACTAACAAAATCATTGCCAATATATAAATCTAGGGGGCTTAAATTTAACTTTTATGCGATTATTATAAATTATTTGATTGAGTGACCTGAGTGATATTTTTAATGTGAAAATGTTAACTCATCGTATTGGCGATTTTATAGAAATAGGGCACATCAAAAGTACTCAAAACTAGCAGGCGGGCCTCTATCAGACTTCATCTATCAAAGCTGTTATCTCTGCCTACTCCGGAAGGAGAAATGCGTGAGGAGTTTCAGAAATAATCTTGCCTTTTGTTAATAATACATTATAATGATACATTTCTAAAGATTTGAAAGGAAATATAATATCGTATTTTTTTTATACTATCAACATCAGAGGAATTTTCGATATATATAAGTCTTGATAAATTTTGTTGCGACTTGCTTCTTTTATGAAAATTTAAATTAAAAGTTGTAGAAAAATGTAGATATCATAAAAAAAATCAGAAGGTATATACCTTATAACCTTAAACTGTCAGTAAAGCCGTCCTAACAATATAAAATCGCGTTTGACATGCCCTATTCAGTGCCAATATGGTTCAAAATCCCAAGTGCGTGCTAGTAGAGTGTTAGTGAGTGGCGAAGGTGGTGAGCAGTTCGTCCTGGATGCTGTTGGAGCGCGTGAGGTGCCTGGGGGACACTTGTCCGAACGCCGCGGACATGGTGTCCGCCTGAGAGGACTCTTGGGCCTTCCTCTCGTGGTACTCGTCCGAGAATTCCTGAGGGTAGATGGATATTTTTTAAAATTATTTTTTTAAATTATTTTTAATAAACTGTACAGATTTGGTTGGTGTTGTGGGGAAGAAGCGTTCTCAATATCGCACAGCGCATGCCTACGACTTGACATCTTTTTCGAGATATTAAAACAGAAGAAATTGTTACAATATTTTTATTACAAACAAAAGGTTTTAACTACTCTATAAATATTCAGTCGTACTGTCAGTCCGATGTACGATAGAGAAACGATTTTCATAAGTGGATCGGGATAGGATATTATTTGTTTGATGGGAAGTTTGCCCCAATGAAGTGGAACCGAAACATATATCTTGTAAATACACATATAACATACTCTCATTTCACACACACAAAAAAGTAAATATGACAGCTACTATTCAAGCTATATCTATTATCATTGTCATAACAAATCCTATTAATTAATAATTTCGTGTACTCTTTTGAAACTTCTTTCGTTCAACAGACAGAAGGTTTTGCATGTTTGTTTAAAAAACACAAAAATCCATAAAATTTTAAAATATCGCACGTTGCGTAATAACGATTGATAAAAACTACGTTAAAATAATAATTTCACTATTGTTGTCTCACCTTTAGTCTATTGCCGAGGAAGACGGCCCTCTCCCTCTTCTTATTCATGAAGTCGCTCTGCGTGAGCCACCGGTGCTCGTAGCACTCCTCGGCCGACGGTCTCTTCAGGGGGACCTTCTTGAACAGGAACATCAGGAAACGTGTCGCTTCCTAAAAAGAAAAATAAAAAAAAATATTACAAATAAAATATTTGGCAGTCTTTGATTCCTTGTTCTGACGAACTTCCTGTATTGTCATCGTATCTTTTATTCTATTCTATTCAAATTTACCAATTTCACGTGTTCTGATTTGCCCTTTTTAGGGTTCCGTAATTCGAAAGTAAAAAAAACGGAAACTTTATAGGATCACTCCGTTGTCCATCTGTCCGTCTGCCTGTTTGTCTGTCAAGCTCTTTATCTCAGAAATGCGTGGGCGTATCAAGTTGAAATTCATACCATATACTTAAGTCTATAGCATCATGATACTTTATAAAAAACAAACTTCTAAGTCAACACATTCAAAATCATCACATTCAGCTTAGATTACGGAACCCTCGGTGCGCAAGTCGGACTTGCACTTGACCGGCTTTTTTAATATAGGTACCCATCAGCAATTTGATTTATGTAAAGTTCTTCGGGTGGTATGGCGCACATTGAGGAAGGCATATCCCGTATTGAACTGATATAGGCAATCTCTGAATGGGCAAGTGGATCGGTCTTGACCAATGTCAGGTCAAGACCTGCCCATTCAGAGATTTTATAATTACTTGATGTTACATCCGATCCTGTTTTCATTAATTTTCTCTCTACCAATATTAAATTTTACAAAGAAAAAGTTGACTTCAACAATAATAATTATTTTTTGTATTCGCTGGATAATAATATTTTTCACATCTCTGCAGGTTCCTTCACCCATTTGAAAGATTTATAATGACATTTTGCCAACGCGACTGTCCCTAACACATGTGACGTAAACCTGAATATGTTTCATACCTGAGTGATCTCCTTGTAGAGATGTTCAAACCGGTATCTGACGAAGGAGATGTTTTGCTTTGTCTCCTGGTCGTCCTGTCCCCTGTAGGGCGACACTCCCGACAACATGATGTACGCCAGCACGCCCACCGTCCAGATATCCGTCTGAGGGTACGCTGGCTCGTCGTTTATTATTTCTGGGGCTGTAGGAGACGAGGTGGATTATTAATTTATTCATAGAGGCATAGAGTTACACTAAAACAATGATATTGAGGTCAACTGGCCTCAATATCCTGACCAGAATTTTATAAAACTAAAATTTACCCAATTCTGGAATCCAAAATCGCATTTAACTTTGCAATAACTGATGTATTACTATAAGCACCTATGCTAGTCTTGGGGTGCAGATTTTAGAGCTCAATCACGGAAGAACAGTTCATCCTCCTACTATTTCAATATATACCATTTAACTATATAATATGGGTAAAATTAAGAATTAGTATTCGTTTCTCACCTTTGTACTCCAGCGCTCCGACTTGCGGTACACTAGTACCTAATTTAGTAACTTTGTGTGCAGAACCAAAATCGATCAGTTTAACTTGGATTGATCTAACGGACGCCATCACAACGTTGTCGGGCTGCAGGTCGAGGTGACAGTAGCCTCGCCAGTGCAGGTACTGAAGCCCATCGAGGATCTGAGTCACTATGGTCACCACCATTTGTTCAGTGTAATCGTGACGGCTAGACAAATAAGTTAAAATATCAGCTCCCTGTAGTTTCTCCATTATTAAAGCTGCAAAAGGTGATCCAGGGGCTTGGTAAGCTCCTATTAAGTTAGATATCCTCTCGTGCCTGAGCCTCCTCAAACATTCATATTCCCTCTGAACCTGTACCTCAGTTTCGGGACGAATTTCCAAAATTTTGGATACTACTAAAGTGTCGTTTGTTCTATCAGCGCCCTTGACGACAATCGAGAACTTTCCACGCCATAGTTCAGAGACAAAGCTGAAACGTTCAGTGAAAGCCTGTGCCGTTACCCATTCTATTGGTTTATCTTCAGTAGTATAATTCAATTTGGGTCTTTCTTCATCAAGCACAACTTCTTGACCAGATTCTGTTAGCTGCTGAAGGTGTTTCATCGCTTTGGTAACTTCGATTTTCGGTGCACCAGATTCTTTCGTCTTTATTAAGTTTGTGGGAATACCTTTATCGCTCCATCCAATCCTGTTGCGGGATGACAATCTGAACTGGTAGCTGGTGTTGGGAATCAGATCACGGACTACGAAGAATTCATGGTCAATATTGTTGGCAACTTCCTTCCACTCCACGCTATCTCCTGGCTTATATTGGAGACTGTAGCAAATAACTGGACTATTTCCATCGTATTTTGGTTGCTTCCATCTGAGGAGTACTTCGGTGTCTGAAATGTTGGAGGCGGTTGGGCTATCAGGGGCATCAGGAGTGGTGGCTTCTACAACTCGTGTTCTGGTGACAGTTTGACCAACTTTGTTCCTTGCAACTACTTTGTAATAACCGATATCGTGATGCATGGATGGATCGAATTTAAGGGTTGATCTACCTTCCTCGTCTTCTATGATCTTGATGCGCTGACCTTCAGCTAATACCATATCATTTTTGAACCACTGGATGGAAGGTTTAGGGTCTCCTACGGCGTAGCATGACAGTTGAGCGGGTTCACCTTCCCGGATTGGAAGTAATTGAGGCTTTTCTCTAAAGAATGGGAGTTGTCCGTCTTTCTTGGACTCCATAAATGCCTGGGCCTCAGCGTAGCTGTCGAGTCTCGTGCCTAACTCGTGCCGCAGTCGTCGGATGGTGTAAGATTCCGTGCCATAGTTGTTGATTCTCTCGCGACGTTCGTCGTCGATTTCTTCATCCATTATGTCAGTGAATCGTCGACGCTCGCGGATGATCGGCGTCTGAGAAATTAAGATATTTTTTTTAAAAGTACAAAATTCAAAGATATAGCTCAAACTTATAGTAAGTACTTACCCTGGGGTCGTAAGAATCCCTAACTGATAGATGGTAACCAGGCGAGCGAACACACGCCACTTTCATATACTCGCGCAGACGCACCGGGAACTGTGTGTCACGGAGTTGCAGCAAGTATGTATCGGGACCGTTCTGGTAACTGAAGAAACAAAGAAGTTAAGAATCTCCTCATTTATTTTTGAATTTGTCGACGGCGTTTTTTGTCTCTGCTAATCAAGGATACAGTAACCGCGCGCATTTTCTTAACGGAGCAGGGCAATGCTCCTTGCATTTTACGACGAGACCACCTGCTGTATAATAGGAGCCAATGCCCGCTGGGGTTTCTGGGCATACCCAGGGTCCCCCACGGCACACTGTGTGGTTTTAGTGGGTTCGATTCTGACATCATCGCTGTTTAGATGGTTCTCGAGGACATTTTCAGATCTAAGAATACAGTACACCGTACCCTGGATTAGCAGTCAGCCAAAACCACTTTAAACTACAAGTAGACAGTTGTCTGTTCAGTTTTCAAAGGCAACTACTACAGATCATGACTTGTCTTTATAACACTGTGATACTTACTGGCTCTCGGACTTAGCGGAGACCTCCCAGTCGGGGTGGTCCCACTGCTTGAAATTCAGGTCGTACTCGCCAGGTTTGCGCTCGTGAGACGCTCGGTCTGGAGTGCCTGTGGTAGGTATAGTACATTGTAGTAGAAAACAATCTTTCATATGATTATGATGAAACTTTGGGGACACAGGGAGACTTAGACCTGAATGTAAGCTTAGACAAGAGGGTCACCAGTACATACATATACCTACTATACCACGTTACAATGGTGACACTCAGCTTGAAGGCCCCATCATTTGCCTTTTCACGCCCCGCTTTAACCTTAGAGGACCCGGGACTATAGGAAGAAGAAAACGAGCTGGTAATGAATTCCAGGCCTTAATGGTGTAACAAAGGAAAGAGCATAAAAAAGGCATTGCCAGGTACGCTGGGTTTTAACTATTAGATAATACCGTACCGTATTTATCTTTCAAAATTTATAGCTGTAGAAAAAGAAATAGTATTTATCATATAGCTGAGTATTCTGTGATTGACGACGTTCCGGGAAAGGAGATCCCTCTCAAGTTTTGAACTAACCTTCTGGCGTGTAGATCTCCCCGGGCGGGTAGACCATCCTGCTGGGGTGGTCGAAGGCGCCGCTGAGCGGGCGGCGGCGGAACCACGTGCGGCACTGTGCGTTGCCCGTCCAGTCCCTGGCACACGCGAAGGGTTCCAATTAATATCGTTGGTGTGTTATGTAGTATTTATGCTAAGATGGTGAAATATACAGGCTTGCTGTCATTCAGTCATTGTATCTTAAATTGTCTTCAACGGTATAACCAATACCATCTCGAACCAAGCAGTTTGATACTTCTGTTCCTAGTCGCATGATAAACAAATGGAATGCTCAAAACCGTCAAAGTAGGAACCACCATTATAGGTTCGTCAGCATCTGGAATGGTGGCACTTGAAACTTCACTTTAACTTCTTCTCGCTAGTATGCCCTTAATCCCTCGAGCTAAGCTAAATTACTTGTATAACTAGTGGGTTCACGTCGGTATTGTGTATGTAATGCCCAGAATGCGAACCCAAGACTCCACTGAACAACCAATGCTAATTAGTTGGGCTTTTAAATTACCCCAGCTCCCGTGGTTTCCGGCAGAGTAGAATTTGGGCCACCCCATCTGTTTCCATGCGGTGTCGTACAAGGCGACTAAGGGACAGGGCTATATAAGATGAGATGAGATAAGATAAGATAAGATAAGATAAGATAAGATACAACATAGTAATTTAAGTCACATATCATTAAATTTATACAGACAATGTGGAAACTGGTTTATGCATTACAAAACTAGATTTGATAAATCTATACTAATATTAAAAAGCTGCAGAGTTTGTTTGTTCGTTTGAACGCGCTAATCTCTGGAACTACTGGTCCGATTTGAATGATTCTTTCAGTGTTGGGTAGTCCATTTATCGAGGAAGGTTTTAGGCTATATATCATCACGCTACTACTTAAGGGAGCGGAGCATTGATAATAAATGTGAACAAATTCGGCAATTATTCATACATATATTGAAAACTAAAACATACGAGCTCAAAGGGATATGAAGCTTCAAAATATACCCCGGGCGAAGCTGGGGTGGGTCAGCTAGTAATATATACAGCCAATAGTGCCCGGAATACGGCAATAGGTTCACACCCTATTACGTGGGACCGAATACAATGATTGGTGATATGTGGGTGTTAATTCACCTCCACCTAACCCTCCGGGGATAAAGGCGTGATTATATGTATGTAGGTATGTATGTATCCATAATGCAAGTAAGGTAAATTTATTATTAAGGAGTTAATAAATAAACTAAAATTAATAAATAATTTTTTTATACTGTAGATTGATGGCACTTGGTGGAATTTGTTGTTACACATACCTATTGAGTTTCGCATGTTTGAGTGTCGCAATGTTTCTAATAGGAATGTTCTTAAATGTCATTATAAGCCTTTGAGGATGTCGTAAGGCGAAACCGGTCAGGTGTAATAAGCAATAAAGTAATGTGGAAAAGTACAAGTGAGTTATCAATATGTGTAATAAATAAATCCTTAAAGATCAATAAATATACCTCCTCACCTGTATAGATTGTAATAGTTCCTAAGCCTGTCGGTGGTGATCTGGTACTCCTCCTGGTAAATCCTGTCTGCAAGAGTCAGCCAGGGGTGAGAGAGTGCGGTGTTCACGTCTATACGCTCGTGCCAGTTGATCACCAGGAGTTTGGAGATGAAGTCCCGGCTCTCCTTGCTGAGACGAGACCACCATTCTGGAGACATTAGATCAAAGTTCAGTGTAATGTGAGTGAAAGAGTTGCTTTCAGAGAGTTTCAAATGTTCAACTACTTTTAACTGCTCTTTAAAGATAGTTATTCTTTGCCATTTTCATTTTTGCAAATTCCTACCACTCGTGATGACACCGCACCGTTCTAAAATGTTTTTAACCTCTTTCTGACTTAGATTTTGTTTTTAAAAAGTGGTTACCGCGGCCTATGGACGTGTGCAAGGGAGTCACACATGCGCTGCTAACCCTGTAAGCACGGAGAGTTTCTGTGTCGTCAGTGTAAAAGACAGCACCGGCCTGGGGGTGACAGGTGGAGCCGCCTGTCACCCTAGCAGAAGCAGGCCGCGGCGGCGTCGGCGCACCTGGCGCGCCTCCCCGTTTACCGGGAACGAGTTGGGGACTCTGCAGTCCCCACACACCCGAGAGAAGAGGGCCAGATCGTGAGAGATGGCCCTGGGTCGGCCGGGGTGCGAGGGATATGCCTGTCAACCTTACCTTCGGTAACCAAAGCGACCCACAGGCGGCGTGCGTTTTAGTCGGTTCGAGTCCGACATAACCTCTCCCACCGGCTCCGGTGGGGAGATATCCGTGGGGATTTCGCGCACGTAAAAAAAAAAATTGTAAAAGACAAAGTAGGACAAGTTTTTGGTCTTTCCACTGACAGCACAAAAAATCTCCAATTAGCTCTGGCTACTCTACTCTCCGCCGGGAACACAACACGAGGTTATTATGACCACAGTATTTTGTAGAGCGGAGGTACTTCCCCAGTCGGACTGCTCAATTGGACAGAAATACCGTCGAGTTTTGCCTCCTTAAGAAATTCTGTACAAACTACATCACTAACCTTCATCATGCCATTCCCATCGTCCCTCTTGGATCCTGGTCAGCGTCTCCCTGTCATTCACTCCTCTGAACGGCGAGTGTCCACTCAGAAGGATATACGTTATTATGCCTATGCTCCACATGTCTGCCCCGAAGGAGACTCCCTCTCCTCTCGCAATCTCAGGGGCTACAAACTCCGGCATGCCGTAGTCTAGGGAAGCATGCTCGTTGAATCGGATACGGCGTGAGAGACCGAAGTCGCACAGTTTGATTTCGTCGCTGCCGGCGTGGGAGAGGAGGAGTTCGCCGATCTGCGGATAATTACAAATTTAATGGAATTTGAGGAGGTAGGTACTTCATCTCTCTTTCTTATTTAAGGTAGGTGTGAAGAGCCTAAGTCAACTTCTGTGCTAGTCGGTGCATCTGTTAAATAACGGGAGGTTCTGGCGAAAACTTTCTTCTCAGATTGGAAGGTCTGACGTCATTAGCTATCAGCAACCAACCAATCAAAAATAGTAAGACCCCAGTAGGCCTACCATGAAATATTTGGAATTACGGATTGAAGTACCCGAAATTAGGAATCCCGAAGTCCGAAAATAGATTCCGAGGTGGTAGGTGACACCCCAGTACGGCTAAAACCCTGCCGGAAGTGGCAGGCAGAAGCGTGGTGATGGAGAAAGAATACTTATATTCATCTCATCCGAAGGGTGTCCGTAAGAAGCGACCAACGGATTTTTTTATTTTTTATTTTTATTTATTTACAGTGCATTTAGAAACCACAGTGAGAGACGTTATTTTTCAATAAGAAACTAAGTAGGTACACTGTACAACAATAAAATTATATATGACAGGTTACAAAAAATAATTACTATAACAAAGTAAAATATAAAAAATAAATGTAGGTAGCTTAATATTATAACGTAAGTGTAGGTACCTACCGGCGCAGAATGGCGACACGTACCTACTTACTCACGGCTAAGCAAACATCCTTATTATCCTTATTGAATTGGTATATAGTTCCAAAAATCCAATTTCTTCCAAAAATAATCACTTCAAAACATGTTTAATATTTTTTTCATTTAATTTTTCCTTAATAATATTTTCACTTTATCACCCAAATAATATTTAAAGTAGTTTTCTTTTAACAAACTGTATTTTATTTTTAAATGAACGGGTAATTCTTTGCAGTGTTTAAAAAGACCCAGATCCTCGTTGCTATATTCTAACTTAATTTGCGGCGATATTATTGTCTTTAATATTTTCAGTTGCATATTATATGTATATTTTATTTATGTACATACATACATACATACATAAAATCACGCCTGTTTCCCATAGGGGTAGGCAGAGATCACGGCAAAATACGCAGACGATATCACTGCGGGAGGAGAACTCGAAATAAAACCCTGCACCAACCCGTCTGGCTAGCGAGGAAACAGTAGGCCAAAGCCTCCCAAAATTGGGAGAGGTCCAGTCCAGCAGTGGACTGCGATGGGCTAGTTGTTGTGTTTTGAAACCGAAGTAACTTCATAGTACCTGCATGGCTAAATGCTACTACCATATTTTGTTTATACATCCTGTGGGCCCGAAGTTTTAAATTGTTCGTGGTAGCCCCCCAGGTTCCAAATTGGAAACTTTAGACACAATCTGACAATACAATAATGATGATCAATTTAAAGACAAAAGCACTCACCGTTAATCCCAAATGCGCCACACTATTATCATGCATATACTTGACTCCCCTCAGCACTTGTCTGATGTAGCCAGCGATCTCCCTCTCGGTGTACCCCTGGCTCCTCAGCAGCCTGTCCCGGACCAGTTCCCCACCTCCGGCCAGCTCCAGCACCAGAGCCAGGGTGTGCTCATGCTCGTACGCGTCATACAGACGGATGAGGTGACGGTCGTTGAGCATGTTCATGATGTCAAGTTCGTTCTTCATGAAAGGTTTGAGGGCTGAGTGTCCGTGCATGATCTTGGCGGCGTAATTGCGACCTGGGGTAAGAAACCATAATTAAAAAGTACTTATCTCTTTATATGATGTGTACCTCATCAAGATATTCGCGACCCATGCCAATCTTATCAGCTAGTCAGTAACGAACGAGGTTATGGAGCAGGGTTTCCTCTTTGGTTCTTTTTCCCTTCAAGATAATCCAAATCCTAAGAAAGACTACTGTGACTAATGTTGTGATCATGATGAATTATTTATTTATTTATATGTCGATCATAATATCTAATCAACTTTAGTTTCTTAATAAAAATCAATCTGTAGACTTTTGAAAACAAGTCGACGACCTCAGTGGCGTGACAGTAGAGCTAGCTAGAGTATTTGAGTGCTACGTCGAACTGTCGATTAAATTGTCGTTAATCGGTAAATTTTCATGCTTGCAACATAAATATACCAGTAAGTCTCTCAGCGGCGTGGTACACCACCCCCTGCACTCCCCGGCCCAGTTCGTCGCCCAAGTCGTAGAAGTCACCGAACGGCTTCAAGCTCGGCTTCACACGAGGAGGATGCTCGCGGATTCTGGAACAAAAGATAAAATTCATCAGTATGCAGCCTGAATGCGAGGGAAATGCGTTATAGGGGCACCTTACACAACGAGGCGACGTGAGGTTTTAGTCCGACATAACAACCCCTACCGCCGCGCCGGGATGAAAAACGGCCACCAAAAAAAGCCCCACCAAAACCTTTGGGGCCCAGCTAACTTCACCTACAAGCCCATCCACCTACTGATTGACACACGAGGCTCTGGCTTAGGTTTTCCAGTAAGAGTTGAGGGATCACACAGTAAGTGGTCGCTCTGAAAGTTGTATTAGCCTTTTTTATGTGCGCAAAGTCCCCACGGATACCGACGGAGCCAGTGCCGGTGGGAGAGGTTATGTTGGACTCGAACCGTCTAAAACGCATGATGTCTGGAGGCGTTGTTGGTTGTCGAAGGTGAGGTTGGCAGGCATATCCCTCGCAAAAAAATCTGTTTATGCCTAACCAAAGGGAGAAAAAGTAAGTGGCTCTCGCATGCCGCCTCCGTTTCGAGTGTGAGGTGAATGTGGTATCATACCTATCGGAATACTCGTGCTCCAACTCCTCAACATGTAGCATGGCTGAGGAACTGACAGAACCGGCCACGTTCCTCGCCGAGATGGAGTACAGACCCTCGTCCTTGAGGATGGCGTCGTTGATTACCAGGATGCAGATGTCTGGCTCGATGAATTGGATCTGGAGCAATTACAATGGTTGGTAAAAAATTGGATCATCTTTCAACGCGGGGCTATTGGTAAAGTCCTTCCATGTTGAATGATTTTACACGTTTCATCACGCACCACGCATATAATGCTTTCTATGGTACGAGTTGATCTGTTTCGAAGCCGCACACCCTATATCTGACAAGTAGCTTTCCACGGTATGGCGCCGGCTATTTAAAGCCGTGGATCCAACGAACCCCTACAGACCTGTCTGTACTTCCACGGATGATACTTTCTTCACGGTGCGAGCTGATGTGGAATGGAAAGGGAGTCTTTTGTCCACACTTAGACTCCTTTTTTGGGCCATAACGTGCGCTCGTTCGTAGAATCAGGTACTGTGGAAAGTTGCCTTCGGGTGTATAATCTCCTTGACATAAACAAAGATACTCGTAAAATATTGTATATTTTACTACTTAGTAGTGAAATAACAAATATTTTATTCAGTCCTTTTATTGATTTTTGATTCGCCAGTTAGTGTGTTCGTTCTTCACATTTGTTATTTTTTTTTACCTATAGCTTGTGCTACATTATATTGTGTGGTAAATAGTTACCTTAGTCCTGGAACTAGGTGCAAGCGGCTGCCAGTCCTTGTACCACTTGATATCCGGGTACGGCACGCCAGTGACCCTGGCCTCAATCCTCGCGATCTTCCGTTGCAATACCACGGTCTCTTCAGGCCTTCTGATGAACGTGGGGTACTCCGCCACTTCCAGACGGACCCTCTGGCGAGCCTGTCCGTGTTCGTTCGTGGCTACGGCCTCGTACCAACCTGCGTCGCGTTCTAACATCCTGGAAGGAAGAAGATTATATTAATACTTTTTGTCTCGTAAGGCCAGAAGGTCAATACTCGTAATAAAAGTTTGTTCAAAATTCAGTCTCGATCTAATCTCAATATCCCAAATGTCAAAGTCTTCAGGATTTCATTGAAATTTCCTTACGAGAATATCGTTCCAGGAGATTGAGATTTGAAAAAGTAGATCGAAACCGATTATAAAAAGGAACAGGAGGAAAGACAGATAAGTAAAGTTAACGTATTTTAGTGAAACACAATGACAAGAACAAAAGGAAAAATACTATATTGTTTGTACCAAAATATGAAAAATTGCTCAAAATTTATGAAAACCATGCTGAATGAAATGAAAACTAGGAGCCAGTTTTCATTTCATTAAGCATGGTTTTCATAGATATCTAAATTTTAATGATTTATACAAAACATACTTTTAATTTAAGACTATTACTTACTTGTTAATAAACAGGGTAGCCTGTCCATTCCTGGTGTAACTCCAGTCGTATCTTCCACCGATCTCGATAGGCTCATCATTGAAGAAGTACGTCATTTTAGGCTTAGGGTATCCATACACGAACCAAAACAGATTCACATTGTGGCCTTTCACTCCGTATTGAGAGTCGTGTTCTTGACGGAGGAACCGTGGAGCCTGGGCATATCCATCATGAGGTGGTCTTTCGATATCAAAGTCTTTAGGGAAGTACGGAGAAGTCTCAGGTCTGAAGTCAATACCAGGTTCCAAGTACGGAATGAATTTAGGTGGGTCAGGTTCCAATTTCGCCCGGTGTGTGATGGCGTACGGGGATGGGTCGCTGACTCCATATTTGTTTTCGACGCGGATGCGGAATTTGTAGTCGCGGAACGGTTCCAAGTTGCGGATGTCGCAGACACAGGAACGGAGTCCTGTGCGAGCTGTGAACCAATCACCATCGGGTACTTCGCACATTTCCACCTGTAAAGAACATACACATTAGCAGCAGGTTAAGTAAGTACAGGTGAAAGAATAAACTGGCACTGACTTATTTCTTTCTAAAGTGTGGAATCTCCTTAAGGCACCAGTTCTCTGAGACTAGCTTTGATGAGGCTATGACGGTATCGAACCGACTGATGACCGAAAACCATATGATGTTTCACCAAGGTACCTATTACGGGGCCTCCATAAGTACCTTGGTGATCCCGATTTAACCCTGAGATAGCAATTCCCCAGAATCTCCACCAGGTGTCAACTGCCTATCACGAACAGGCAGCCTCATCATAGAGTGCAGTGAACCCTCTTCGTTGAGAACTGGCTCCACTGTCTCGGGGTCAGCTTCTGCTGGATCAACCGCTAGCTCTTTCTTTCACTTTCAGATCCGCGCTCATACAGGCCGGCTAACTGGTACTGACCTGGTAAGTGACAGGGAACCTGGGCCCATGAGGTATGGAGGGTTTCCATGACAGCGTAAGGTGTCTGTCAGCCATGCGGGAGATGATGGGTTTATCCACCAGAGGCATGGGGACGCCGGTCTTCTTCATTTTGTCGAAGTCTGAGTACTGGTCGGAGATAGGCCGCTTGCCGGTATGAGGCTCAAGAGCTGGAAGGTAAATCATTTGGAGTTAAATATAGCCGCTGCTATTGCATCTGCAGATATGTTAAAAACGTACTAATATACTGATTACATCAATCAATTTATTTTCGAGATGGTTGGTCGAATGCTTGCATCTACAAAGAGATCCCAAATTGTACAAAAATGTCTTGGCTAATCGACGGTCCTCAGAACATTAGGATTGGCTGATTTTGTAGTACATGCCTTCTCATTCGTTGCACATTGCACACTCAAGCTGTGGAAGGAACTCCCTGCTGTTTCCCATGCGCCTACAATATGGAGCTCTTCAAGAGTGGCATTAGAAGGTTCCTTCAGGGTCGGCTGCACGAGTGTCACGCCTCTGGTGTTGCACACGTCCATAAGCCACGGTAACCACTTCCCGTCAGGAGCGCCGTGTGCTTGTCTGCCACTAAAGTAATCTAAAAAAATCTTTCGTGGTATTGGGTTATTCCCACTATCCACTATAGATTTTTCCCCTATTGGGCGCAACTGAAAATTAATAAAATATGTCCCAACAGGGTGGCAACTAGGTATTTAACCGTCACCGCGTCGCCGTATGACGGATATATGTATAGAAGAATTTGGATGGTTTCGGGCGAAGGTTCTGTGGCTTAGTGGTCATCGCGTTCCCCCTGTAAGGGCAAGACCGCGGGTTCCAATCCCACTTGAACCAATTAAATTTTTTCTATATCTTAATCGATACAAATTTCATACTTAAATGCCCAGATTCGCCACTTACAGTGATCATAATATTTCACAAATTATTGGAATAGAGTCGGTGGGGGATAGTTGGAATGCCTACTTGTCACTTTTGGACCCACTTTTGGACAGCTTTCGTAAGTTCACATTCCTTTTTCTATCAGAAGATTCAACTCCTCCAAAATCAGTAGTTGAAATACTTTGTTAGATGGTTTTGAACGCATAAGATATCTTTTGCATGTAGCGATCCAATAATACTTACTATCATAGGTCAGGTTAGCTGTACAAGTGTCTTCACCATGAGGGTTATATATCCTACACTTGTAGGTGCCCACGTCGCTGGGGTCTACTCCGCTCAGGGTCAGTCTCAGAAGACCGGTGGTCTCTTTGTCCATGCGTATGCGTTCACACGGGAACAGCTTGTCATCGTTACGGAACCTGAAAAATAAAAATCTTGTCTAAAAATGTATATTTTCTATGGTAGACTTCTACGGGAAAGGCTGCTGTCTGATCGTCCCAATCCTGAACGGAAAGCTTTGTCTATCAATCAGCAAGTGTACCGGTCAGGAGGTGAGGTTGGCTTAGGTCCTAACATGAACCCAACACCTTGGTATCTGGCCTAACGAACACTTTCATTGGATTCGTTCTACTATGGTATTACAATCAGTCTATTGGTAAAATTAACGCTGAGAGTTCAAAATGGGACTGCTGATCACCTGCCTGGTAATTATTTAAGAAACATACTGTAGTTTTTCATGTCAGGAACATCAAAAAAGCACAGTCCAAAAATACTGCACGAGATATGATTTCCATTACAATAATAGTATAGCGTCTATGAATCTGAATGCAACGACAAATACATCGCAACCAGCTAGTAATGACGCAGTAGACACTGTAAACCAAATCACAAAACTTTGGATGTGGAGAGTTTCAATGCAATCTTTTTTATATTACAACCAATTGTAATGGGTTCGGAGACAACGATAAAATCGATCAGTCAGATTAGCTAATCTCCATATTACCCTCAAAAACGCTTTTGCTAGAGTGACAGGTGGCTTCACTTGTCACCCCCAGGCCTGGCCTCATGGAGAAAGGAGGTCGTTGAGAGAGAACGCCTCTACGCTTCGCTGATGAAGCGATAGCCCTAGATGGTTTAGATTTAGATTCATAATTGGACACGGTAGGGTTTCTTGATTGGGTCACCTGTCGCGTGCGGCAAAAGGTACGTACCACTCAACGTCAGGGTCAGGCGAGCCGGTGGCGCAGGCGGTGAACTTGGCGCTCATGCCACGGAACACCTCGATGTCGCCGATCTTCTTCAGGAATGATGGCGGCTCCACCTTCTGCTTGCGAGCGCTGTATACACACAATTGTTTTATTTTTATTAAGGTACTACAAGCGAATTTCCTTACTGACAATATAGCAATTACTTAGGTGGCAAATAATAGAAAACTAGAATACAATGAAAATGAATAGTCAATAATTCTTCTTCTATTCCAATAAGTGTCCTTTTGCCCATATTTATATTTTCCCAAAAGGGGGTCCTTTTAATATGCCCATCCAATAACACCTGTAACACGTTGAGAATTTTTTTTCCCAACCAGTAATAGTATTTACTCGTTTGGGTATAACAGGATGGGCATATACTGCTAATTTGGTGTTGTATGCTGGCATAGATCGGCATCACTATATCAGATTTGCCTAGTATTATTGGCAAATGTCCTTTCTATTAGTCGATAGCTCTGGGAGGAGTTTTGGGACACTAAATAATAGGTGACATGTAAAATTGCCGTTTTTTTGAAGAAATTGGGGGCAACCCAATTTTCAGAGCTAACATTTTTGCATTTATTTTAGAAATGCCAAATCAAAATTTGATGATTTTTTTTGTGCATGAATAAGACAACATTAAGCTAACAAACACCTTTTAAATTTATCATGAAAATGGATAGTATTTAGGAAGTACTGTTTGTGAAGATCGAATTTAATTTATCAAACGACCAATAAAAACTAAACTTAGTACAGAGTTGTAAAATCTTGAAATCAACTTTCAAACTAAATATTAATAATAGAATAATTAACTATAAAATTACAGGAATAGCGAACTCATGGATCTGTAAGATAATATCGGCAATTTCATAAGACCTATAATGATTTACTAAATTTGACGTCTTTAGGTAAGTAATATGCATATCTAGTGCAACTATTTTTCTTTATACTTTAAGCCGCATAACTTTTACGAATTGTAGAAACATATTCTGTAGGCTTCGAATTAATTTTATCAC
The DNA here is from genome assembly GCA_963662185.1 of Eilema griseolum. NCBI lineage: Eukaryota > Metazoa > Arthropoda > Insecta > Lepidoptera > Erebidae > Eilema > Eilema griseolum. The sequence continues at coordinate 30,192,725 of OY759230.1, read as the reverse complement.
GAGCGCAAAGCGTTAACCGTAACATATTTTATATCCTCAACTTACATCTTATCAACAACTTCCAAGTTAGCCTCACAGCTGGCCTCTCCCTCCCTGTTCCTGGCCACACACTTGTACGAACCAGCATCATCTAACGTCAGATCTCTGACGTACAGACAGCAGGCGTCTCCATCTCTCTTTATGTTGTACTTTTCACTGTTCGTCAGAGGAGAGCCGTTCTTATACCAGGAGATCTCTGGAGCGGGAATGCCGAAGACACGTGCTGGGAATTTGGCGTCGAATGTTGGGAGCTGTGGGAAGAAAGTTTTGTTTTAAGAAGAGTATGTAACAACTGAATGATTAACGTTGATTAGACATAGAAAAAGTTGAATCGGTTCAGTCGGGATTCGAACCCGCAACCTTTCCCTTACAGGGGGACTGACCATTGAGCCTCCGAACCTTCGGCCGAAATCATCCAAATTCTTCTGTACATATATCCGTCTTACAGCGACGGTTAAGTGCCATCTACCCTCATTCGTACGAATTATCGGAACCAATGAATGATGTTGCAATCATTTTTAAACATTGATTTTTAATGACTCCGCTCAAACTAGATGTTATATCGAACCCGCGATCTTTCCTGCTTAACGATCGATAGATACCGGGTTTGAATTCTGGTTTTACATTATTGACTTTTTTTTAACATTTAATAAATACAGCTTAGCTGGGGGGTCAAGGAAGAGTATTAGTAATTTCGGTTTCTATTTTATAAAGAGCTATCATAACTAATTTAGTATGAAAAAGCAAAGAGAGGTTACAAAATATAATAAAAAATCAAGTTCAAGTCAAGTGAAATCAAAAATCAAAAACCAATCATTGTATTCGGTTCCACGCAATAGGGGGTGAGCCTATTGCCGTTTTCCGAGCACTATCGTTGACACAAGCCATGCATCTGAGGCGGAGTCTGGGCTTTATATATCTGTTAGATGTTGACTGCCCTATCCCTTAGTCGCCTTGTACGGCACCGCATGTGAAGAGATGGGGAGGTCCAAATTCTACTCTGCCGGAAACCACGCGGCATAAGCGTAAGCAGGGACCATTTGGATAAAAATGTCTGGAGCCTGGAAGACTTCGGATAAAGTTCAACATTTCAAATTCTTGTCTCGTGCATTTGTCCAAAATAAAATTCCCGGCAATTTGCCTAGCCAAAAGAAATTAATACGTACTTGCTGCAAATCGGTGAACTTCTGGCTGAATGAGGGTGGCTGGTACACTTTGCGCACGTTGATATTGCCCTCTGAAGTGTCCTCGCCCAGAGGGTTGACGAGTTTGACGCCATAGACTCCTGCATCAGGGAGTTCTACTGGGTTGATCTCTAGGCCCACCTGTATTCAAATTGGATTAGTTTAGTTCAGTTAGATTTTTTCTATATTATCATCATAACAATGTTAGTAATTTAGTATCTACTTATTCTCCTGATGAGACTAACTTTGGCTTTTTAGGAAGCGATTGTCATCTTATCTTCTAAGCTCAAATCTTGCCTGTGACAAATCCTCATCCGGTAATCTGCTGATTCTTTACATCTTCCATCACCTCGAATCCCTCATTCTACGTCATTTGCAGTCTATTGGCTAGTAGACCTGCTGGTTTACTAGCTAGTTGACTGCAAGTAACGTTGGTTTGGGTCCCGCTAATCTTGATTCGTCTTCCTTACATCTTCCATCATCTCGAACTCCTCATACACTTTTCACTATATCAAATTACTTACCATTCGTTCTGACAATGACACTGTCTCATTTACCAAATCACTTACCCTCTTTCCATCACAAGTGAGCAGGATCTTTTCACTGGGCTTAAGAGGCTGTCCGTCTTTGGTCCATGTGACCTCCGGAATAGGGTTGCCAACAAATGGCACTGATACTGAGAGGGGCTGTCCCTCCTCAGCGGTAAGGTCACGAAGACCATGGATAAACTTTGGACGCTCTTGTGGTGAGGACTCGTCAGTGCGGCCTGGTGGAGAAATAGTAAATTGTTACAAAAGGCTCGAAACTCGAAAGTAATTAAACTAAATAAGTAATCCATACTAATGTATTAAATGAGAAAGTAATATTCTGTCTGTCTGTTAGCTTTTACGCCGAAACCACTATACCGTTTTTGATGTTTGGTATATAGAGTAGGTATATTTTGGTCGTGATGTGGAGCCTGCCCTTTCCCAGTTATATCAAAATTTTATTGTATATACTTACTGGCTACAGTGAGGTCAGCAGAGCTGCCCGTCTCGCCCTTGTCGTTGATGGCGACGACGCCATACTTGCCAGCGTCGGCCGCGCTAGCCTTGTCTATGAGCAGAGCGTGGCTGCCATCTGGCTGCGACACTATTTTGATACGTTGGCCGTCTGGAACGATTTCTTTGCCATTGTGAGTCCTGTGAACAAAAGCAATCATCTGTAAGCAAAAGTTTACCAGTTGGTGGTTTAGTTTTACCCAGACTTTTCCAAATAATGGGTATACAAAACTTTGTATACCCATTATTTGGAAAAGTCTGGGTAAAACTAAACCAAATAAAACTATACAGCATAGAGGAAAATGATACTCAGTATCCGACATTTCTGGCCACCATTGCTATTAACTACGTTCCCAGTACTGGCCTATTACCTAATAAAGTGATAATTTCTTTTAGAGGTGTGGATTTTGTTTTGGTAGAATACTAGCCAGACCCGGCAATTAGTAATCAATTGTATCAAAATGAAGTGTATTTTCTTTATTTCTTCAACGCCTCCTTCAAATACCAGCGCATAACGTTGCTACTTCCATTGCCTAAACATCCTTAGAAATATTGAAATAAAAACCACAAAAATGTCTGGTATTCCCTCGAAGTCTTATTTGGAGATCCATAAACGAGTAAACCTTACCACTTGATAGTAGGCTGGGGATGTCCCAGCACCTTGACCTCGAGTTTGATGGGGAATCCTTCAATGACCTTCGCCGGCTGCAGCTCAGCGATGAACGCGGGCTTGCGTTCTTTTTGAGTTATTTCTACCTTCGCTTTGGAAGCCACCTGGTGGAGGAAATGGAGATTAAAATCCGTCACTAAAGAAAGAAGAGTAGTGGTTTATAGGCCCATAAGACGATTTATGATTTTAACGGTGAGTAGGGTAGCCAGAGCTCACTGGAGAATTTGTGTTCTCAGTGGGAAGACTAAAGGCTTGTCCTGCTTGGTCTTCTACACTGACGGCACAGAAACTCTGTGCTTACAGGGTTGGTAGCGCGAGTGTGGTTCCTCTGGTGTTACACACGTCCATAGGCCACAGTAACCACTTTCCATCAGGTGGGCCGTGTGCTTGTTATGCCATGTGTTGTAGTGTGTAGTGAGAGAGTAGTGGTATAAAAAAAATCAAAACCGATAGATTTAATGACAGGAAAAGAATCTCGTGTAGTTTTAAGAACAGAAGCAGATGACAGGCTGTTGTCTCTGCCTACCCCGCAAGGGAAAAATAAATATAATTATTATAAAAAAATATATATTTTTATACCACTTAGGTGGCAGCCTAAGTGGTATAAAAAAAATAAAAAAATAACATTTGTAGTTCAACTTTAAATTTGATACTTAGGTGGATGTATGAAGTCTACTAGAATTCTGAATTACGCATTTCGCTATTATGATAGAGCAACACAGAGAGGAGGTGGTCTAAGTAACTGAGCACTGTGATTCTCAACCGGGTCTCTGTCATCATGTTCTAGTATGTGAATCTTAATCAGTGGCTTTCTTCCTCTGCACAACTTTCTTAGCCTCAGTATCACCAAAGATAATATTATTCTGTGACAGATGGCGACACTTAGTGGCATTTAGTCTGAGACAGTTTATGAAACGAGTCTTGACCGGTAGATAGAAAATAAAAAATCGGACGAAATCTAACCTTAAACCTCAACCCGGCAAAGTATCACTCGTTCTTCCCTAGGAAAATATAATTACAACGCCTCCTCTCTGTGTTTGCTCTTATTCTATGTAAACAATCTTTTTATACATCCATTTCGATAAAACTAGTACCTCTCCGAGTTTGTTGGTGACAGTGAGTGAGTAAGCACCAGCGTCTTCAGGCTTGCAGCTGTCGATGCTCAGACCAATCACTCCTCCAGGTTGGTTGATGAAGTTCACGGCTTGCGATGGACGGATTGGAAGACCTGGATTATAAACATCCGGTTTAGGACAATATTCCCCGATTCAGGCACAAATATTGTAAGTTGTTCGTAGCTTCAAAGAGTTGCAATATGAATATCCGTGATTGTCAACTGCACCTAATTTAACCACCCACGCACTTTAAAAAAGCTTTTACTATTTATTTATTTCAGGATCTCTTAGATCATGTACTCTATAATTATATGATAGAAGAAATCTATAATCTCTACTGAAATGGGGGTTGAATTTTGAAAGGAAACTGGTCCCCGATTATTCTAATTTTATTTCATAATATAACGAATGTCATACCAGTGACACCGCAAACAATGCCGTTAGAGTCTAAAATTAAACGACATCTTGTTGAGTGAATGAAAAGACGTAATGAACTATTTTTCATTTGCAACCGGCACGACGAGCCATATCAGGATTATGCGCGGCCTGGTGAGGCAGCCTTCCAGGGTGGTTAGTTCCAGTTGGGCCCCTCTACTATGACGCAGGCGGCCAGCGGCACCACCGTTTATACGGGTCTCCCTGATCGGCGCGTCGCCTCACACCATTCCCACTTGACTACGCCAAGACTCGCTGGACCGACTAGTCCATCCACCATCACCTCTGCCCGGCTATGCATTTGCTGACCCCCGAACACAATTCAACCGAGATTGAATTACTATGGAGGGTTTTTCGCAACCCCTATGGGAGACAGGCGTGATTTTATGTATGTATGTATGTATGTTGTCTAGTCAGAGCTGTAAAAAGTAAACGTTTTGAAAGAATTTATAACTATTTTTAAATGGTACGTACCGTCCTTGAACCATTTGACTTCAGGCGCCGGGAACGCCATGACTCTGGCTTCAAGCTTCAACGGCTGTCCGATGACTGCTTTCACATCTTCCAACTCCTGGCTGAAGGATGGCTTCCTGGGTGTTGCTAAAAATAAAATAGAATAAAAATTGATAGAAAATCCAGCACTTTAGGGGACGGGTTCTATTCTCCTCCTACCCTAGACTAGGGATACAACTGTTCTCTGACTGGAAGGAAACATAAAAAAAACGGATATCTGTCTATTTTTTAAATTCTATTACTTTTTCAAAGATAAAACCACTTACGATTCACAGCAACGGCACACAACGCAGAATTCTCCCCATGAGGGTTGGTGATCACTAGTTTGTAGGCGCCACAGTCAGCGGGCGTTACGTGATCTATGGTCAGTTTGACGGTGCCGTCGGGGAGGGCAGTTTGTACCACGCGGGTGTCGTCTGCTGGGAGAGCTGTACCGTCCTTGAACCTTCGAGAATAAGGAACTTTTGTGAGATTATAGTTTCTAAAATAAAAATTAAAGGGGATCGAGCAGACACTCAAAACCGTTAAAAATGGTTTTTAGTCTCTGCTGGTACCAATAATTCTACGAATTTTTTATTTTTATTTATTTCAATTTATTACATTAGTTCATCTCATAGAAGCACCCATAAAACCCGCATAGGGTGTGAGTGTACATTAAATTTAATTTATATAATCAACAATAATTATAATTATAAATACATATCAAACAAAAATATAAATTAATGTAGGCAGGTGTAGTCTTTCGAGTGTAAACCAGTTGTTGTTTACGATAGATGCAACGCTGCTATTTGCACCTACTTACACGCGTTCGCTAATAGACGCACTCTGGATACAGAATGATTGGTTTGCAACAATTTATTTATAGTATAGTTTTATTTTTTCATTTTAGTTATTTTATAGGTATGAATCATTTTATATTTTATTATAGATTCAATATTTTGTCTTGGTTCTGGAGGCTTTTATAATCTCGAAAGGACTTTAGATATGGTAGTTATTCTAACGGTATGAGACCGTTGCGTCGCACAAAGACTTCTTTGGACTACTAAACAGTAGGTTCTATTTAGTATCACCATAATCACGGTGGAGTTCCGCGTTTTACCGTGATCATGGTGTTTGTAACAGCGCCGAAATAGTCGAAACTCAATATCATACAACATGGTAAATATCCCGATTACTATGATACTTATGTGAATGTCCACGATAGTTTAAGTAGGTTCTATGCAGTAAAGATTGACAAATTCTAGTCTTACTCTTTTGCTCTCTTTCGTAAGCTTTAACAATTTTATTCCAATTCATAGATTATGTATAAATGTCTACTAAAAATCGCTTATTTCTCTACATTAGAGACTTGATAATCAAGCTCACTAGAATCATAATTTGTGAGTTCGTACCACTTAGCTGTAGGAATAGGGCTGCCGTCAAGTTTGGCCTTCAGTTCCAACGGTTCTCCCTCATCAACGTCCTTCTGCCGCTCCAGCCTGTGCGTGAACCCAGGCGTTGCCTGACCCAAGGAAATGGTCGCTTCGCAGACTGCTTCTCCTGCTAAACTGACGGCTCGTACTTTGTACTGAACAATAACACGTGGATTAGATACCTTCCTGTTACGATTTATATTTATAAAATAGAGGCGTTTATTAAATTTGTACGTAAATAATTTCAAATCAATTAATTTAAAAAAAAAAAAATTGAACTGAAATTACTAATATTCCTTCTAACCCCTCCAGCTAAGCTAAATTGCTTGTGTTAGGAGTGGGTTCACGTCGGTAGTGTAATGGGCATGATTCGAACCCGGAACCTCTCGGTTGTAAGGCCAACTCCTTAATCACTAAGGTACTGACGCATTAACTTGAAACAAATCCGTGTGATGACGGAGAAAGAATACAAGTATCACCACCCCATCTCATCCGAAGGATGTCATAAGAGGCGACTAACGGAAAAATACACAAAATCACTGCGAGAGAAGGAAAACTCGAAATATAACCCTGTACCAATTCTTCTAGCCACCACAGCAGCGTGGTAATAGTAGGCCAAATCGTTCCAACATTGGGTGAGGCCTATGTCCAGCAGTGGACTGCAATAGGCTAATTGATTCATTGATTGCACGCAAATATAAATATTTGACAATGATGACCCCGTAGGGTCCCAGTAGAAGCGGTAAACCCAAGAAGTACTGGCTTGATGTCGCGCGTTGTAGAAGGTGACATGTTTGCCAATGGTCTCACCACCATGAATGTTATAGACCGTGCGAAATAAAAGAAGAAAATACGGTAGGAGGACTCCTACCGGCTTTTCCTCTTTCTGGTGATGATGAGAGAATATGACTGAGGACACCTCGTTATGCCGGTCGATGCTTATATCAAATACAATGGGTAAGACTATGAGTTGCCGGGTCAAACAATGGCAGTTTCTAAATAGCAAAATCCAACTGAAGTTGATTGATGGAGGTGAATTTAACACACACATTTCAACAATCATTGAATTTGGTCCCACGTAATAGGGGGTGAGCATTGCTGTCTTCCGGGCACTATTATTGACTCAAGCCATGCATCTGAGGATGAATCTGGTCTGTATATATCTGTCGGATGTTAAACAGCCCTATTCCTTAGTCGCCTTGTACGACACCGCATGGGCATATATGGTTTGGTCCAAATTCTACTCTGCCTGGAATGTTTCCTTTTTTAAAAAGACTACGTTTATGTGTATACATACAGACACACAGATACACCTGTTTCCTCTTTAATTATTTTCATACGAAAATAAAATATTATCAGACATTTTGTAACACAAAATTGAATCTCACCTTGCCTGCATCACTAGCGTTAAACTTCTTGATCTCCAACTCACTGTCGACTTGTCCTCCAACCTTAGTAAAGATGGTATGCCGTTCATCATTCAGGATCTCTTTATCATTACGGTACCAGTGCACTTCTGGTTTAGGCACACCGTCGCAGCGGACCTTCAGAATCGTGTCATCGAAGTCCTTTACAGTATCTTTTTGGAGAGGTTTGGTGAAAATTGGCTCACCGGCTGTTGGAACATGGTTGATGAATTAGTAACAATTAGCTTGTATCTATGGAATTCTGTTCCCATGCCCACGAGGTTCCTATTTTTGAATCTAATGCGGAACATACGAAAAAGAAATAGCTGGCCTAATCAGTCAAGACGTTCTCGTGTTTTGCATTAAGCTACTTCCATTTGTATTTTTTTTTCAAGACAAACTTTTGGGAGGTGCCAAGCAGTTCTGTTTGGATCTCCTTGACCTAAGGTTTGCAATAGTCTACGTTTAAAGTCAAACAAATAGGGGTAAGTGAAGCAGCCAATAGCGGTTTTAGAACTCGGAAAATATACACTTAACATACATATAATTATGGTTTTACCCCCGTGGGTTAGGCAGAGTTGAAAAAATAAAAGTTTTAGTAGCTATATAGTTAAGGAGTCGGCCTTATGATTGAAAGGTCTTGGGCTCGAATCCTGGCCATTACACTTCCGACGTGAAGCCACTCCCAACACAAGCATTATTATTATTATTAGCAAATTCGGTGCTAATATTCTTATTAAAAAAAACCCACATTTCACCAATCATTGAATTCGGTCCCACGCACAGAACAGTTAAAGGAGGTTAGAAGGGCCTTGTGGGCGGGGAAGGCGCGCCGCGCATATGAGCAAATGCTCATATCCCACCGAAATTTACTTATCGGCCAACACAGTCGCGCTCTTATTGTGACAACGTAAGAAGCTCCGCGAAAAAAAAAGAATTATGCCGTCTTGCGCTATAATAACGTGTTGGAAAAGAAGCCAAGTGTGTAGTGTAGCCCAAGAAGGGATTTCTTTTCATCGGTAAGTCAAAAAACCTTAAAATACAAGTAATATTTGTAATTATTACAAAAGTATTATGTAATTTGTAGACAAAAACGACATAATCGCAAACTGATACAAAATTATACATTGCTTGCAATACATGAGTGCCATCTTGTACTACGTGAGCGATCGCGCAGTGTATAGCGATCTTTGCGAGAATCGCGTGTGCCGAACTAACGCTTGCAATGCCGCGATATCCATGCGTATCGATAGTGTTGGACAAAATGATCCGTTATAAACACTGTCGATATTAAGTACGTACACAAATTATTATTATCAGTAATATTGTAATCAAAATACATTTGTTTATTACCGTCAATAATAATTGTAAAATTTTGTTTTATGTCAGCCGTTTATATTGAAAATACATTTATAATTTAATTTTAGGTTTTCAACAAATCCAGATATTAAATAAATGTGGATTGAGGCTACGGGTAGAACTGAATGACAATGAAGCACAATTTGTTTGAAACATTTTGGAGACAATGATTATATAATAAAAAATTCTGGAAAAAGATACTTAAAACCAGGTGATACTCCGCATAAAAATATCGTTGTACCTTTTTCAGTAAGTAGTGCGTAATTTATTCATAGAACTATACATATGAATTAAATCAAAGTGTTTGCTTGTAATGTTAAAACAACAGTTTTGTATAAGAAATGCATATGAGTATAACCATTGATTCGGATATTCTCCGAAGTGGCGGAACCGAATTTAACATGATTTTGACAGAAGATAGTTGATGTTATAAAGCGTTACCAAGGCTACTTTAATTTTGGAAAATCACGGCATAGCGTGTTCTCCGAGGCACGACCAGATCAATGCAATTACCCATATTCATGCATACAAATATTTGTATTGATCTGGAATCGACCCGCGCCACCTGTTTCGGTCGCGTTCACTCGACCACGACCACGACCGCGGCCACAGAGCCTGGTTGTGTTCCTCTGTTACACATATCCCCACTGATCTATCCCTACTGGTAGTTAATAAAGGATTTTTTTCCACATTTAGTTACTAGAGGGGTATTGTGTATTTACATTTAGCCAGACGGCTACTACGGCTACTTTTCACCTACTTTGTCAAAATACAAGAATTATGATGAATTGTTGATGTTACTAATAACGCAGAATGAGCTTACTCAATAAAGTTCACGACTTGTGTAAATTTCAGATAGTATCAAAATTATGGAAATTTTATCGATATCGAAAATCGACCTTTGGTCACCGTAACATGTATGAGAAATTTTTATTGCTTTTGTGCGTGTGTGAGTACACGTCAAATGCAGTATTTGCATTAGTGTGACAACCAATAGCAAACTCATGATTTGAGTGTGCTGATTTATTTGTGTGCGTTAACCGCGTCGTATTGGTCTCTTTTTTATAGTGGAGTTAAAGAGTGGGAGACAAGCGGCGACACGCGTCCTAATACAAATTAGGAACTATTTCCTTTCTAACCTCCTTTAACTGTTCTGTGGTCCCACGTAATAGGGCCTGAGCCTAATTGCGTCTTCCCGGCACTAATTGTTGACTCAAAATGTGCATCTGAGCCTGATTCTGAGCAGTATAATATTTGCATGATGTTAAACAGCCCTACCCCTTAGTCGTCTTGTGAAAGAGATAAGATGACCCCAATTCCGCTCTGCCGGGAACCACGCGGCTACACTTAAATCCTATTAATAATAGAAATGTGAAAATTTTTGAAGATGTATTATATCTTAGTTCCTCATTCACACTCATATGGCTGAACGGAACTAGCTGAAATTTTAAGATTTTTTTATTTTCTTATAACGAATATTACATACATACATACATAAAATCACGCCTGTCTCCCATAGGGGTAGGCAGAGATCACGGATCTCCATTTGCTACGATCCTGACATACTACTCTCAATTCATTCACTCTCATTACATTCTTCATGCATGCTCGTCGGTTTAGAGTACTCCTGACCTGCCCCTTTTCTAAAACTTCGCCGATTTGGTCCAGGTATGGGCGCCTAGGTCTTCCCCTTCCGACGGTACCATCCACACTCGCCTCATACACCTGTTTCGTTAGTCTTCTTTCATTCATTCTCTCAACATGACCAAACCATCTCAACATTCCTCTCTCAATTCTTATCACTACATCTTCTATCACTCCACATCGTTCTCTTATCACGCTATTTCTCACTCTATCTTTCAAGGTCAAGCCACACATACTTCGCAACGCACGCATTTCTACTGCTTTCACTCTACTCTGATGCTTTTTCTGCCACACCCAACTTTCACTACCATACATAAGAGTCGGCACCAATACTCCTCCATGTACAGCCAGTCGTGCCTTTTCGGACACTTTCCGGCTGCCCATAAAGTTGTGTAGTGCCCCATTCAGTCTTTTTCATTCGGCCTTTTCCAAATCCACAAATGCGCAATAGACCTTTTGACTCTTGGCCAAAAATTTCTCGGCTATGCTTCGCAATGAAAACCGTATCGTGTAAAACCTGATCCGTACATCCCATTCCCTTTCTAAAACCCGCTTGTGCATCCCATATTTTCTCATCGGTTTCTTTCATAACTCTCTCAATCAACACTTTCGCATACAGTTTGCCGACGACACTGAGTAGGCTAATGCCCCTGTAGTTTTTGCAGTCTTGATGCGAGCCCTTTCCTTTGTAAAGAGGAACTATAACGGTCCAATCACTTGGTACACGACCGCTAACCCAACATATGTTGAAAAGGCGGCACAACTGACTTGCTACAAGGCCCTGTCCAGCCTTCAGCATCTCGACTGTCACCTTATCATATTCCGCTGCTTTACCAGCTTTCATACTTCTTAATGCACTCACAACTTCATTCATACTAATACCACTTTTATCAGCATCAACATAGTCATCCATCACCGAGGTTAGTACATGTACACCATCCTCTCTTTCAAACAAGCTTTCAAAATAGTCCTGCCATCTTTTTAACACACATTCCTCACCTTTTACAATACTTCCATTCTGATCTCTAATAGCGTTCAGCTCGGAGCTCTGTGTTTCTCCTCTGGCTAAACGACTGGACTTCCAAAAGAACTTAATGTTCGTCTGGAAATCCTCAGATAACCTTTCATCAAACACGTCTTTTTGTTCCTTTTTCTTTCTAGCAATCACTCCTTTCACTATCCCTTTCAGTCTTCTATATTTATCTTTCGCTTCATCCACATTCTCAATTGTAGCTTGCTGCATTCTCTCATTAGCTCTGACTGAGAGCCAGTCAAGCCACGCTTTCTTTTTCTCACATACCAACTTTTGCACTTCTTTATCCCACCATGCATGCTTCACCTTTTGCACTTTACTTCTTTTACTTATACCACATACTTGGGAAGCCACACCCACAATCTCATCTTTGAATACCTTCCATAACTCCTCAATCTCACAAATACTATCAAGATCATGAAACCTTTCAGTCAATTTGCTTCCATACTCCTCTCTCACTTTATCTTCTTGCAAATTTTCTACTTTTATTCTTTCTAGAACACTTATGGGCTCACGCCTTCTACGTCTCCATCCTTTAAAGAGATCACTTATACGGCACATAACCAAAAAGTGGTCTGTATGGATACCCACACCGCGATATACCCTAGCGTCTAGAATATTTTTTCTCAATCTTTCATCCACTATTACAAAATCAATCATACTTTTACTGACATTCTTCGCTTCTCTTGTATACATATGAATCCTTTTGTGTCGAAACATCGTGTTTGACACACAAAGGTTCCATTCCAAACATACTTCAAGCAAACCTTTACCATTTTCGTTCACTCTTTCATCTCCGTACTTGCCAAGAACCCTTTCAAATCCATCTCGTTTCAGTCCTACCCATCCATTAAAATCACCTAGCATTATTATTCTTTCATTATCCTTACATTCTCTTAATACATCTCTTAAACTCTCCCAAAACTGTTCTCTTTCTTCTTGTACTTCCTGGGACGTATTCGTACCGGAGTCTACAGGAGCATAAACCCCTACGACAAAAATACGAGTGAGTCCCACTTTCATTCTCATCCATATCAGTCTAGCATTCACACATTCGAATATATTCACACACTCAGCCATTCTAGCAGATAGGATGACACCAACTCCCTGGCAAGCTCTGTCGGTATTGGGTACTCCCGACCAGTACGCGGTGTAGGGTCCGTGCTTGGTGGTGTCACATCCTTTCCTCTTCGTCTCATTTACACAAAGCACATCAATCCTTCTTCCATCCATCATCTTACAAACATCATTCATTTTTTCTTCCATTCCTCCTCCAACATTCAACGTAGCAAAACGGCTCTCCGTGAGCCACTTTACACCCTCCGTTACACCAGCTTGCCCTCTGGTCACGAATCCTTGGCACGGGTCGGCTAACACCTTGGATCGGGGCTTTTTCTCGGGCTTTTTCTCGGGTATGCTCCCTGAGAGTTGGTTTTATTTCGGATTGACCTTCTCCTAGATGGTTGCAGACCAATACTGACGAGGCCCCTCTCCCCGGTTTTGATTTCAGAGTTTTCCTTCTCTTAGACGGGTTGCAGCCCAATGCTGACGAGGCCCATCTCCCCGATAACGAATATTAGTATTATTAAATCCCTCTAGCCCGTCCAGCTAAGCTAAATTGCTTGTGTCAGGAGTGGGTTCACGTTGGTAGTGTAACGGCCAGGACTTGAACCCGAGATTATATTGTTGACGTTTTGTAAGTGCCGATATAATGGTCTATACAGAATAAATTATTTTTGACTTTGACTTAGACTTTTGGATCGTAAGGTCGACTTCTTAACCACTAAGCTACCGCCGCTTCTTTATTATAGTCGGGATTATAGTTTTTTTTTTTACGTGCGCAAAATCCCCACGGATACCTCCCCACCGGAGCCGGTGGAAGAGGTTATGTCGGACTCGAACCGACTAAAACGCACGCCGCCTGTAGGTCGCTTTGGTTGCCGAAGGTGAGGTTGACAGGCATATTCCTCGCACCCCGGCCGACCCAGGGCCATCTCTCACGATCTGGCCCTCTTCTCGGGTGTGGGGACTACAGAGTCCCCAACTCGTCCCCGGAAACGGGGAGGCGCGTCACGCGCGCCACCGCCGCGGCCTGCTTCTGCCAGGGTGACAGGCGGCTCCACCTGTCAACCCCAGGCCGGCGCTCATGGGGTGCGGAGGTCGTTCACCGACCTCCGACGCCCAGTCGGGATTATAGTTAAGAATCATAGTTGGGAATAAGACATTAGCTACAGGCTTGGGTACGAAAGCAGGACCAGAATTCCAGGCAGCAGAAGCCTCGGGCATCAGCCATACTTTATTTACATTGATCAAAATATTTTCATCATGTATACACATAAGCTTATACTTACTATGAACAGTAAGTTTGGCCTGTTGTGCAGTCTCGCCAATTTCGTTTTTAGCAGTAACAGTGTATACCCCAGCATCATCAACTCCAATCTTTTTGATGATCAGTTTGTAATTCTCATTGGCCTTATCTTCAACGATCTCGTGGCGGGAAGAAGGTTGGATGGCGTAACCGTCCTTACTCCTGCAATGTGAGAATCTAGAATTATTCTTTTTTATGAGCTCGAAATTCTAACTATAAAATATTTCAAGCGCAATTTTTTTTTGTTCATACTAGGGCACATTGTTTGTTATTGTATCTCTATAGCGTATAATATATTATCAACCCTGTAAAAGCTTAAATAAAAAATTTGCAGAATCAGAAAAGAAATTACATAATTCAATTTGTGGACTATGCAAGCTATCGGTAATTCATTCTCCTTTAAGTTCAATACCATCTTCTCGAAACATTGCAGAAATACAAGATCTTATAATTGATCTTGTATGATGATTTGATCTGATCCACACCATAATGTACAGACAGCAAAGGAGATAAGCATACACCTTTAGATACAACTTTATATCCTTTGTCGTGTGTAGGCAAGAATTGGATTTATCCGAAGTTTTCTATATCTGGTTTTAGTGGTCAAGTATTTTTTAAACTTAAATGTGTTTAAAAACAATTAATGGAACAAATATCTCACCATTTAACTTCAGCAATAGGGTTAGCTCTGACATTAGCAATGAAAGTAGTTTCCTCGTACGGCACCGCGGTCACGTCTTTCAGACCCTCAATTTCGGGTCTCAGTAGAATATCCAGACGGGCTGAAGATTCGCCAATACCATGTGTGTTCTTAGCTTGGATGGTGTACTCGCCAGTGTCAGCATGACGGCCTGTAAAAAAAATGATTTTATAAAGTGAAAGTACTAATGTACCTCCTAATCCAGCTCAGCTAAATTTATCAAAAATAGGGTCGTGTCGGTAGTATAATAGCCAGGAGTTGAACTTGGAAACTTTTGATCATAATATCGACTCATTATCCACCAAGCTACCGACGGTTGACATGTAAATAAATAGAATGAAAGAAATACTTATAGCAAGGAATATTTCTTAGTGATTTAAACTATCATGGTCACTCACATTAGTTTTAAAGTAATCGGGATAGTATATTGTATTGTACTGAGTTTCCGATATTTCGGCGCTGTTGCAAGCCCCATGATCACGGAGGAACTGGAGTATTGGCGGTGAACAGTGCAAACAGTTTTTTAAGAGTAAATATATCGATCTACCCTCTTTCGAGTTCTCGAACCCGATCTCGATCACGTTCACGATACACGATGCTTACTGTGTCCACTCGCGATTTTGTTTTGGCTTTTTCCCGATTGTTTTTGCAAAGACACATTACAATACAACATAATAAATATCCCGATTACTTTAATACTAATTTATTAGTGATGCTTACCAGTAGGAATATGCAGAGTGAAAGTGCACTCTTTCAACCCATGTTCAATATCTTTGGAACTAGCAGAAGTAACGACTGTAGCATCAGGTGTAAGTTCAACTCCGTTGAGCAGCCAGGATACATGTGGCTGAGGGTCAGCTGTGCACACCGCTTGCATGGTAACAGGCTCGCGCTGTAACACGCTTTGGGCTTCTAGAGGAGTAGTGAACTTAGGCTTGCGAAGATCAGCTTCAGCTGTAAAATTAAAGTAAAATGTTATTTATATCAGTGAAATAAATTAAATAGCATCAACCAGCAGTTTCACTCGCGAAACCTTGATCCCATAGGGATTTTCTTTTTTATCTTAGCCTTAATTATAGTCGCATCTGAAGCTTTCATCTCGGAAACTGGGGTCTGCTTTACCCTATTATTATTATTTGAGGAGGTAGGACACGGCGGTATTTCCGCCCAATTGAGCAGTTCGACTGGAGAAATACCTCCGCCCTACAGAATACCGCGGTTATAATAACTTCGTGTTGTGTTCCCGGCGGTGAGTAGGGTAGCCAGAGCTCACTGGAGAGTTTTTGTGCTGTCAGTGGGATGACCAAAGGCTTGTCCTGCTTTGTCCTCTACTCTGATGGCACAAAATCTCTGTTCTTACAGGGTCGGCAGCACGGATGTGACTCCACTGGTGTTACACACGTTCATAGGTCATGGTAACTACTTTCCATCAGGTGGGCAGTGTGCTTGTCTGCCACCTAAGTTGTATATTAAAAAAAACAGTATAACTGCGGATTTGGCTGAACTTCGATATTTCGTGAATTGACCGCCACTGACCTCCACAGCCTAAAGGCGACATCGAAACACTGCAGTTAGACCAGCTGTTGAACTTTTTAGGGCTCCAACTACCCATAATGACTGCCATAGATGTTCGTATGGAATCCAGGACCGATGGTTTAACGTGCTGTCCGATGCACGACCAGACCGATGAAAATATACATATTCATGCATATAAATATTTGCACTGAACGTGGATCGAACGCGTGACGCGTCGATATCAGGGGGATATCAGCGGGATAAAAAGTAGCATATATGTTATTCAGGGATAGTGAAGAGGAGGAAAATAATGTACAGATTGATGATGAAAGAATTTTTAAAATTGGTCCAGTACTATCAGAGTTTATCAGTTACAAGTAAATCTTTTGTTTTATAATAACTACCTATTAGTATATATGAAAGAAGAGAAGAATAAGAGACCGCAGATGATAGAAGAAAGAGGCCAAATTATAGAACCTTTCGACGGTATCAAACATTAATGGTACTTACGTGAAACTGATAATTCTGCATTGAGCACCTGCTTGCCAAGATTATTACTGATTTCGCATTGCCATTGTCCTGCATCTTTCAGTTGCACGTGGTCAACTTCTAGTTTGTAGAGATCTCCTTCATTGCTGATGTGGACTCTGCCGCAAGGCTTAACTTCTTTGCCGTCGTGGAGCCAACGGATCGTAGGTTTTGGAGCACCGATGGCTTGGACTGTATAGACTAGAGGGAGTGATTCGTAGACATGGCCGTCCTTCATGTTGCTTTCTTTTAGTTTGGGTGGCGCTGTGGATTTGAAAATAAGTTTATGTTGAAAATTGTGTTTGAATAACATTGTCATTTTAGAAATAATATAGAAATAAAAGAATATCTTAATGATTATTCAATATATCAATGACAAAAAAAGAACATTTAAGGTTTTGTTTTCAAATTAGTTTCGTAAAATGCATAAAATCAGAATATGAAATTATGTAATCTTTGAAGATTCCATACATACCTACGTAAAACCTTGAATAACTATTGTACATATTCAGAAAATATATTATATGAGTACAGACCAAAATAATATACTTAACAAATAGTTTATTAAACAAATTATTAACACAGTAATAGATAAAAAAAAAACATAGTCATCTCGGTCTAAAGCTAAGATTGGAAGCTCTTAAAGTAAAGAAGTATATTTACATTAAAGTTTTACAGTATTGTCGCAGTATATACAGCAGATATAATATTAATTTGGAAAAATCACTTATTTATCAATAGCTCGAGCGTCAAAGATACTTACAAGTTCGTATTGAATCAATTAGACACATCGTATTTGCGTGGTGTCGTGCTTGCGTGTTTGTATACATACCCACTATCGCAGATTCACTTATCTCTTAAGAACCTTGTTTAGAATTAAGCGTGAGTGGCATGCAAGCGTCACTTTACTTCTATAAAATATTTCGCTTACCTTGATGATATGATGATTTTTTTGAACAGTCTAGTACCTCTGTCTCACCGAACTCCAAAGATTAGTATGCCAGAAGGGAATGTTATTACGCATGCGTGCTAAAACAAACATACGACAGCATTAGTCAAATATGGAAAGACATTTAGAGGACAATTACATGGATATTATCTGTCATTTTCTTTGAAATTTATCAGAAAAGGAAATAATTTGAAAGTTATATCAAGAAAACTGACAGATTTAAATAGAAAAGCAATTTCAATTTGATTAAAAGCGCTCATTTTATTTGTTATTTTCTCTTATCATACACTGCGTAGCGTTACATTGTCAATGCCAGCCTCGTCCATCCTCTTCAGTTTTTATAATACTTTGATTTAACAATTACCTTTTTCAACTTCTTCATTTAGAATATCATCTAGAATGCTTCTCTGTCTCTGACTTCGTTTAAGTAGGGCTTCTAGGTCGTCATCCACTTCCTCCTCCAAACTAAATAATTTCGCTTCACTCTTTTTCTTTCTCTCAACAGTCGTTTCTGTGACATTTTTTGTTATATTATCAATATTTTTCACAGGACTTAATACTAACTCCTCAATAATTCTACTTTTGACATCACTAATTTTTTTATCTAGTGATTTCATATCGTTGTCGAATTCCTTCGATATGTGTATAAGTTTTTCTGTGATATCGTTCTCGTATACCTTTTGTGATTTTTCTTTAACGATTAAAGACTCTTCTTCATCTTCATCTAAGAAGTAATCTTCCTTGTAAGAAGACTGACGGACGTATGAATCTTTGCTGAATACTTTTCTAGTTTCATCTATTTCAAATATTGATTTTGACAAGTCTTCAATAGATATCTCTCTGGATAATGGTTCATTTTGCCAGCTCATTTCATCTTCTGAGACTGACATTATTGAAATAGTACGATTTGAAGCCTGTCTCCCACATCGCGATCCACCTTCTGCTTCAGAATCTGTTTGGGGCTCTTCAATTATACCATAAACTCCTCTTCGTACATGATCCGGTATTGTGTAATGACCAAAGTCAGTTAAAAAGTAACTGTGACTAGCTATTTCTTCAACTTCTAAAGAAGTTGTGTGAGGATTATTTGGATGAATAATTTTTCTGCCTCCATTAATATCGTCATCATCATCATCATCGTAATAAATCGATTTTGCTGTCATTTTATGCAACGTGCGTGTTTCGGCT
The DNA here is from genome assembly GCA_963662185.1 of Eilema griseolum. Lineage (NCBI taxonomy): Eukaryota > Metazoa > Arthropoda > Insecta > Lepidoptera > Erebidae > Eilema > Eilema griseolum. The sequence goes on along the minus strand of OY759230.1, from coordinate 30,173,627 downwards.
GGACCTACCAGTTAAAATAGCATTACGTTGATCTTAGGTATTTAGACTGTTTTATAAGGTGAGATTAAATGAGATGAAACTAATGCATTGTGATTAATTTTTGAAGATTTGTAAGCAATATAATTTTATAATGAAATACTTGATGACGATTGATGAATATTACACATGGGGACAGATGGAAGGAAGCGTAATACTGACCTGTGATAATTGCGCCGTGAGACTTTGAGCTGCTTACTTTAGACACTATAATAGATCCATCACCGCCTGTCTTGAATGTAGTTACCGTTTCGAAAACTCGGCCTAAACATACAAATCACACTTGGGATGTTAAAAACACAGTGTTAAAGCATGCATTACTTGTGCGCGAAAACGTGAAATTCTCGCATACTAAAAGCTGTTTACTATATTGAAGAGAGTAAGCGTCGAAGCGAGTTGTGTTTATACCTTCAGTCTCAGCACTTAACGGTTCTTCGACGGCCTGTTTTTTAATGGATTTACGCTTTGGTGACTTCAGATCCTCGGCTATAGGTATTTCTTCAATAACTTCAGGCTTAGTAGCCCCTTTCTCTCCAACCTGTTTCTTGGTAACAACCTCTTCGATTACAGGTTTTTTATTTTGCTCGTTATGATTTTCATCCCAAATGGATTTATCTTCAGCCGTCTCTGGTTCTGAAAAAGATTTCTTTCCGATGTCGCTAGGTGTGGATTCTAGTTCTTCTACTACAAGCTTTTTAGGTTTATCATCTTCATCATCCCAGAAAGACTTTTCTTCAACCTCTTCTGCTTTTGTTGAAGACTTTATTGCTTTGTTGGGAACTGGTGTATCTGGTTCTTCGATAACAGGTTGTTTGGTTGTTTTGCTATCTTCATCATCCCAAAATGACTTTTCTTCAGCTTCTTCGGGCTCCGTAATAGACTTTTTCGCTGTTTTCTTAGATGGCTTATCAACTTCATCTACATTTACTTTTTTAACTTTACCATCATCTTCGTCATCCCATATAGATTTCTCTTCTGCAATTTCTGCCTTAGTCTTGTTCTTCTTAGCCGTTTGTTTTTCTTCTTTATTCAACCCATCTTCAATCACCTGTTTTGCCTGATTACTAGCATCATCAATCTCATTTTCAACAATTTCTTCTTTAGTGAATCTCGAATGAACTTCTCGTGCTATTGAATACAATGAAAAAGATGTGATAGTAAGAAATGAATTATTATAATGGGGGACATGTATTAAAACGTTACAAATGGTGGGTGAGATAATCAAGGGTTGTGCAGGACAAGTGCGTCAAATGGTCGTGAGTAACTACATCAGCACTCTAGTCTATTGAATGCTTCGATGAGTTAAGTATCATATAATCATGGTGGTATCTAAGGACACCAAAACAAACTAACGTGCGTATAGTAGTAGTATCTAAGTATACTATTTCACTAATTAGTTAACCAAAACTACTTTACCAGTATTCGCTATATCCATCGGAGTGCCATTTCTGTCTGTTCATGACAGATTCGCTTTCATAGAGCTTACCATGTGCCTTTGTGAAGAGTAAATATGTGTCTGATTTATATATATGTGTCAAATGTGTAATATACACTGGACCACTTGCCAGTGAGACACTAGAAAGACGCTTGTATTTTAGCGTACAGGTTTTATGAAGCTCCAGAGCTTCATATTTTGAAAGAATTTATAACTTAATTTTGTATTTTAATTTTTATGACCAAAAAGTTCCTACACCTACCAAATTAAGTGGTTCTCGTTTTATATCGGTGATAATACTCACTATGTACGGTGACCGTGCTCTTAGAAGAGACACTACCCATTTCATTTTCAGCTCTTACTTCATATTCACCGCCATCTTCTTCTTTTGTCAGAGTGACGGTAAGATGATAGTTCTCCAGCCTAAAAGATGAAAGATAAATTAGGGATGAACCATTCCATAGATTCACTTGGATATTATTATCATCGAATGCTATGATGATGATATATCCAGGTTATTACATTGATTATCTGAATGGACGACAGTATTTTGATATGATTAATATCACATTTTCACCTTTTAGTATCTCTTTCAATCTTAATCCTGGCATCCGTGTTGACTTCCTTGCCATCTTTGTACCATTTGACCTTCGGTTCCGGGCAGCCTTCTACTTCCACATCCAGTTTTAGTGTTTGACCAGCGTCTACTGTCATGTCGATCAGGCTCTTAGTGAAGCGAGGCTTCTCTGTAAAATTTTGACGTTTTAAGTAAATTGTATTGTTGGAATTTACTTGCAATAATAATAAAATTAAAATTTGAATTGAATTCTTCCTGATCAATATATTGCTCATTGAAGTAGCTGATGGAAGTTATCAATAGTAGTTGCCTTTATATTCATCATGTTAATTACTCTAGGATTAACAACATTGACTCAAACCAGCAAAAAAATATCAAGTTAGTAGTTGGTTTCGATAAGCATATTTCTATCTAAACTCCAGCTTTCTTAGTATAACATAACAAGAACATTGGGCTGTGATTTAAGCTGTCACCAAAATCATTTTGAGTAACAGTATGTTGTGGCAGATATAACATTTTGATCAAAAAGAACATATTTTCCCTTTTATGTATCGTTAAATTCCTCTAAAAGTCAATATTACGCTACAGATAGAACATATTACACATTTGGCTGTAAAAATAAAAGTAAAAATTTGCTTACTGTTGACAGTAAAAGTAGCAGAGCAGGAATCATTGCCGAGCACATTAGATACTTTGCAGGTATAGTTGCCAGACAGTTCAGCGGACACTTCCTTCAGTATCAGCTTGTGAGTGTTTCCGCTGTCAATCCGGGTGAATACGGATTTCTTCTCAGTAATTTCTACATCGCCGAGGTACCTGAGATCATTTGAAGACAAGCATATATTAGGATAGAGTACGTCATGTGACGAGCGATCCAACAAAAGCTTGTTCTATATGGGAAAAAGCTCCATCATTACGGGTGGTTGCTCAAAGCAGCGGATTGCCTTAAAATCCTTAGATGATAGCACTAGCTGAAAACACACATCTGAATTTGCTTTGACGTTTTACTTTTGTAATATTCATTTTAAAAATAATACTATTAGGGGCTGAATAGTAAATGTTCATCATATTCAATCACTTTGTTTTCTATTTAGTTCATATTCCTATAGCCATTTTGAGCGCAGATGGTTACAAGTCGCATCAGTTTCATAACTGTTACGACACCTTACGACTGTGTCGTAACTGTTACGTAATGGTTATATGGGATCAATGAAGATTTCATTCTTCAACGTTATCTACCATTAGTTTTCATTATTGGGGTATTACCCTAAATATCCCTTACCATTTGACAGAGGGTTCTGGGAAGGCTTCCACGGCTACAGTGAACTCCACGTTGACGTCTCCTTCACTGGCGGTTGTGTCCTTCAACTTCTGAGTGAACTGCGGTCCGGCGCGGACGTTGAGGATACACGAGTCGGAGACACTACCGTGGATATTACGGACCTGCAAGAAGGTAAATTATCATCTAAAATTGCTTGGTAAGCGAATCTTGAACTTGATTTTGAGCACTTTAAATCGTTCGGATTGTTCTGAAATATTGCGCACATGAAAGGTGCCGATAGCTATAGGTATATTAATAAAAACCTAAGATATTTTGTGACATCAACCTATGTAACTTGTTCTACCCAGCTAGGATCGGATCTGGCTTGACACGAGTGTATATATTGTAGTCTGGAATAAAATATGCGTAGACTATTTTTGTCCCTGAAATATTTTCACATGTGCAGGAACTGTATCAGAATTCTACGAGGGTACGGGCAACAGTTAATATATAGAATATGTAAATAAACATAGAAAGTGACCACCGTTACCTCACAAGAGTATTCACCCGAGTCAGCTCGAGCAGCGGAAGTGACGACCAACGAGTGTGCGGCACCAGATGACGAGATTTTGAAAGATGACGACTCGGTAATCTCACTCTTGTTCTTGAACCTGGTTTAATATGTTCAATTAAAATAAGTACACCTCTAAAACAGTGAACCAACCAAAATATGAAGAATGCGAAGAGAATGTACTAAAGAGAGAAGACACATCATATTGAGAACTCACTTGTAATTTTCCACATTATTTTTAATAGTTATTAGACCTGATCGGTTTTGCTTTACGGCATCCTCAAAGGTTTACCGTCCGGGGACTGAGTAAGGCGAAACCAGATCAGGTCTAATAACTATTAAAAAAAATGTGGAATAGTACAAGTGAGTTCTCAATATGATATGTAACAACAAATTCCACCAAGTGCCATTAATCAACACTATAAATAAAGATAGAAGAAACTAATATTATTCTGTAAGAAAACATATAAACAGTCCTACCGTCATTACCAGTCAGTGGTATTGTAGATTTCTATGGGTTAACATATCATTTGGAGAACATTAGAATATCTGCGTATACACAGTAGAAGTTTGATCTAGTAAGTTTGAACTTAACTTTAATGCATTTGAAACTGTATTTACATTATACCGTAAACAAAATCCTGCCATAGCTTTTCCTACCCTCATAAAGTCAAACAGTTGTATTTACCATTTAACCGTAGGTGCTGGTTCTGATTCCGTCTCTATCTTGAAGGTGATAGTTTCCTTCTCCTCACAGACCTTGGTATCGCCCATCTTCTTAGTAACCCTCGGTGGTGACGTCACGTGCCATTGCCAGAAGTCCGAGCACTGGTTCACTTCATTCCTGGAAAAAAATACTTTCTTGTTAATGCTTGTCCAGAAGGCCCCCGTAAGATCATTGAGGCCCAAGCCAAAATTATCTGTAAGTGGGACTAAAGATCACAGCATTGAAATTGGAGAAAGTTTGTCCCAAAGACTTACAAACTTCAATATAAAGCTGGTACACATTAGCGTGGCGGTAGTGAACTCAACTTCCAAGCAGGTGGTGATCCCCGCTCAGTGCAAAATTATTTGTATGTATGAATAAGTCTATTGCATTAGTCTGGGTGTTTCCATGTCTCGGGGAGCACGTTAAACCGTCGCTCCTGTTTGCCACACGAACATTTTTTACGGTAGTCGTTTCGTATAGTTGGAACCTTAAAAAGTCCGACTAGTCTAACTACAGAATTTCAATATCACCAATCGGTTGTGGTGGTTAGATGGCAGTCGCTTTATGGAGCACGTTAAACCGTCGCTCCCGTTTGCCACACGAACATTTTTTACGGTAGTCGTTTCGTATAGTTGGAACCTTAAAAAGTCCGACTAGTCTAACTACAGAATTACAATATCACCAATCGGTTGTGGTGGTTAGATGGCAGTCGCTTTATGGAGCACGTTAAACCGTCGCTCCCGTTTGCCACACGAATATTTTTTACGGTAGTCGTTTCGTATAGTTGGAACCTTAAAAAGACTGATTAGTCTCTAACTACAGAATTTCAATATCACCAATCGGTTCTGGTGGTTAGATGGCAGTCGCTTTATGGAAAGTATCGAAGTTCAGCCGTGTTTGGACTGGAAAGCAGGCCCGAACAGAGTTGGGAAAAGTTCAGAAAATGATGATGACCACTGTTGTGTTCAAAGTATCATGTGTTTCCTTTGCCGCACCATCAAAACCTGGAATTCATTAGCAGCTCACGTCTTTCTTCCTACAGTCTCGGGTCCTTTAAGCGGGGCGTGAAAAAGCATATGTTGGGCCGTCAAGCTGTCACCATTGTCACATGGTATATGTAACTATTGGTGACCCTCTTTTCTGAGATTTGCCTTCAGCTTACCATCAGGCGAGGCGAAGTCTAATTGAAGTATCCTATAAAAAATCTTTTATCTTATTTTTAAGCAGACAATACAACTCAAATCTTACTTGGCAACTACAGAATATGATCCAGAATCCGTCAGCTTAGCATCCTTGATGGTGATCTTGTAAATCTCATCTGACTCCTTCACGATTTGGATGCGATCACTGCTCTTGATCTCTACGCCATCCTTGTAGAAGGAGACCTCGGGAGTGGGTGAACCTTCTACTTCGATGGTCACGGTGTGGGTGGAGCTCGTCTAAAGATGTAAGTAATCAAGAGTTTTAATGAAATTGTAAAAAGTAGCATTGTTCTAGACGAAAATTGCACTGTTATATGCCATGATATATATCATGGCATAGAACAGTGCGAGAACAGTTGGTATAAATATATTCTTCGCCCTTTTCCGTGATCCAACTTATTTATAAACCTTTCGTGGTACTTTTAGAGTAGGAGTACGGAAAATTATTTCCGAATCGGTTGAACCGTTCGTGAGTTGATTCATTTTTAATAAGTAGATTAGGTATTTCCAAGGTTGGCAGAATATAATTTATCATTTCCATGGGTATATCCACGCTACCAATGAGTTCATGTACGAGACAGTTTAATGATTAAAAAGATATCAAACAGATCTGAATGATAAGATCTCAGAGTTGTTTAGTAGATATTGTGTGAATTTTACAGCTTAATATATACACAACAGAAAACGCCTATTAACGAAGATGAAATTAAAGAAGTTTTTTATGCGCATACTAGTATCCAGGATCAGAACGGTTATTATTAAATCACAAAATAACCCAAATTCGTGCTACATACCATGCAGGTTTGGTTTTCTATCTTCTTCTTGATCTTGGGAGCAGCCTTGATGATGAGGTGCAAGGTACTGGAGTCTTCTCCTAGTTCATTCGTAGCTGTGACGTGGTAGTCTCCCGCGTCAGCCTGGGTGGCGTTCTTAATCACTAAGGACATGCTTTCGTCATCCTCGTAGAGGAATCTGCAAGAAACGAAACGTGGTTCAGAGAAAATGCCTTCTTTTTATGTCAGTTGAAGTTGAAGTTTGGTGGTAGGATGACACGGAAAATATTGAAGTTCAGTGGCATCACAGTTAGACTTTAAGGCAGAAGACTTCGGTGGCACTTCGAGAAGCTTATCCGAAGTCTGAGTCCCAAATTGGTGGGTACAGCTAACGCTCTGGCGTGGTTGCTGCCCAACTTATGGAGCCCGGGGGACTCCTGCAGGAGATTCTACGCGGGCATCGTGCGGTCCTCCTCGCGGTCCAACCTCTCCTTTGACAATCAAAAACGACCAACAAGCATCGAGTGTTTTAGCCAGTTCGAGTCCGACATATTTATTAAATTTTGAACTAAATCAATTCCACTTACTTATGTCTGGTGTCTGCTTCGATGATTTTACCGTCGTGTTTGAAAACAATAGACGGCTTGGGGAAGCCCTTGCATTGCAGTTCCAACATTGCTGAGCCTCCGACTGATACAATAGCCTCGCGGTGTTCAATCACAAGAGTAGGTTTCTCAGGCTCGCGATGGAGTTCATTCACAGCACCTTGATAGAAGAATGTAGAAAAAGATTGTTAATTTTGAGTGTTTAATTTTGTAATTAAATTCGTTTTCGGTTTCGAAAATAGTGACGTCTGAGATATTTTTTTCCGTGATTCCATGATTTATTTCAGTAAAAGGAACTATGGCAATGAATTGTCGAAAAGTCACTTGTTTTCTGCACCCGAGTAAGCGACAACATCAAATTGCTACTACAACATAATATATTCATTTTTGTACATTTATAGCTAAGACTGGCTGTAGTTTAAAAACGTTTAAGTAAACTATTCATAATATTTTATGACAGTTCCATGCAATTTTATAGTGATACCCCACTTTATAAATGTTACGACTTTGATTCCACGTCACTCTACTCTCAAAATTGGTCATTCAAGCAATACTTGCAATGAAGCTAAATATTTCATTCATTAGATTCATACCATCACTTAGCATCTAGCACAAAGATACAGACATTTAACATGCGTGTACGAGTACACAGACGCGACAAAAATATTACCCTTCGTTATTTGCTTAACCCAAAACTCGGTCCTGGCGTCACAAGCATCTGTGACAATTATTTTAGTCAAACACAAAAGTTTATTTGACAAATACTTAAAGCAACTTGATAGGTAAATTTTTATGAAGAAACTACAGGATTTTCTTTAAAACAAAATTTTAATTTTAATTTTTTTATACCACTTGGTTGACAGACAAGCACACGGCCCACCTGATGGAAAGTGGTTACTGTGGCCTATGGACGTGTGCAACACCAAGGGAGTCGCACTCGCGCTGCCAACCCTGTAAGCACAGAGTTTCTGTGCACAGGACAAGCTTTTGGTCTACCCACTGACAGCACAAAAACTCTCTAGTGAGCTCTGACTACCCTACTCACCGTCGGAAACACAACACGAGGTTATTATGACCGCGGTATTCTGTAGGGCGGTGGTATGTCCCAGTGAGACTGCTCAATTGGACGGAAATACTGTCGTTTCCTACCTTTTGTTTGTTTTTCAAATGAAAATAACAGTTTTATTCTATGAATTGAACTCTTAAAATCAAAGTGTAAGCGAATGTACCAGGAAATGATACAGTACAACAATCCTCTTTCACGTGATACAGATTAGAAAATCTTTATCCACATAATGTGATTTTCTATACCTATCCTGAATTTGAAAGTAAAGACTTTCAAATATAGAGCGAGACAGAAAGGTATTTCTCGAGATTTACAAACTAAACACCACCATTTTAGAATTGATAGCATCTTTATTGGCGTTTTTTAATTGCATTTTATGCCACAAGCTTGTCATTAGATGGGCTGTGTGAAGTCTATTTGTTGAGCTGTATTAAAAAGAACGATTCTCGTGATGTAGTAGTACTTAATTGCCATCCGAGATATGGTAAAAACGATATAATATATAGGCGCAATTGGGAATCGTTTTAAACATGAATATAATAATACCTTGCACTGTTAGTTCAGCAGAGCAGGAAATATTGCCAGTACTGGTCTTGGCCACACATGTGTAGATACCAGCGTCTTCTGGCTTCACATGCTGGAATACCAACGCCAAAGAATCTTCGTCGTCTCCCAATAGAACCTGCAGAATAGAAATACAAGAATAATACGGCTAAAATATGACTATCTTCCAATGTTAACTCAAAGTCTTGCTAGAACACCTAATACTAAAACAAATAATTTAGTATCCGCAATTTAATTTGGCAACTTTGTTCTAGATTGATTTATTCTGCATAAGAATTCTCAAGAATCATGATTCAGGTAAATTCTAATTTTCAGCTACACCATTATCGTTAATTCTTACTTTGAATCTCTCTTCCGGATCGAAAGGCTGCCCATCACGCTTCCATGTGAAGTTTGCCTTCTCTCCTTTTTCCAATAGACCTTCTCCACCAGGAGCCAGTTCACCGAAGATGTTCTTATCATCTGTATTAAAAATAATAAGCGGTATTTTAATATGAAGTTCAATATAATTAAATTCGCAAATAATTCAAAGTATATTTTTATTTTCATTCTATTATTGTAGTTTTCTAAAATAGTTTCTATCTTAAAAATTATGATCTCTCTATTACGAGGTTTAATTTATTTAGAATACGAAACTTCGTAAGAGAATGGCAGATTTCCAGCGCATTTTATAATTAAACATAATCTTGACATAATTGACTTAGTAGAGATCGACGTAAAGATCTGCATCGTGAAACAAATCTATTTTTGAAGTAAGGCTGAAGCCAACAGCGAGATTTTTACAAACAGTCTAATTCATACATTATGAAATCCAAAATTTGTTATAGAGATATTATGTTTTGACTTATAAAACATGGTATTGCATAGCTTTTCGTCGTACTTTCATGTTCGTATTTAGATAAGTAGCGTGAAAAATACCTACTAATGAAGCACTCACTGTAGAATTCATTAGTTGGAATTAAATAAACTAATAATTAAAATGACCTTTGTCAGCTAACATGCACAATCAGATACTAGAGCTATAATTTAGAAAGAATTTACAAATTAATGAAAACAATTTTATGAAAGTAGCACCTATAGGACAGAGCAACACTATATGTTTATATATCTAAAACTTACCAACTACAGTAACGGTAGCTTCAGAGGTCACATCTCCATAGATGTTCATAGCTTTGCAGGAGTACTTCGCGGCATCAGAGGGTAGCACGTCAGCGATGACCAGCTCGTAGCAACCGCGGTCAGCGCGAGTGCGGATGATAGACACACGATCCGAATCAGCTGATGTGATGATTTCTTTGTCATCACGGTAGCTGTACACAAAAATAATAAGTTGATCCTTGGATATAAGCAATAGGTAAGATATATTATTTATTTATGGTGATGACGAAGAAAGAATACAAGTATCACACGTCATCTCATCCGAAAGTTGTCGTAAGAGGCGACTAACGGAAAAATACGCAGACGATATCGCTACAGAAAAGGAATACTCGAAATAAAATCCTGTACCAACCCATCTGGCCACCGTGAAAAAAGTAGACCAAAGCCTTTTTACATTAGGAGAGGTCCATGTTCAGCAGTGGACTACGATATGCTAATTGATTGATTGTAAGATAGCTGGGACAGACTAGATGCGGAAGGCAGAGGATCGGATAAAATGGCGCACATTGGGAGAGGCCTATGTCCAGCAGTGGACTACGGTGGGCTAATTGATTGATTGAAGCAATGGGTAAGTAAGTGTGAGAAGTTTGGTAAATATGATTTATATATCTAGCTCATAGCAACTTCATTTGTATAGGTACCGAATTGTTTTTTGTATCAACTTTTTCTCTTGTAAATTTTAATGGATCAAAACAATCGGAATGGGAAATGAACTCAGGGCTGTTTCGCTCCAATCACTCCATCAACTGAACTATTTGGATTAGTCTCGAATATACAACAACATACAGTAGGGATAGAAAATGCTTAAAATATTGATACTTTTTTTTTATCGTGCAAAAAATTCCTTTGGATACCACCAGAGCCAGTGGGAGAGATTATGTCGGACTCGAACCGACTAAAACGTACGTCGTCTGAGGGTGGTAAGTTGCCTGAGGTGAGATTGCGGGAGGCATATCCTTCGCACCCCGGCCGAAAATATTGATACTTACAATTTCACTTCAGGATTGGGGTCTCCCTTGACCTTGACCATGAAACGCAAATACGTGTTCTCCATAATCTCAGTATCCTTCAACGCCACCAGGAAGTAAGGCGCTTTGAGAGCGTTTCGTTCTCTTCTCTCTTCAGATGTCACTATAATGTCCGATATAAAGAAATATTAAGTTTCGAAGAAGTTGATAATGGACATTTGAGGCAGTTTAAATTATATTTGTTTTTATAATTTTTTCAAATTTTATTCTGATCCTCAGATTATTGTAGCATAAACTTGTTGATTTTTTATATGAATTCTAAAGGATTTTTTTGGTGCCAAAACTTCATCCAGATATGCAAAGATGGCTAAAGCCATTTGCCTCAAATGTATGTACGACTACTATTAATTTCTTGTAAGTAAACGTGTAGGACAACTGTTTAAGTGCAAAATACAGGAAAATTAAAAGAGTTTATAGGATTTAACTACATGTTATACGCATTAAAATGTCTTAATCCATGATGGCAATGACCCATGCAATACGCTTAAAATTAAGGTTTATTCTAACCTAGGTAGAGTTGAGGAAATTAAATGTATTTTTTGTTTCACAATCATTACCATTATCAAGTTATTAATTTTAAATCGATAATGTGTTTGATAAGTACTAAGCACTAATTCCCTCAAGTCTACAGAAATAATAGAAAAACGACACTTACATTCATGAACGACTAACTGAGCGGTACAGTGGGTATTTCCTTTTAAATTTTCAGCAATAGCCGTATATACACCTGTGTCATCTTCTCTGCAGTGTTTAAGCTCCATCTTGTGACTACCGTCATTTTCATGGGTGACAATACAACGGTCCATGAGTAGTTCGGGGAAAGGCCTGTTGTCTTTTAGCCATGTAACTTTGACGTCAGCGCTCTCACGCACAACACATTTGAAGATAGCGTTTTCACCAGCTGAGGATTCAGAGGTTTGTTAGAGACAGAGCTCGTACGGACTTGATTAGATGTTATGATCATTTTGTTCTTTACGAAATTATCATCATAATTATTTTGTATATTATTATCAGGAATATTAATATAGTTAACAAAATATGCGCATATTTTGAATGTATTTTAAATTTTTTATAGAATTTTGGGTAAATACCGTACGAACTCTTGTGATATGTAGAAAGTGAAATCTTTTACGTAAGAAGGTAATATGAAGCACTGTTAAAGTAATGTGTCGTGTCAGTTAGAATACTAAAAGCATTATGTACAGGCACTAATAGTGTTTCTACTTCTATTAATGTAAAGTGTTCTACAGATCTATCATACTTACGCTCAATGTTTTGGCCTTCCAAAGTAGTTGAGAACACGGGTCTTCCATCGTTTGACTCAGATTTATTTGTAGACTTGGTAGATTCGTAACCAGTGCTGACTGACCCATTGGAGATTTTAGTCTTAGAAGACCTGCTTTTGTAGGCTGAATCGCCATTCTTAACAGTTTCATAGCTACTTTCAGTCTTAGACGAAACGCTTTCTATTTTTTCGCCATCGACGCTAGCTTCAATACTGATTTGTCGAGAAGCATATTTAGCAGCTATACTGTCAATCTTGCTTGTAGCTTCACCACCAACTTCATAATTAGAACTCTCTGTTTTGCTTTCGTAGTTAGATTCAATGCCGTATTTAGAGGCAATGCTATCGATTTTACTTGCGGTATCATTTTCGGTGCCGTATTTTGACTCAATTCCATACTTCGATGCAATGCTGTCAAGTTTGCTCGCAGCGGTATCGTTTCCAAGCCCATATCTTGAGCCTTCAGTTTTACTTTCGTAACTTGACTCAATACCGTACGTGGATCCTCCATCAGTTTTGGAAGATGATGAATACTTCGACTCGTAACGAGAGGATGCAGTACCTTCAATAGCTCCTCCTGATTCATACTTAGATGATTCCAAGCGCGATCCACTTTCTCGCCGAGAATAGGAAGATGTTAAACCACTACTCTCATTGGTAGAGGAGGACTCATAGCGGCCCCCACTTGATGTTTTTCGACTGCTACTAGAGTATTCTATAATTAAAATGAAATATTAAGTTACCCATCCTACTGATTTAATGTTAAAATGAGCAATTTGAAATATCTCACCTCCAGAGAGCCGCGAACTGCGGCTACTATACCTAGACATCTCGTCTTCAACAACTTCTGATGTGGTTACAGTTTGACCGTTAGAAGCACCTTGTTGTTTAGATACCCCGCCAGTTGAACTGTCTTCTACTTTTACCTCTGAAACTGTTTTCTGTACACTTTCTTGAGAGCTTACTTCTTGAACATTTGAGTGTTGCGATGTCACTTGGGCGCTAGGAACTTCTGTTGCACCCTCTTGATTAGTTACACTTCGTTCAGTTTTAACTTCTTTAGCATTTACTTCAACAGTTGCAGACTGTGAAACAGATTGCTCAACTTCCGATGATGTTTGGACAGTTTCTGATACAGATTTTTGAGCTGATATTGAAGTATTTTGTTCAGTCGCACTTTCTTTAACAGGAACGACGTTATCTTTATCTGTTACCACAACTTGCTGAACGTTAGTAGTTGCTTGTAGTTCTGCTGAAAATGTATCTTTTTCAGTAGTATGTAAATCTTCTTTCTTAGTTTCCTGTGATGATTGTTCAACTATAGTACTTTGAATAGAAGTTTTCAGTGCTACCTGTACAGATGACTCTTTTGCAACATTTACTTCAGATGCAGCTATTACAGTAACTTGAGTAGTTTGTTCTGATTGTGAAGCAGATGATACAGTATTCTCTGTAGCTTTAGAGCTTTCAATAGTCACAGACGATTTAGTCTCTAAAGCACTAGTGACCTCACTCTTTGCTGCACTAGATGAACTGATTTCAATAGACTGTACCTCACTAGCTGAAGAAACTTCAGTTTTGGAGATCTTGATCTCTCGATCTTTTTCTGGAGAAGCTTTTCTTTTGGTTTGGAGTGATTGGGTCTCCTTTGAGGTTGATGTATCGGAATTTTGAACTTCTTCCACGCGAGAACGCTTTTCTTTAGTCTCTACAGTTTCTGTGACTTCTGTATGATCTCTCTTTTTCTTTTTCTCAGGCTCTGGTTCTACAAATTCAGATGGAAGGACCTGGAGATCATCAGCTTGGTGTTCAGCTAACGCAACTGAAAGAGTATAATACACGAATAGATACATTACAAATATAAAAATAAAAACCTAAATAAAGACATATAAACTTTACAGATAATATAAACTATTACAGTGGTACTTGAAGTTAGCGATCATTTAAATATAACTTTGTAGATAATCAAAATAATATATTTATGAACATCAGAATATTTACCAACGTCACTGGCGTTTTGCCTAATCTCAGCAAGCCAGTTAGTTTTGACGTGCTCCTTGTGAGCTGTAAGAGTGGTACTGAGTGGAGAATTTCTTTGACAGAGGTCAAACTTAAATTGCTCGCCAGGGATGTCCTTTACTTCGATATCCGGTAACTGGAAATGAACAGAATAATATAGAAATTCATTTTGGAATTTACTAACTTTAATTATCATGGACAAGTAGTAAGCGTAAAGTTGAAAATAGCATTCATAAAAATAAACAAAAATGTTTAACAAGTTTTAGGATGCAAAAAGAAACAAGAAAATAAACTTGACATCCTTCATATTTGTGTATTCAATATTTATTATCTGTATCGGTTTCATTGATTTGTCAAAATATTAACTCTTCTCAACATGGCGAGAACAAATAAAAATTAAAATGTCTGCCAGTAATTGCTTCAACTAGAATAATATCGTATCAATAAAGAATATATTTACTACGATAACAATAAGAACACATTCCAGACATATCTTTGGAATGTTTCCAAGTAGCTATTTTTTGAATTAACCTATTTGTGGAGTTGGATCTAAGATCGTATGTGGTATTAATGAATGGAGATATACTTAGCAACGTGTAGGTTGCCTATTTCTGGAATTATATAGAGTACAAACAACCGTTACATATTTAGCTTGATTTCATGTAATTGCATTTATACATTCGTAATAATTTAAAATATAAATAGAAATAACATTCGCAAGTATAATCGATGAAGTTGATGCAACTGTTTACGACTTTGATTTAGTTTAACTAGTTGTAGTCACAACATTGCTGATGACATGAGATATTGTTAGTAAAGATACAATAATCTTGTTGTAAAAGTGTGACTACAATATATTTCAAAAACTTGCTCAAAACGTTAAGAAAGGAAAAGTGGAGTCAGTATTATTGTACTATACCTTGATTATATCTTTCAGCTCAAAAACAGAGCGATCGTCAGCAACTCTCTTGACTTTACAGATGAGGATTCTTGCCTTGAAGAGGAACAAGTATCTTTCTCTAGACTTTCCTTCGGTGTCGGTGACTGTAAACCAATCGTGGGTGAGCAGGCGACCTAGCTTGTAGATGTTTCCACGGTAGCCTTCGATGCTCGCGATGAATTTATTGTCAGTAGCACGGTTAGGAACACCGAGGAAAAGTTCCAAAGCTTTTTGTAAGTCAGAGCAGTCTTCGCCGAGTCGTGTGGAGTATTTTACTAATTCCTGGATAAATATACAAGGTTTTAAATTTCCAGATTTTAAAAGTTATTTATCGTCATCTATCAGCCCTTGTCTCAATTATTTGTGGTCAGTTATTTTAACGTGTTAACCTCCTGAATATGTTTTGAAAGCTATTGCTATAATATTATAGAATCTTATTATGCTATTTATTTCTGCTTTGGGACCCTGCATATTTTAACCACAAAAACGACGGGGTTATAACACCCCATCGTCTAACTTCTTTATACAAAAACGTTCAAATACAATGTATAAATTGTTCATGAATAAATATATTGAAATACTGAAAAATATGGGTCGAATGAAAGGGCGTGACTAGTAGATCAATTTAAAAAGTGTATGATAAAAATTTAATTAAGAAATTAAAAAACCCCCGTCACAAAAACAATTTTATTTTATACTTTTTGGAGAATATAATAATAAATTGACTGTATAAATATTATGTTATGACATCATTATGCCATTGTCAATATTATTCTTTTATGTGGAAATGTCGGAATTATAAATAAGGTAATTGCTGTATTAAAGTGATGACTTAGCCATACTCTTGTTTAAAAATAATGTTGATCAGATTATTGCATGCCTATTAAGGTGAAATATGGTGACACTACTTAATCTATGTAACATCTTATGTAACCCATATTTGCATGTAATAAATGAATATGAATATGAATGCTTTTTTTGTGACAGAGATTTTTAAAATTTTTAATTAACAAATTGCTCTTCATGACTTTTCATACCGTGTTTAAAACTCATTAAACATGTACGAACATCGACAATGACAATGAAATGTACAAACCTTTAACAGTAGTTGGTAGTCGTTGATTCTTTGAATTGGAAGCTTCAAATGTTCAGTGATGCCCTTATCGTCACCGAGTTTGTCTGCTAAGTCCTGGAATTTAATATAAAAATCAATTAATGTTATACCATACATACATGCTACATGTCTAGGGTGTGTATGGGACTAACTAAACTTATTGTAGCCCAAGTCACTCTCGGCTATAAACCTGCAGACCGAATGATTGACAGACCAGGGTAGAAAGCAGGCTTTCTCTCAACGTAGAGGGGTCAGAAGATAGCTGCTCCCGTAACAGTCAAGATAAACCAATAATGGAGAACATGTGTCTTGGACTATTTAGGCATTCTACTTGTTCTACTTCTGAAATAATACTGAAATAATTTTGTTAGCAAGCAGAAAGTAGATTTTTGATTTAATTCAACGTGGCAATGCCGCCAGCCTTCTGACCACCCTCCCGGTTGACATCCACGGGGAGGAATTCTTTGACGCCTGAACATGCAGGACTGTTTAGGTATTTTCTGTTTTTTTATATTTTAATTTAGATAAATTACGTGTACCCTATGTAAATATTAATATTGATAAAGATTCCATGTGCCTACATTATGTAAATAAATATATAATGACGAAAAAAGGGAACAAATATATTGATTGCTTAGTTTGTTTTCAGTTTTAAAAAGTATAATGGTTCCACACAAAGAAAAAACTAAACCTAAGCTGACAGGGAGTTTGAAATGTACACAATCTACATTGGTTTTTCATTTGGACTATTTTATTTTTTACAGTTACTAACTTTTATTGGGATGCCATTAGTCTTGTCGGCATGTTCGTGTAAAAATAACTAATGGAATTTGAATTGGACGCACCACTAATTGGCTTCACGTCTGTCTAGACCTGAAAACGAATAGTGATGTTTTACTTATTCATAAAAAAACAAATGGATGAATTAATGTTTTCTTTGAAAAATTGGCATTTAGCAAGATCTCGCGTCAGCTACAGTGATGCGCTGATATGTGTAATATTGTCTGCCTCAAAACTATTATATGATAGATAGATAGATATAATCAAGCCTTTATCCCCGGAGGGTTACGCAGAGGTGAATTATCACCCACATTTCACCAATAATTGTATTCGGTCCCACGTAATAGTGGGTGAACCTATTGCCGTATTTCGGGCACTATTGTTCGGCCCTCAATTCAACTAAAGCAAAACCACTGTCATAACTGACATTGCAAAAAAACAGCATTAGGTATATTAGAATTTATTTCTACACGCTTAAAGTCCAAAACTCAATTAAAAGCATTTCATTATACTTTTTCATTCACTCTGCAAAATAATACCACGGTTATAATAACTTCGTGTTGTATTCCCAGCGGTGAGTAGGGTAGCCAGAGCTCACTGGAGAATTTGTGCTGTCAGTGGGATGACTAAAGGCTTGTCGTGCTTTGTACTCTACACTGACGGCACGGAAACTCTGTGCTTACAGGGTCCGCAGCGCGACTGTGACTTCTCTGGTGTTACAAACGTCAATAGTCCACGGTACCCACTTTCCATCAGGTGGGCCGTGTGCTTGTCTGCCACCTAAGTGGTATTAAAAAAAAATAAGGTTTATCAAAACATCATAAACACTTTTTTTAATAATTATTAGAAATTAATAATTAAAAGGCTTTTTTTTATACCACTTAGGTGGCAGACAAGCCGTGCGCTTGTCTGCCACCTAAGTGGTATAAAAAAGGCCTTTTAATTTTGGACTTTAACAGCATTGCTTTAAAGTCGAAAATTAAATGGATTGTTTAGCAGTGTCTGTGGCATGACTGTGGTTTTGCTATAGCAAAATCGAGGACCTGACCAACGCTGAAAGTCCGAGTCACATTATTAAAGTCACAGAGTAAGATTAAAATACTACTGCTACAGATGGTAGTAGTCCCTGGTAAAACCAAAAGAACCTAATTAATATGGCATGTGCCTCAGACATTTGTCTGGTGTCACACTAATTGCTGCTCGTATCGTTGCGCTGCTGGCACCTGTTCAAATGGCGCTCAATATTGACATCGTGGTGCAACAGAATCAATTCTGTCACTACCTGTTGTAAGTCGTAAACAATAAGATGCTATGAATAGCGTTGCTTTCATTTATATTCAACACTATCTTCAAAAAAGAGGTCTACCGCGAGATATTTACAAAATCAAATTTGAGTTATGTAGACTAGTTAAGACCACGGCCACGATTCTGCTAAAAATCAAATAAATTTTAGACTTTAAAACATTGCGGTTTAAGTCCAAAATTAGAAAGAAAGAAAGAAAATACATTTATAGCTTTTTGTACATATATAGGCTTTTTGTAAAATGAATGAAAAAGCGTAATTGAATTTGAATTTTAAGCTTATAAAAATTAGGTTTTTAGATTTTATTTCTATAAACTTAATTAACGTCATATAGTGGACACGACTAGAGTATCTGGGAGGGGATCGGGGGCGCTTCCGCCCGCCGCGCCATCTAGTCACACAACCTTAACCTGTTTGTGGTGGTACGAAGCCTTGCTTTGTCTTCTGCATTGACAGCACAGAAACTCTCTTCACCTCCCCCCGCCCTTAACTTATTTATGGCCCGAAATAAAAGAATACGTGTTACCACAACGGCATCATCATCCTTCATTGCAAGTGGATTGTAAGTGGTATAAAAAAAAATGCCATTTTTTGCCGTGTCTGTGGTATGACAGGTTTTGCTTTACTAGAATCGAGGGCTTGTATTTCAGAACGATATTCAGTCTTGAAACGATTTTCATGGACAGATTTGACAAGCTGTTGTCAGTATGAGTTATATATCGAGTTTCAATCGTATCGTTCTACGGGGTAAAATATTCAGTAACGGTGGCCTAGTGACAATGCAAAAGTGTCGCGGCTAGAAGAGGCTCATCCGTGATACTGCAGGTTTGTGATAGTAAATGTGTCATTGTCTGCTTCCGCTTCCGCTACCACTTCTGTGAAAATTCGCACTTTGGAAATCCGGCGTTAAAGTGAGGTCATAATGCGTTTTTTTTCTTTTTCATACAACTTGGGTGGCAAACAAGCACACGGCCCACCTGATGGAAAGTGATTACCGTGACCTATGAACGTGTGTAACACCAGTGGAGTCACATCCGTGCTGTCTACAGAAGCCTTTGGTCTTCCCACTGACAGCACAAAAACTCTCCAGTGAGCTCTGGTAAAGCGTATTTTTATACGGGTACGAAAGACTTACAGGTACTTATATAGCCTCGAATATATCTCTACTTAGATTCTACTTGTGAATAGAGTCTAATAGATAGATAATCTTATAAATAATTTAGTGATTCTAGTAGAGTCTACTTGTGAACAAAATCTGAGGTAATTAAAAATAAAATCATTAGAGAGTGAAAATAGAATAGCATTGGTTCAATCAGACGTCATAAATAGCATTCGTTCAGGAAATGACGTCAAAACAGATAAGCGTAAAATGTATATGAGTAATGAAACCTATTAGAACAAAATATGATAAATCCAAAAGCACTTTGTAAGATGCTAATTAAGACATTCTACGATATCATCTGATGAGGCCACCAAGCTGATTGTAACATTACTTAGTGTCTGTAATGGTGACCCCTTTTTCAAAGACTTTGCTTTTAGCTTACCATTAGGTGGGGTGAAGTCAAATTGGTGTGTCCTAGATAAAAACAAACCCCTTTAAGCCATATTATATGCTCATAATTTATAAATTGTCAAATAACGTACAGGAATCTACCAGATTTGTTGACATTTATGAATACTGTTTCGCTTCCTTAAGTAGTAGCGTGATGATATATAATCTTCCTATAACCTTTCTTGATAAAGGAACTATTTAACACAAAATCAATTTTTCAATTCGAACAAGTAGTTCCTGAGACTAGCATATTCAACCAAACAAACAAACTCTTCAGCTTTATCATATCAGTATAGATGTTGTTTGACATAATGTCACAGCTACATTCAATCATCGCACCGCTCGCCATAGGCAGGGAATTCATTCTCACACATTGCGAACTGAGACAGTGCGCACTGTGAGGTATGAAAGAAACTTCATCCCACACATGCTAAAGCTATGGAATGAAGTCCCTGCTGAGGTTTTCCCAAGCGCCTACAATATGGAGTTCTTCAAGAGGGGCATTAGAAGGGTTCTGACGCTGGTGGAAGGCGTGACACTGACGCCCCTGGTGTTGCATACGTCCATAGGCCACGGTAAACACTTCCTGTCTGGTGGACCGTGTGCTTTTCTGCCACCTAAGTGGTATAATGTGAAAGGTTGAGAGGAAATCATTAGTTTGGATGTTTGTTTGAATGTTGTTTGGCGGTAGCCTAGTGGTATGGGTAATGGACTGTTGAGACGAGGTCTCGGGTTCGATCCCAGGTTTTACCATGGCACACACCAATGACTTTTCAATGCTTTTCGAGGTTATATGTGTATTTATCGCAGGTTTATAAGTGCCCGGTTAATGGCAATAGGCTCGCCACCTATTACATTGGGACGTAAACATAAACTTACAAAATGTGGGTGCTAGTACCTGAGCCTACCCCTTCGGGGATATAGGCGTGAGTTTATGTTATGTTTGTTACTCAATCATGCTTAAAAGGCTGAACGCATCTGGCTGAAAGTACCTACAGTTGGTTGGAAAATAACTATCTGCATTGCATGACGCATGACGTCTGTTGTTAGTAATCTAACTATAGAACTTGTGATTTATTAGCTGGCTCCTTTCACCTAACAGCAAACTACCAAGAGATGTAGTCATAGTTTGTATTTGTTTATGTTTTCGGTTGAGGTTGCAAGTATCAGATAGACGCGGAGGAGGAGGCGGGGCGGGAGCGTCAGCGGGAGCGACGAAGGATCGCAAGCAAGGATCGCGTACAAAGGTAACTCAGGTGTCGTAGGTCGATGAACGATCTCCGCCTCCCCATGAGCGCAGGCCTGTGGGTGACTGGTGGAGCCGCCTGTCACCCTGGCAGAAGCAGGCCCGGGTTTCCAGGAAGGAGTTGGGGGCTCTGTAGTCCCACGGATACCTCCCCACTGGAGCCGGTGGAGGAGGTTATGTCGGACTCGAACCGACTAAAACGCACGCCGCCTGTGGGTCGCTTTGGTTGCCGAAGGTGAGGTTGACAGGCATATCCCTCGCACCCTGGCCGACCCAGGGCCATCTCTCACGATCTGGCCCTCTTCTCGGGTGTGGGGACTACAGAGTCCCCAACTCGTCCCCGGAAACGTGGAGGCGCGCCACGCGCGCCACCGCCGCGGCCTGCTTCTGCCAGGGTGTCAGGCGGCTCCACCTGTCACCCCCAGGCCGTACGCGGGCAGCTTGTCTTGCGATCCTTCGTCGCTCCCGCTGCCGCTCCCGCCCCGCCTCCTCCTTCACGAGCATTACTTGCTCGCAGAAGGAGGCGCCGGCCGCCCACGCATCCGCGCAGCGAACCATCGCCGCTCGGTGCGGTGGAGAGCGTGATAGCCCTCACTCCCAGGGCCGCCACAAGCTCCCGCCTCGGCGTCTCCCACGCCGGACACTCGGTGAGCGTGTGCGGACCTGAGTCCTCGCTCGCGTCGCAGTGAGGTAATTGATTACCTGTATTACTGGTCACCAGGATTCCACGATAGCACAATGACTACACTATAGGTACTAACTATACAAACAAAGTGCAAAAATCTTATTGTATTTTAATTAAATGTCCTAATTTTAAATTAAACGGTTAAAAAGAATTTAAATAATTACACTACCTACTTAAACCTATGAAAACGTATTAATCAAAAGGTCAGTAACCCCAGGCCACAGGAAATATCAACAGATTCTTATTTTCATTAGTTGAATACCTTAGGAAGTAAATTACTAAACAAATCCACAAACTCCTACTAAAACTAGATTAGAGGCGTCGGAAAACGCATTCTAAATCGTTTCGTACCAAGTATTCCGGTTGAACGTATGTTTTATTGTAAACAGTTCGATCTATTGACGTCACTGATGCAAATTAAGATCACAAAATTTAGAATTTATAGGTATGTCTAGATTGCCTTGAGAAAGTAGTAACCAAACATAGAAAGGTATATCATTATAGACGGGAAGTGGACTTTGGATTCCGAAGTGAGGGACTCGGATGCGATCGGAATTAACGCAATAGGACATTTAATGATTGAAAGAAAGATATCAAGCAAAAAGATCATTGTATAGTAAGTATATAGTCAATAAAATACTATACATTCATATAAGGTTTTTTTAGGAGGTAGGATTCGGCGGTATTGTCGCCCAATTGAGCAGTCCGACTAAGGAAGTACCTCCGCCCTACAGAATACCGCTTCTATAATAACTTCGTGTTGTGTTCCCAGCGGTGAGTAGGGTAGCCAGAGCTCACTGGAGAATTTGTGCTGTCAGTGGGATGACTAAAGGCTTGTCCTGCTTTATTCTCTACACTGACGGCACAGAAACTCTGTGCTTACAGGGTCGGCAGCGCGAATGTGGCTTCTTTGGTGTTACACACGTCCATAGGCCACGGTAACAACTTTCCATCAGGTGGGCCGTGCACTAATCTGCCACCTTAGTGCTATATAAAAAAAAATAAGGAATACAATATACAGTTAAGAAGCGAACATCATAATACGGATATACAATAGTACAAGAAAAGATGAGCCTAATGTTGTCAGAAATGTTTATTAAATAAACGTAGAGAGCGATGGGAAAATTAACTAGAGACATGGCATCTGACAGGTAATTAAGGAAGACAATGACATATTGCACAGACCTAAAATAATTATTGCAGGAAGAATATAATGAATCACTACACTTCAAGAAAGTTACTGAGACGAGTAAAATATTTTAGATATATAAACAGAATATTCCAAATGTTAAATAATGAAGCGTTGTTTCTTGACGAAGTTAAAAACAAGGGTTTCCCCTAATTTACGTGAGAGTGTTACAAGCACTAAACCTAAGACAGTATGGATATCAAAAGAATGTTGGCACCCAAGACGCTATAGACACCTTGATAAAAGATATCATCAGTCGGTTGAATGAAAAGAAAAAAGTAGCGGGACTTTTTCTTGATCTGAGTGCCGCTTTTGATATCATAAATCACAAGCAACTGTTAATAAAGTTGGCACATTATGGAATAAGAGGAAAGGCCAATAACATCTTTCAGTCATATTTACAGAATCGCAAGATGTACGTAGAATTAAAAGCCACTGATACCGATGCACATGGGTATCACCATGGGAAAAACAAGTGCGAAGAGTCATATAGGTCAAAGATGATACAAATTAGAACAGGTGTTCCACAAGGGTCTATTTTGGGGCCTGTTCTCTTCATTACGTTCATAAACGACCTCATAAACTACGTAACTCTAATAGCATCTGGTGAAATCCAATTAGTTATGTTCGCTGATGACACAAACGCTGTGATATCTGCTGATAATCTAGATGCTCTCAAATCAGCAATAGATCAAGCTTTAGACATATTTTATAATTGGTTCTCAGCAAACAGCCTTCAGTTAAACCCTAATAAGACTCAGGTTATTTTATTTAGATCAACTGCTCAAAATGGAAGTACTATTGATTGCACTTTAAATGGTACAAAGGTAAGCCCAGTAAGTACTGTTAAGTTTCTGGGAGTGTATGTTGACGAGCTACTAAATTGGAAAGATGAACTTGCCAACCTAGAGAAAGCAATAAGTTCAGCCTGCTATGTTCTAAGAAGCCTGCGCAACGATGTTGAATTGGAACATTTAAAAATGGTCTACCATGCGCTAGTAGAGTCTAGGCTTAGATACAGCATTCTTTTCTGGGGAGGTAGCTATGACTACAATATAACAGGAGCTTTCATCCTTCAGAAGAGAGCTATACGAACAATGGTGCGTATAAGACAGGATGAGTCATGCAAAGAGCACTTCAATGATCTGGGTATCTTGACCGTTCCAAGCCTGTATGTTCTGGTATTGATGACACATTTTGCAAAACACGTACATGAATATGAAACCGAAGAAGAAAGAAAGATCAGAGAGAGCACGCGCAGGATGGATTTCCAAAGTATAGTTCGTCCTCATTTGAACATCGTCAAACATAGCACGATGTACAATTCTACCAGATTGTTTAATAAGCTACCATTAGAGTTGAAAGGTCTTCTATATAAAAAGAGTTCCATAGGGAGTTAAAAGTGTTCCTGTTGAATGGGTGCTACTATTCAATCGAGGAATTGTAGGTACTTTTTTAATTTTTTTTGTCAATTTTTTTTATGTTTGACATTTTGTTTTATTTTGATTTAATTTTGGTATATTATTTGGTATTTGGACTTGGCTTCTGAAATTTATATTATTGGTGGCGCGATTGGCCACGTGCGGTAGTGGACTGTATTGCGGGGATGTAGATAACTGTTCCATTGACGCTTTACACACAAACAAGACAGGTGACCGGGTTGCCGCGGATGTGATCCAGGCAATGACTGCAACCCGAGAAATTAGGAGAGGATGCACTAACCTTCACGACACCACATGTTTTGCATCGCAGCCGGTGCACGGATCTTCTCTTCCTTGCTCAGGAGCTGCCGTCCACATCACTAAATCACTTGAGGGACACACGAGAGGCACAATCCGATCGGTAAAAGTCTATGAAGCGGTAAAAATGCAACAAATATTATTCATTTCTGAGAGACGCGCTCGCGGTCCGCCTTTACGCTGGCTAGTTCAAAGCGGGACTGAGTGTCTATATATCACAAATGGCGGACGGAAACTATCTCTAGTACTATACTATGGTTAGTGCGGGAGGGGAGACGGGTATAGAAGGAGTGTGTTTCCGCGTCAAAAAATACAGCTTCTACATCGGCGCAACCAATTATTGACATGAGTAATTTATGATTTGACATGAATAAAAATTGATATGTATTGTATAAATCTGACTTTGTGTACTAATTTATTTTTATAATTACCAAGTTAATTGATTTTGTAATTTTTATAGTTCCTTATTGTTTAATTATTGTAAATTTTTGATAGATTTGAAATGATTTATTGTAATAATATTATGTATGTTCAAACACAGTGTAAATTGTTACTGAATAAATAAATAAGAAATAAGAATCTGACTAAAGAATGGGGCTATTCTCTGTTCGACAGAAACTAAACAGCCTATGAAGACGAGTCTAGATAACAGCAATAGGCGTGGGAATGAAAGATAATACATATTTGGCGAAATACCTGTCTCTATCTTTTTTTTTTAATTTATTTACTTATAAAATATAATACAATCGTTACACACATTGGCACATCCTAAAACCACTGGGGGTTTGTCTGGTGCGCCATTAAACAAGCACAACACACAATTAAACAAGCAGATATTACATTTATTTACTTATTATAACAATATAACATAAACCTAACGTTAAAGCAGCGAGCGGGCGGTTACATCGATTGAGCAAAACCGGTTTTGCACGAGGCATCTACAGGCTGTTCAAAAAATGTGCTTTTAATTTTCTTTTTAAATTTATATTGCTGATACTTTGTATGAAAGATTGATTTAAATTATTTAATAGACGGGGAATGATATATTCCGTAGTTCTTTCACCATAGGTATTTGGAAGGCCTCCGATCGGGTCTGGCACAAAGGTCTTCTTACGAAGTTGCCATATTATGGACTCCCCGAGGGATTGTGCGAATGGATCTCCAGCTTTTTGTCCAACAGAAGCATCCAAGCCGTCGTCGACGGCAGCTGCTCGGACCGCATGAACATAAACGCTGGTGTCCCACAAGGCTCCGTGTTGTCTCCGACGCTGTTTCTGCTGCATATCAATGACATGCTGTCTGATGGCTCCATTCATTGTTATGCGGACGACAGTACCGGGGACACGTGTTACACGGGCCGTGCAAATATCCTTCAGTCCGAGGTGGAGAAGAGTCGCGAACAACTTGTGTCTGAAATCGAGACTACTCTCTCTGGAGTATCCGATTGGGGACGACTAAACCTAGTCCAATTCAACCCCACTAAGACACAAGTATGTGTATTCACCGCTAAGAAAACCCCATTCATTGTGGTGCTGCAATTCCTGGGCACACCGCTTACCATCTCCCCGAGTATCGGGATCCTTGGTGTCGATATCTCCAATGACGTCCAATACCGAAGTCATTTGCAGGACAAGGTTAAGTTGGCATCAAGAAAGCTCGGAATGCTCAACAGGGCGAAGCAGTATTTTACTACGGGGCAGCAACTCCTTCTTTATAAAGCACAGGTCCGGCCTCACATGGAGTACTGCTGTCACCTTTTTGCTGGAGCACCTGCATACCAGCTTGACCCCTTCGACTCGTTGCAAAGACGGGCATTGAGGCTGGTTGACAATCCCATACTCACAGGTAGAGTGGAACCTCTTAGCCTTAGGAGGGATTTTGCCTCACTGTGTGTGTTCTACCGCCTATACAATGGTTTGTGCTCAGATGAATTGTTTGACATGATGCCCGTAGCTACATTCTATCATCGCACCTCTCGCCATAGGCAGGGAATTCATCCCCACACATTGCGACCTGAGACGGTATGCACTGTGCGGTATGAAAGAAACTTCATCCCACGCACACTCAAGCTGTGGAATGACCTCCCTGCTGCGGTTTTCCCAAGCGCCTACAATATGGGGTTCTTCAAGAGGGGCATCAGAAGGTTTCTTCATGGTCGGCAGCGCGAGTGTGACACCCCTGGTGTTGCATACGTCCATAGGCCACGGTAACCGCTTCCCATCAGGTGGGCCGTGTGCTTGTCTGCCAACTAAGTGGTATAAAAAAAAAAAATACTGCACGGACTATTTACAACTTTTTGTTGATTTTTTTCCGAGTTTGAATATTGTGCGATATATCATGTTGTATGGACTTGTTAAAGAAATTTTCTTTGAGGAGAGAAAATGTTACTTTAGCATGGACTGGTAGAGTCTGGCAGTATTAATATAGTTCCATATTATTATCTTTAAATAAATCTTTTTTGGACTTTGGGATAGTGTTTTTTTAAAATTCTTGTTTGTATTTAAAAGATATGGTCAAGGTAAGTTTTGAATGTTCTACCATAGCTAGTGATTCCGTATCCTATAATGGAGTCTACCAGGGCATTATACAGCATAAGTTTGACTTTAAAAGGAATTCTATTTTTGATGATATATAGATTGGCAAGAAAAGCTTTTAGTTTGTCACATATTCGGTTAATTTGTGGTGACAAGTTAAATTTGCTGTCAATGATTAGACCGAGATAAGTATGCTTGTCTACCATTTCAATAGTAGGACATTGACAAGTACTATTGTTTTTATGGAAGCATAGATCCTCGTGAACTACCAGCCTTTCATTTTTGGGATACTGTGTTTTGCTGTACGGAGAACATATATGTATTAGTTTGGTTTTCTCGGCATTTAGAACTAGTCTATTATCATGGCACCATTTTTTTATATTGTCTAGATCTACTTGCATTCTTTTAAATGCTGCAGAAATGTCTTTTTCTGCAATGACTAGACAGGTGTCATCCGCGTACTGATAGGAAGTGCTATAACCAATAACATTATTCATGTCATTAACAAATACTATGAAGTGGAGAGGTCCAAGGACGGATCCTTGGGCTGTCCCCACGTCAGCTGTTACACTTTTACTGTACGTTTCACTTACATTAACACAGTGGGATCTATCTTGCATTTTAGTAAAGGCCCACGTACACCAGTATTACTCAATTTGTTTACGAGTCTGTTGTGATTTAGGGTAACAAAGGCACGGGAAAAATCAATGAAAAGAGCAAGCACATGTTTCCTACGATTCAAAGCTGAATTTATATCGTCTGTGAATTGAGACAATAGGGAAGTTGTACTTTGCTTGAAATCCAAATTGGTTTTGAGATATACTATCCCTTTAGAGATGTAGTTTTTTTTTTATAACAGACGTTACACATAAATATATCATAACTTAAATAAACGTCCAAAATTAATGAAATCATAACTCAAAGTCGCAAGCGTAAAAATGAGAACTCAGAATATATTAAAACACCTTGACATATAACACTCTGCTTCACTAATAGTATAACGTTTGTGCAATATCTGCGACTTAAAAACAACACCACTAGTTATTTATAGAGTTGAAAACATTCATTGGTTCTGACGGTCAGTATCCTGAGCGTAATATTTATTGGCCCTAAAACAGACATTGATGTTGGTCTTAGCGAAATGTGCGTCCTTGTGTGCAGTTTAATTGTGTCGATATCTTCGATGTCAATAAATCTTTTTAGATGTGGCTGTTAGGGAAAATGTTTGATAATTTCACCTCAAATGCCAAAATTTTGAAAAAAAAAACCTGTCAAGTGCGAGTCGGTTTCGCGCATCTAGGGTTAAGCTACATAAAGGAGTAAGGTGTAAGGAGGTAGGACACGGCGGTATTTCCGTTCAATAGAGCAGTCCGAAAGGGGAAGTACCTCCACCCTACAAAATACCGCGGCCATAATAACTTCGTGTTGTGTTCCCAGCGGTGAGTAGGGTAGCAAGAGCTCAATGGAGAGTTTGTGCTGTCAATGGGAAGACTATAAAGGCTTCTACACTGACGGCACAGAAGCTCTACGCTTATAAGGTCGACAGTGCGAGTGTAACGCCCCTGGTGTTGCATACGTCTATAGGCCACGGTAACCACTTCCTATCAGGTGGGCCGTGTACTTGTCTGCCACCTAAATGGTATATAAAAGGGTTGAACAAATACATAATACTAAGTTTCTCGGCATATTCATAGATGAGCACTTAACGTGGAAAGAACATATTGATGCTCTAAGCTTGAAAATCCATAGATTTGTGTTTGCTTTAAGAAAAGTTAAAGACATGATATCTAAATCTACAGCCATAATGGTATATCATGCCTATGTCTGTTCCATTATCAGGTACGGCATTGTTGTTTGGGGTAACTCTTCAGAAATCTCACGGGTCTTTATAGCACAAAAAAGGTGCATTAGAGCTATATTTGGTATGGCTTGGACGGATTCTTGTTTACATGTGTTCAAAGCCAATAAACTCTTAACTGTACCATGTATTTATATATATGAAAGTGCCATATTTGTGAAAAATAATATATCACTATTTAATAAAAAGGACAATTTTAATAAACGGAAGGTTACACACATGCAGCTTGAGATGTCAGCACCTAGGTTAGAAATATTTAGACGTAGTTGTGTTTATATGGCTCCACTAATTTACAACTCATTGCCAGCGTCGATTATAGACCTGCCTTATAAAAAAATTTGTGCTGCATTACATAAATGGTTGCTGGACGAGACCTTTTATACAGTGGAAGATTTCTTAAAGAAATATGCATGTGGTTCGTACCACTGCAGAAATGCATTGTAGCAGACACTGCGCTCTTATTGTGACTGTAATATTTTTGTTATTAAGTAGATATTGCTGTGTATAATTGTGTTTGCATGCCAATTGTATGGCGGAATGTGCCCGGACTTGATATCATATTACCATCTTTTATTGTACCACATTACACGCAAATAAAGGAATTTGAATTTGAATTTGAATAAAAATAACTTCAAAGTCAACGCTTTTAAAATATATTACAGTTTTTTTTGACAACGAAGAAACCAAAAGCGCAAAATCCCCACGGATACCTCCCCACCGGAGCTGGTGGAGGAGGTTATGTCGGACTCGAACCGACTAAAACGCACGCCGCCTGTGGGTCGCTTTGGTTGCCGAAGGTGAGATTGACAGGCATATCCCTCGCACCCCGGCCGACCCAGGGCCATCTCTCACGATCTGGCCCTCTTCTCAGATGTGACAACGAAGAAACCTTATGATGCCCTTTTTGAAGTTTAATAAATGCACAGTTTTAAGACGTTATAGACAGAGTATGTGGTATAATTTCAAACCTGATACCGCCACGCATTCTCAAGGTCTTGACAGACAGACAGACAACTAAGCGATCATGTAAGGGTTCCATATTCCGTTGAGTAGGGTAGCCAGAGCTCACTGGAGAGTTTTTGTGCTGTCAGTGCTAAGACCAAAGGCTTGTCCTGATTTTGTGTTCTGCATTGAAAGCACAGATAATCTCTGTTCTTACAGGGTCGACAGCACGGATGTGACTCCACTGGTGTTGCACACGTACATAGGTCACGGTAACCATTTTCCATCAGGTGGGCCGTGTGCTTGTCTGCCACCTAAGTTGTATAAAAAAAAATCGAGGTACGAAATCCCAAAAAGTGCAGATGTTAAAAGTCTTGAGAGGCAAGGTCGAGGTCTAAAATTTTCATCAAAATATGTTCTATCACGACAAAAGAAATATTTACTAGAGTTCTAACAATCGCCGGCCTGGGGGTGAATGGTGGAGCCGCCTGTTACCCTGGCAGAAGCAGGCCGCAGCGGTGGCGCGCGTGGCGCGCCTCTCCTTTTCCGGGGACGAGTTGGGGACTCTGTAGTTCCCACACCCGAGAAGTGGGCTAGATCGTGAGAGATGGCCCTGGGTCGGCCGGGGTGCGAGGGATATGCCTGTCAACCTCACCTTCGGCAACCAAAGCGACCCACAGGCGGCGTGCGTTTTAGTCGGTTCGAGTCCGACATATCCTCCTCCACCGGCTCCGGTGGGGAGGTATTCGTGGGCATTTTGCGCACGTAAAAAAAAAAAAAGAGTTCTAACAATCTCTTTTATAGTATTTAGTATGGTAACTATTCAAATTGTTTAAGATACAGAACGCCATAAAACAGATGTATGTATAGAAGAATGTGGATGGCTTCGGGCGAAGGTTCTGTGACTTAGTGGTAAGAGCGTTCCCTCTGTAAGGGGTTCGAATCCCGCCTGAACCGATCTAATGTTTTTATGTATCTTAATCTGTCTAATATGTCCACAACGATGGCTATGCCCAATGGCTATTTTACCCAAATCAATCGAGATCAGTTTATCTAGGAACGGTGTGTGATGTTCCTGTGACCAGGCAAAGTAAAAGATTAATATGCCAATAAATAAATTTCAAATAGAAGTGAAAAAAACTTTAATGAGTAAAGGTTACTATAAAGTGGATGAGTACCTTAATGATGTTAATGCGTGGTCAACATTAAGTCTCTTGCTTGCTCGCACAAAATAAATTGTAAACTAAAGCAAAGGGGGATGTCCAATTATGGCCATACTAAATTACCGAGTGCCCAAAAATATGCTATATAGCAAAAAAACCGCCGTTATTTTTAATTACGTATCAAGATATTCGTATATCAGTATAACTTAGCAGCAATGTTCTAAAATAGAAAAGTACCGTCATGATTTCCTGTTTACTTTTTGCAAAGCATAATGGCATGGACGTAATGTTACCCGATTCTAAAATCGGTAATAAACTACATATCGATTAGTATTATAATATATTTTTATTTAGCATTATTGATTATAAATCGATAAACAAAATAGGAAAATGAAAATGATTTTAGTATTGAGTACCATATTTAATCATTTGATTAACTGGGAAAAGTAGATGACATCGATTATTTTATTTTATCAGTTGCAATATCCCGTGAGGCAGTAAAAAAGAAAAGTACATTGGGTGTGAACAATTCATTTTTTGCATAATGATTTGGATTTTGCACTATCAATTAAAAAATCAATAAATAAAAAATAAAAAATATAACTGCAAAAAGTTGTACACAATAAAAATGCAAAATATTATTCATGAATCGATTAATTATGTGTGTGATATCGATTTGCCAAATGTTTTATTTCATTTATGTTGCAACATCGACATGTAAGTCAGAAAATAAACTGTCAGAAGATTTTCAAACTTCGTATTTATAATATTATTCTCTTTCCTTTGAATACGCTAAGCGTTTCGCTTTTGAAAATCTTTTATTAACGAATAAGCATCATAAATGGACCACGACGATACGGCTTTAATTAACGGCTAATTTGGAGTATTTTGGCACGACATAATCTGCTTTGAACGTGAACTCGCATCTGCATACTCTAATAATAATTTCTTCACAATCTTCTGGAGCTACAGTGCCAAGGGGGCATTTACGGTGCATTAATTGTGGTTTAAACATTAACCGGCTTCGTAGACATGTTTTGGAAATAGCAGCAGTTCGACATCTCTCACAGCGACAGCGGCAACAGGTAGGCGTTTATGTTCATGTTTTATTGTATTTGAGCCTCAGTCAAAAAGAAATGTGATCTCAATTGGTAAGTAACTAATGACATATATCTTTTTTATTTCAGATACAGGTATCAAGCGACAGCCAGTTGACCGCCGCATGGAATCATATACGTCATCCAATCAGTCATGATATACCTATAATTGGTCATGGGCATGTATGCATCAGCTGTGACAGATCAGCACTCTGTCTAGTCTGAGACTCCACACGTTAACCGGATAAGAGATGCTGTAACCCATCAAATCCGTCCACTTGAGGTAACACTATTTTACAATTTCTATGGTGGTTTTTCACCTCCTTTTGGTTTAAATTAAATGGTTTTTATGTCTGCAAATGCCCTCCGATATCCCAACCTTAAGGTGAAAGCCCACACTAGAGTCTCAACCATCAATCCTACTGGCTTAGACTGGCTGGCCTCATACACCCACACACTTCATACTGATGTTACAACTATATTCTAATTTGCCAATAGCATATTAAACCACAGCTTAACCTTTGCTTATTGTTATAGCTCCCACCAACGGCTCACCTTAGTCTCGATTGCTGGCGAAGGACTGACCAAGCAACATCAGATTATACTGAGCGATCTCAGTAAGTGTGCCGGTGCAATCAGAATATTCCCATATTCCTCTACAAGAAAGACCTGCAGATGGTGTTACCACTAATGGTATTTTGCTACCTAATTATTCAAGAGCAGCAATAATACAAAATCAATGTTTTGTACCCAGTTGTCATGAACCTAATCGGCTCTCTGTTCCAACTGCGTTGTGAGTAGATTTGTTTTGCAACTGTAATTATAACATACCACCAAATTGTAGGATTTGCCAGTCATATACGTACCAACAACTGGGACTTAATCTTGGAGCAAGGTACTCCAATAAGAATATTCAGCGCTGAACAAATTGAAGATGCATTATGGAAGGTTTACGCTTTGGTCCTAACTGCTTATTAATTAGAGCAAGAATTGCATGTAAGCAGTAAAATATATTTTGTTTACATATTAGTAAGTGGTAATGAGACTGGTCATACTGCTATCCAACAGTATCATTGCAACTGTATTGTTGGTCGTCGAACAGTGGGAAGCTGTGCATGACTGTTAAATGGTATTTAGGGTGGGCATAAAGTTAATATATCTCCCCTGCAGGATGTTTAGATGATATTTTAATTATCTATGAATAATAATAAAAATAATGTATCATATAAATATTTAAAAAAAAAAAACAATTTAGTTAATTATATAGTATAGATTATATCTTATTTTAACTGAACTCTATTTAATATGATTAATATATTAATTTTTATTTTCTTTTTTTTCTTTATATTTTTCTTTTTATTCTCATTTTCTATGCTATAGCATAGAAATAGTCATAAAGAGAACTTAAATATCATATTTGGTACCATCAATACAACAATATGTAGTTGAGTATGTAGTTTGAGTTTTAAAATCATGTTCAGCAGCCGTTAAAATCGATTGTATATGTGTTTTTCTGTGAAATAAAAACTTGATTTATTTTCTAAACTCGAAGTTTTATTTAAAATATTACAATTGTATTTTAATGGTGGTATGGTATACTACCATTTGCATACACTTTTTGCTGTGGGCACCACATGGCCAAAGTGTCTATGGAAAGTGGTCATCCCCCTTTAAAGAAGAAAAATAATCTAGTTCTAATGTAGTTCGCTGAGTTTCTTGCTGGTATCTTCTCAGTAGAACTAATCTACCGAACCAGCGAAAGAACCATTTTCCAATGGTTTATTTTTACATTATTTAATATTTTTATATTATTTCTTGATATACATAATTGTAAAATTTAGACGTTCATATGTGCTCTTTATGTGCCTAAACTATGTAGGAGGACTCACGATATGTAGGAATAATGAATGATAATGGAATGATTTATAGATTTGGAATGATAACCGCGATAGCCTAGTGGTATGGGTAATGGACTGCTGAGACGAGGTCTCGGGCTCGATCCCAGGTTTACCATGGCGCGCACCAATGACTTTTCGATGCTTTTCGAAGTTGTGTATATTTATCGAAGGTTTATAAGTGCCCGGTTAATGGCAATAGGCTCGCCACCTATTACATTGGGATTTAAACATAAACTGGCGAATTGTGGGAGCTAGCACCTCTGCCTACCCCTTCGGGGATATAGGCGTGAGTTTATGTTATGTTATGGAATGATTTATAAACATTGCATTTTTGATACATAATACTGAACGAGAATTTCAGTACAACTACCTCTAATGAGGTCTATGCTTCTTTACTTTGTAAAACATTTTTTCTCTTAGTGCCTTTAGTACCTAATACCCAGGTTTCTTAAGCCTTCTTTATTGTTATTGTTATGTTATTTATTGGGTTCAAGAGTAGTTTTGTATACAATTACTTGTTTCCACGCAGTAACTGATGGATGTAGATATTCTAAGACAAATCCCTTTAATTCGTTGGGCTTAACGTAAAGCATTGCGTTGTTGTAATCGGTATAAATAATTAGGGCAATGACTGTATTACTCTTGCGCATATGTTCGTTGTTATAAGCGACTATAACACTTGTTAGACATACATAAAGTTTAAAATCCATTGGATTAAAATAACAGTTTTGTGGTGGAATCCATCCAAAGACTTGAAAGTATTCAAAAATAGTTTTTTCATGCTGATAAATGTCACAGTGACCTTGTTTTGATTTGTGACGAAGTCCGTCAGTAATACAATGATGGAAAATAAATGATTTTGGGTGTCAGGTGCTGATCTTGTTTTGAAGGAATTGAAAATTTGAAATATATGATATTGTAAATAATGAAGTTATAAAAATTAAAGACAATTTCAGTTTTTATAATGGTGCGCGTGGTTTCCGGCATAGGAGAATTTGGACCACCCCATATCTTCCCATGCAGTGTCGTACAAGGCGACTAAGGGATAGGGCTCTTTAACATCAGACAGATATATACAGCCTCAGATGCATGACTCGAGGCAACAATAGTGCCCGGAAAACGGCAATAGGCTCACCTCCTATTATGTGGGACCGAATACAATGATGGTGAAATGTAGGTGTTAATTCACCTCTGCCTAACCCTCCGGGGATAAAGGCGTGATTATATGTTAGTATAGCTTTAGATGTATTAACTACTTCGTTGTTGTATATAAAAGATAATTTTGAGATCATCCTTTGTATTTACATTCTTGTAAATATAAGAATATATAAGAATATGAATTTGAAAGATGTAAGAAAAATCTAAGTGGAACTAAAAATTGTAGTACGTTTTATGAGCATCGTTTGTTCTATTGAAGGGATATGGAAGCTAACAAAAGTTTTTCGAACATATATTTTTAAAGCAAAAGCTATAAACTAATGGTTTTATTTTTAAACCACGTGAAAATGTTATATTTCATCACTGAGCATTGTTTATTTTAGTCAAATAGTAAAAACTATGTTGGAGAAAAGAATTTGGCAAAGAAGTTTAGCAATATTTTTTTTATTTACTGTTTGTCTGTAGCAAATATATATGTTATGTAGTTATGTAAGTTCCATTGTAATATAGAATGTTTTTTTATTTCATAAAATTTAATAATATAAACATTAAATCTATAGTATTGTAAAACCTTGGTTATTCCTTATCAAGTCAAGTAACAACTTTTAATATATTACTATTGAATTCTTTGAACTAGAAACCATATATTATTTCTTAAAATTTGCTTCAGTATTGTATACCAATAGGTATGTAGCAACATACTCAGCTCTGTCCCTAAAACATATGTGAAATTCAGGTCAAGGTCACTGAGCGCGGCTATAGCACAAATCCTGCGCACGCGCCAGCTAGAGCGTGCTCACGGTACCACGGACAGAAAAATACAACATTGCCGCGAAACTCCTCCCACGCCGCACTAGAAATAAACCAGACGCGATGGTTGTAACACTACACCCGTAACATTGAAACGAGGGGGAAAAAAAATCACACGATATTTTCGCCACAGCCGTCAGTCGATCTAATTATAAAGCGTCCAATGCTAATTGTGATGTTATAGTCGTACCTGAGCGCGGGGCAGTCAGTAAAGGTATCACGAGAACACAATCACAGTCACACACTTCACTCGAGCGAGTGGTCGAAGGTCGAAGATGCGCTGGAGCGAGCGAGGTGGTCGCGTCCGCGGCTTCCAAGCGACTGGTCTTCTTCTGCCCCTGTACACTTCGCCCGCTAAACATAGCACACCCGCACACACGATGATTTTTAGAGGATAACGCCATTTCACCGGTGACGTGTTGTGTTATCTACTGGGGAATACGGGACAACTTTCATCTGGCTCGCAAGGTCGACAAACAAACCTTGAAACATCCTTAATAGCAGACGATACTATAGCTGGAACAGCACTGAGGTTAAAATGATTAGCATGCGCTTGCAGTGATCGGTAATCACTTTGCGAATTAATTCATTGCGTATAAAGTGGTTTTGGATACGGTGAATACCCTTTGATATTTCCTTTGCAATTTATGGACTTAATAACTTGTTCTGGACAAGAATCAAAGAGAATAGGCTACCATATTTCTGAAAATTGGTGTTTACACGAATTACTGATTAGGTTAGGTAGCAAGAAGTTTACTTCTGATTTCTTTCAGTAGGGTTTAGGTCGAAGAAGTGCCTTAACTCACGTCGCATCTTTGAGACCAAATTCAGGATAAAATAAATGGGTTTCAAAGTACCGATTGCTCGAAATTTCAGAAGCATA
Source organism: Eilema griseolum (assembly GCA_963662185.1). Lineage (NCBI taxonomy): Eukaryota > Metazoa > Arthropoda > Insecta > Lepidoptera > Erebidae > Eilema > Eilema griseolum. The sequence goes on along the minus strand of OY759230.1, from coordinate 30,136,447 downwards.
TTTTCATGGTAGGTCTATTGATAGTATAGGTTAAAAAATTAAAACAATTTGTTAAAAGTAAAATGTTTGATTCTAAACAAACACTTTTAGCACTGAGTGCTTTTTAACAATTTGAATTTTGATATCTTGTTGCTAAGATGTAAATCTAATGTACTTCGTTTATGAATCATGTTAACAGCCAGTAAGTGTGGAGTAAAATTAGTTTAAAGAAAGAATAACGCAGATTTAGGGTGTGGCTACCAAGAGATTGTACTGATAGAGTTTAAATAGAAATGCTGAGATTTTTTGGGCACAAGGAATGAAAGTATACCTACAAACTAGTATACGAAGATCGATCAAAATCTTCAAGGCCTAAGTTACCCTCACCGTTTCACCTGATGCAGCTGAGAGCCCGCAACACCTGAGAGGATTTTTTTATACCACTTATGTGGCCTACACGTCCCACCTGATGAGAAGTGACTCCCGTGGCCTATGGACGTGTGCAGCACCAAGGGCGTTACACTCGTGCTGCTGACCCTGAAGATACCTTCCAATGCCCTTCTTGAAGAACCTCTTATTGGAGCTTAGGAAGTTGTACGTTATTTTGCTCAAAATCAACAGGGGCGGCAATGTACTGTAGACGCCTTTTGCCTCATCTAGGAGTCACTGAATTAATTTTGTTATTTGAACGTCATAAGCACTTTTATTATATTTATTTGAATGTATTATAGAACACTATCTAGACACAAAATTAACAAAGCTTGCACTCTGCGTTCCAGAACATCATAGAATATCTGTAAAACATTCTGTACTGGACTACAAACTAGATCAAAAATTAATTATGACGAAATATTACGTTAAATACGTCATACATCTCTTACGTCATATAGAAATAGTTCTAGATAGTTTAAGCGGTTCACGAATGGCTAATTTAGATGATCCACCGATGACTATTGAGTCAGTATTTCGAAAATGAGCAACATTACGTTTTAGAATACAGAGACCTACGCCATTCTCCTATTCGTCACGTATGAGTCAATTCCAGAAATAATAATAGAGGTGTATTATTCCACACAAATACTTCTTTTGTATGCTTTAAATGACCGATTATATTGTATTATGTTAGCCGATCGTAGATATTGAATTGTCAACAACCCAAAAAGGGAATTGAGATAGTCTGGATACGGAAAGCTGAGGATCAGGTGCTGTGGCACATTAAGAGAGCCCTATATCCAAAATAAAGCCATTCAATTTCGAGTCAGATTTTAATTTTTGCACGGTTTCAAGACGTTACAGACCTGAGTATGTGTTATGAATTTCAACTTGATTCCTCCACGCATTACTGAGAAAAAGGTCTTGACAGACAGACAGGTGGACAATGAAGTGATCCAATTTTTTTTTCTTTTTTTTTTATATAGGACACGTCAATTGGACTTCGCCTTGCCTGATGGTAAGCTGAAGGCAAAGTCCCAGAAAAGAGGGTCATATGCTTTTTCACGCCCCGCTTAAAGGACCCGGGACTATAGGAAGAAGGAAACACGTGAGCTGGTAATGAATTCCAGGCCTTAATGGTGCGACAGAGGAAAGAGTCTCCGAACCGCTTGGTTCTTGATCGGATGTTTTGCACCGTGTGCGGATGACATCTAAGACCTGCACGTGTTGTCCTGTGTAGGAAAGGGGAGGGTGGGACTAATTGGAAGAGCTCATCAGAACACTCCCCATGGTACAGACGGTAAAATACAGCCATGGACGCAACATCTCTACGCAGCTGTAAAGGTTCTAGGGTGTTCGTGATCTCGGGATTCCCAATGATGCAATGATGGTCTTGAGGTATAGATTCCTAAAAATGGACTACAATAGGCTAATCGATTGAATAATGTCAAACGACATTTATGCTGTGACAGTGTATCATTTAACTGTAAAGAATAGTTCACGATTATATTTCCCACTCAATGTAAATATTTGTTTGCGTGAATTGGCGTGAATATCTTTATTTGTCTTGATCTGATCTGCTAACCCAAAGAGACAAAAGCCTGCACCAAGGGATCTTCTGGCAATGATGCCAGTATTCCCACTTGCAAGTAGAATTGGATTGTACACCGAAGATTTTGGTCCAAAAAATTGGCATTGCGTCTAAAAAAATGTTATCCAGATAATTCAAGGTCTCTTGCATCCCGACGATACTAAAGAGTGAAGCTCACCGTTAGTAAAACAAAGCAAACATATAAGCAACATTAGACTTATACGATAAGCAGTTAGGGGTTATGTGGGCCCTTTCAATTTCTGTAATATACATTTGGACAGTTATTATTTTAGTAAAAAGAGGGGCTATGACACCAACAGTTGATGAGTATACATATGTCCACGGATCGATAGTCAACATATTTTATTAGATCTTAAAAAGAGTGGCCGTGAGTTTTTAATGCCAGATCCTTTTCTCACACCTTTTATCTATGTAGAATTATCTGAATGTAGAAGCATCGATTCGAAAGTGTATAAGTGTTACGTTGTGATTCAAATTAAATATAACTGATTTGAAAGATAGTTTTTGCTATTATTATTGCAAGCTGAAGTGGCAGTAGGCTGGACACGTTTGTCGAAGGACCGATGGCCATTGGAGCAAACGAGTTCTAGAGTGAAGACCGCAAGAAGGTAAACGAAAGGTAGGACGCCCACTAGCCAGATGGACGGACGACCTAAAAAAGGTGGCTGGGACAGAGTGGATGCGGAAGGCAGAGGATCGGAAAAAATGGCGTATATTGGGAGAGACCTATGTCCAGCAGTGGATTGCGGTGGGCTAATTGATTGATTTTGCTATTTTAAATGTAAAGCAGCATATTTACAAAAAAGCAAAGGCCGGCCAGAGAGGAGCCATAGAGAAATATACTAAACAGTATATTCAAATAGATTGCTAACAACTACGAATCCCGTCCGTTCCATTCACATTCTTAAAAAGTCAAAGATTATATCTGAGCTAGTACCACACTTGGCATGTCTCCACGACATCTTGAACACTAGTTGACCTACGTGTTTGGCCCCTCTGTCTGTACAGTTAATGAGTTATAAAACTGTGAGTATTAATATTTTAAGTGAATTTCTCAAGGATGTAAGAAATTCTCGTAGTGTTACGAGAATTTCTTCGTTCTTTCGTTATGTGGTTCCTGTGGATAATTCTGAAATGGGAATTAAAAAACACGATAACACGAAATCCGAAATCTGCTCACTCTTTCTACTGTTGATTTGATTTATACCTACTGTTTTTTACGGGACAAATTCCATGTCATACCACACTCCATTGCTGGACAAAGACCTCTCCCAATATCGAGAGGCTGATAACTTAGTGAGGGGCGAGAGGAATGCTTGCGCCAGAATCTGGTTCATTATATTTGCTGGTAACAAGATGTACTGGCTGTATGAGTCTAATTTCGGCCCTTGATCTTGATGGGGCTTCATCCACCTGTTTTTGCTGGACATTTGTAGGTTTATATTGTTATTTTGTAGTGTTATTGTTGTTGTAGTAGTTGAAATTTAAAAACAAAGCACAATTAGTAAATTTATTACGTTTAACATCAGGTATTGCATATTTTGAACGAGCAAATTAATTCTTATTGGACCAATTTTTATGTCTACCGGAGTCACATTTTTTATGTTCGAGAACCTACACACTAACAATCATTTTAATCGTAGGTCTCGTAACAAATTTCTGTAGAGCCTCTACGACACATTTTAAATCTACGGACTATTTGATCGTAGCATGTGGTAAATGAATTATGATGATAAATTTATATTATTAAAGCATATTCTGACTTTTATTTTCTATACATGGAACGAGACTTGAACTTTCTTGGAGCAGTACTCTGTCAACTGAGTTACCTGAACCCTATTAAGGGCATTGACAGTCAAGACGTAAGTAAGGCTGTCAAGACTGGTGTCGACCTTATAGAAAATATTATATTGTCTACATTACTAAAATTGGTAATTATGTCGTCCTTCTGACCTTGAGAATAAAGCATTCACTAGAGCCTCGTCCTTTGATTAGCAGGTGTGCTGACTTACAGGTGTGATTGGCTCGAATCCGAGTGGCGGACTGTTTAGTTTTAAATATTATGCTGGACTTAATATGACATTTGATTAACGCCGTTGTATATTTCGGTTGTCATACCGATCTGTCATTGTGAATACTGGACTGAAGCTATGCCAACAATCAGCCGTATCTTATATTGTTAAAGTCGTTAAAATCATATAATAGTTATTTTGATAACAATTGGCCTGGGTTTCGATTCTGCTAAAAGCAAAACCACGGATACTGCTAAATTTCCATTTAATTTTAGACTTTAAAGAAACGTTATTAAAGTTCAAAATGAAAAAGTTTTTAGCAGAGAGAATGAAAAAGTGTAATGATTTAATTTTGGACTTTCAGATTATTGAAATAAAGCATAACATTTAATGCCATTTTTTGCAGTGTCTGTGGTATGACAGTGGTTTTGCTTTAGCGGAATCGAGGCCGTGGCCGTAAACTTGATCGTGGAATTTTATTTCACTTCTACCGAAACAAACACGTGGCCCACCGTATGGGAAGCGGTTACCGTGACGTGGCCTACGAAAGGTTTATACAGGTTCTGCAACGCGAGTGTGACCCTTCTAATGTTGCATTTAACTCGCGTTGCAGAACCTGTATAAACCTTCCAATACAATAAGGAGTTCTTCAAGAATGAAGTAACCCTTATTGTTGTCGCTTGGATAAACATATAACAGGGATATCCAACTTCCAGTATAATCTGCTCGTTACGTGTATGATTGGTTGAATGATTTAATGCCAGTGATTGATTGGTTGAATGATTTACTGCCAGTATATAAAACCAATTTTTGCCTTGATATATTGCCGTTCCACATTCCACCATAAAGTGGATTAATATTATGCGGTTGTTGCCCTGATATTTTATAACGCTCCTGAAATAATCGTTACAGTATTAATCGATTTTGATTGTGGTGATCGAAATTTTTATTGTTGGCTATATCTAGAGTTAATATACATTACTATAGCACAAAATATTTGGAACGAAGGGAAGAGCGTATCCAGTTAAGGCTTGGTTGCTTTAATGTACGGGGTGCCCCAAAATCACAAGATCTTGGGAACCCAGAAATCACCCACTTATTACAACTACACCTATTTGTTGATGGATGAGGCCCTGGCACCCGCTTTCCTCTCGAGATTGGGGGAAAAATAATAGCCGGATCAAATAAACAAAATATGGGAAAGAAAGAGTATGACAGTGAACTTTAGGCTCCAAAAATTTAAAAGTAGCAGCGATTGGCGTTTTCATAAAGAGGAGAAGACAAAGAATCGATATATTTAGTAGTACTCGTAGTGCTGTCAAAGTAAAAATACTCGTCATCTCTGATCACTCCACGTTCAAGAAATAATCATGACCATAATTTTAGCTTTATTTCTGGTTGTATCCAAAGCTTTCACCGTCGAGTCCAGGGCATACTTATTCCTTCTCCTCATTTATTTGGTCTATTTTATTGTTTTTATTGAAGCAACTTCCGTCCAGTCTAACAACTTGCAGGAGAAAGCCTGTGGCAACTTTTAGATGATTCGTGCCAAAGATTTTGGTAGAGCTTTAAATGCTCTAAACGTTTTAGAAATGTTACATTTACTGAAAATATTTTAGTTATTTATTGACTTGTCTAGAATTAATGTTGCTCAGCTTGCGAATATATCAGTTGATTTATTGTAAAACATCTCTGATCACTTAAACGTTCACGAAATAATCATCACCATAATTTTAGCGTTATTTCTGGTCGTATCCAAGGCCTTCACCGTCGAGCCCAGGGTCTGTTTATTCCTTCTCCTACTTTTATTTGGCCTATTTTATAGTTTTTATTGAAGCAACTTCCGTCCAATCTAGCAAATTGCAGAAAAAAGCCTGTGGCGACTTGTAGATCATTCGTCCCAAAGATTTTGGTGGAGCTCTAAATGCCTTAAACGTTTTAGAAATGTGTTACTGCTAATTATTAGTTATTTATTGACTTGTCTAGAAATATTGCTCAGCTTGTGAAGCAATCAGTTGATTTAGTCTAAAACATCTAAAATTATCGTGTTTATATAGTGTGATTGCCCCCGATATGACTGGCCAAATTGACAGTATTCACGCCCCGAGATGTGGTGGCATCCAAACTATTCTAGTTTTTGGCTGATTGCCTAACGCCCCAACCTGTCGGCGCCCCGGCAATCCTATAACACTTTCGACTGCTATAGGATATCTGTATAGATCGATTTTATTTCAACGAAATCACGCTCTAATTGAAATAACCACAGACAGATGCATAAACATTGTAAAGAAATACATTACGTGAAAGATATTTTGATTTAAACCACAGTGCTTAAAATATTGATTCTAAAATAATAGACAAATAGCAATAGTAGAGCCATCTAGAGAATACTACAAAAAGTAGCTTGGACTGAAATGCCCGATTCAAATTCGATTGAAACACGAGTATAAGTTACATACTACATAGAATAGATGGCGTTATATTGTATGGCATATACGTTAAAACAAATCTAGATGGCGCTAGTTACACATGTAAAGTAAGTTTATTTCTAGTTTAACTCAATAGATGGCGGTGGCATCGATAAAGTATTTTTGGATTGGTACAAATGTGCAGCTGATGGAAATTGGACAGTTAGATTATTATTATAGACAGTAGACTATACAAATTTTAATTAAAGCAATCACAGTGAAGGTTAAGCATAAAAAGTAATATACATTACACCTTTCATTTACTTAATATTTCGACCGGATTGCGCTGGTCATATTTACAAGTAGACTGGCTTTTTACTTACCTAAATTTACACTACACTTTTGCTTTGTATTGTATAAAGGTTTAACAAAACATTATCGACACTTTTTCCTAGTCCACCTACCTGGAAATACTTGTTCACAACTGGATCGGTGGCAAGCAGATGCTGTGCTCGGGGCTCATCACGACAGTACCCCACATGCTTGTCGAACTCACGTTCCATCCGCAGTAATGCTCGACCGAGCATCTTCGGCTCCCCAGCGTAGTACTTTATACCTTCCAGGAGGACCCTGGAAGAAGAGGTATGTATCAAAATTTGCAATGTTTTAATGAGTTGTTGGGTTGGCTGCAGATAGAGGGATGGTAGTAAGTGGAAAAATAGGCATCTAGATAACGAGGAGATAGAAATAATAAATCCCCTCGGATACCACTCCGCGCCGGAGCCGGTAGGAGAGGTTATGAGGATCGTTGTTAATTGCCGGAGGTGAGGTTGGCAGGTATACCGCTCGCACCCCGGCTGACCCAAGGCCATTTCTCTCGATCTGGCCATCTTTGTGTGTGTGCACGCATGGGGGGCGGAGGTCATTCATCGACTGACGCTCGAGTTGCCTCAAACGCGAGCAGCGTGGCTTGGAATCCTCAAAAGTAATAGCTTATTGTACATACATACATAAAATCACGCCTGTTTCCCATAGGGGTACGCAGAGATCACAGATCTCCATTTGCTACGATCCTGACATACTACTCTCGCTTCATTCACTCTCATTACATTCTTCTTAGCTTAAGACCTACAATTCTGATTATAATTTTATCTATATGTGTGACTTGATCACTGTCCATGAGATAGATCGCGGGTTCATGTCCCGTCTTGAGAGTTAATTTTTTTAAATCTTAATCGATTTGAACAAGTAACTTACTTAAAATTGAAACATTCAATAATTTTTGTTCAATACTCACGTATTATGGAATTCGCAAATCTGCCTAAAGTTGGAGAACAGTAGCTCTCGATTGTCGAACACGGGCTTAGGCGCGGAGGCTTTGTCGATAGGCTTCATGTAGCGAGACACGACTTGTTGCATGTCCCTACCGAATTCCTCTTCAGTCTCCACCAGCTCTCGTACTACGGCTCTAGAGATAGAGAATAAGATAAGTATAATTATTATGACTAATTTACTTTGAATTATTATTAGAAATGTTGACAGCCTCTGTGGCGTGGCGGTAGTAAATGCGGCCGCTACGTTCAATTCCCGCTTAGTGAAAATATTTGTATACATGAATGGTATTTGGATTGGTCTGGTCGTGCTTCGGAGAGGACGTTACACCGTCGGTACCGGCTGTTATCATTAATACCTCTCATTAATATCATACCGGCTGATAACATCTATAGCAGTCGTTACAGTTAGTTGGTTGGAGCCCTAATATATCCAACAACTGGTCTAACTGCAATGCTTCGATATTACCTTTGGGTTATACTTGTAAAACGGACCCCAGACTCCGAGGTGACAGCTTCAGATGTGACTGGGATTACATGAATAACATGTTTGGATTTTTGAATGTTCGTTGCCCAATCATGCTCAAATAGTTGAAACGTACGGTAATTTGGTTCATATCATAATACATAGGCTGCTTTCCATCCAAAATTAGGTTGCTAAGAGTTGCAGCATTGGGATCACTCAATTTAGCTACGGAGTATTTAATGACCTAAATACTAACTATACAACTTTCATATCGTTCAAAACATCATTTCTTTTACTCCTTCTTGACTAAAAGAAATGATAATTTATGATCCTCGTGGATAGTTGTGGGTGAGAAGATCAACCCACTTCCATTGAAGTTCAATAGAGATATATTTCTATCATCATTCCCACCAGTTACGTCTATAGGAGAACGCCCAATAAAAAACACTATCATAAATTTTAGCAGTGTTTTCTATTCCCTGACTCAGTGAAAGAACACGCAGAAATTGTGCCAAGAGGTGATGGCGTGGGAGCACCCATAATAGTGAATGATAACTACAAAGTTGCGAAGGTTGTTAATTTGCTAAGTGTCGAGGTACAATAATTGGCTTGACAGATTTTCTTTGAAACTAATTTCATAAGAAGTTACATACTAATGTTTTCTTTGAATTCTTAGGTATGCCGTTTGGATGGATAATAACGTGATTTATAGGAATCAGACATAATCCAAAAAAATGATAAATCTGCACTGGTATGAAAATAAATATATGATAGAGTCGGCCTTACGATCAGTTCAGTGATATTGTCAGTTCAGTGATATTGTCAGTTCAGTGTATGACAGAGAAAATACTTAACAAAATTGATGCAAGCTGATCGCAGTTCAACTCTCTCTCTTCTTCCCAACATGTCAAATGAAAAAAAAAAAAACAAGTACCTACAATAAACACACTAACATAAATACGGACTGTCAAGGAAGACATAATTTCAAACAGATAGACAGAGCTTCACAACTCAACTTTATGAAGTTGTCATAAAAGAGTCACACGTCGCCAAAATCACCTGAATATATTCTTGGCAATTTGTCCGGATACCTGACAATATTGTTCTGGCATAAGGACTTATGGACGCAAAACGAGACAAGTAAGTATAATTAGACGCTGATATGATTTATTTGTTGGTGTGAAGATGCATTTCCACCATAAAGTATTATACGAGCAGCATGTATGAGTTTTGAGCGTCGAGTTTCTAATATTAGTGTTATGAATCATAGAGGTGCACAGAAAGATGTTATATTTGAAAGAGAAGATGGAACTGTTGAAATAGTTATTATGTCGTAAATGAACTATCATAATGTTAAAGCTGATGATAAACTTCATGTTTATATAGATACTGGCAGAGCCCTGCGGTTTCCCTTGTCGTGAATGCTTGGTATTATTCCATCGCGTCGCATTGTCCACTCGTGTATTTCTCCTATTTGTTATTGCTGCTATATGATTGTTCCGCTGTGTGGGATAATGTAAAGCCTATAACATTGTCCAAAGAGTGGGCTACTGAAGGTAATTTGTACTTTTTTAAATAGCACTTGTAGTTTTAGACGTTAGTGCATTACAAACAAACGCATCAGCTGAAGGTATTAATGGTGTAGACGTACCTATAAAATTGGTGAAAACACTTTATTATTGCATTCTTTCCAATTTGTATCATAAAAACGAAGTAATAAAGTATTGACAGACATTTAATGAAATTATTTAGACATTTAAATAAAACTATTTGTGACGACGTATTTTATTGCGATTTATTTTATGTTATTTCAATTATTTACAATGATTCCGCTATCACTATTTGATTGCTTTTCAGCAGTTGTGATCTCCTTCAAGTCTTTTTATTTAAAAAAAAAGTTCGCGTAAACTTCCGCTAACATTATGTAGATTTTATTCAGCACAATTATAATATGTACTTGTATTCATAATGAGCACTTGGGCAATCCCGGTATGGTATTAAAAAATGTTATGATATTTACTATCCTTTTAACCAATTTCCGTCAGTTGCCCCTGGCAGTGGGCCGTGTGTTTGTCTGCCATCCAAATGGTATAACAAAAAGCTAAGCGCTGAAATATCGAATAAACTCAAATAAACATGGTAAATATCCCACAAACTATTATAATAGTCGTATAGATGACCTAAAATCATACATTATATTTAAACTTAAACCTTTAAGCAAGGGTAGGCTACAGTCTGTTAAAGTTTAATCACAATGAAATCAACACAGCAGCACATACAAATTTACATACAAACAAAATTTATTTGTATATATCATATAACTCCATCAAATTATTTAACAACCTGCCTGTAGAGTTAAAAACAATTATTTAACCAAAGAGAGGTACAAAAAAAATTTAAAGTTTTTCTATTAAAAGGGTGTTATTATTCCATAGATGAGGTGATAAATAAATAGATATTATGTAAAAGAACAGCATAGGTATATAGAATTTCATTGTTATTTTGTTAATATTTCTGATTATCTATTGTGTCTTAATGTTTTGAATGCTTTTGTGAGTTATTTTACAATTTATATTTATAATGTTCAAACACAATGTAAAAATTGTTCATACTGATTAATATAAATTGATAGCATTTAATATTCAAGCAAAGTTAAATTAATACTCATGTCTAATGTTGTCAAATAAATAGCACTTGCTAATAATTTGGCTCGGTTTGGATTGATATTTATTGTAAACATACCCCAGTTGTGTTCAGTGTGGAGTTGTCATTAATCTAGTAAATTAAGCGTTAAATAGGCATATCTGTGGCCAAAAGCCCACAGACGTTAATCTATATGAATTATATAAAGGTGATGACACCTATGGCTCGGCCGGAGCGTATATCAAAAGCACAGTCGGTATCAGAACGACCTTGACTAGCCAAGTAGGAACTCAATTTTTTATATTTTATTATACCACTTAGTTGGCAGACAAGCACGAGGCCTACCTGATGGGAAGCGGTTACCGTGGCCTATGGACGTATGCAACACCAGGTGTGTCACACTCGCGCTGTTGACCGAAAATGATCTTCAAACCTACTACTTAATGTGTTTTTTTTTCGTGTGAAAAAAATCCCTGCTGGAAGCTGGTGGGAGAGGTTATGTCAGACCGAATATCAGAACATTCAGTCAACAGGAAGGGAGGAATACCAAGGTATTTTGGTCAGAGATTTGAGATGATTGATTTGACTTGATTTGATTTGCTAGTGAAGATCAATTTGTTGCTGACTACATACATACATATAAGCACGTTATTATCCCCGGATGGTTAGACAAAAATGTATTTACATACACATTTCACCAATCATTGAATTCGGTCCCACGTAATAGGGGGTGAGCCTATTGCCGTCTTCTGGACACTAATGTTGACTCAAGCCATGCATCTGAGACTGAGCCTGAGTGTATATCTGTCTGATGTTAAACAGCCCTATCCCTTAGTCGCCTTGTACGACACCGCATGGGAAGAGATAGGGTGGTCCAAATTCTACTTCTATTTTTTGTAAGATATTAATTTCTCCAAAATATACTGCTATAAGACGAGTTCGATATGAAACTAATTACATTATTTTATTCAATAGATTAGCGGTATAAATTATATAATATGTAATTTTACTTTGTTTTACGTTAAATTTTATCTTGTTGAATAAAATTCAAAAGTTTGTTTGTTTCAACGTGTAAACCCATCAAACTGCATGAGCGATTTGAGAAATCGCTAGCCAAGATTGAGTTTTACATTTGATAGCAAAGTTCTTGGAGCAGGAACAAAGATTAACAATGCGCTACGATCCTTAGAAGGCGTCCAAATGTAAGTTAAAACAATACTACATACGAAGGCAAAGAACCTGAAGAATTATTGTGTGCATTTCACGAACAATGTAACACTACCCAAACGTCTAAAAACAAAAGAGTGCAACGCACTATATTCTCCAAGACAGCTCATTGACGCGGAAGTCGAAACTTGCCAAAATATGTTCACCAGTTGATAACTTAACGCGTTGACCTGATTAACTTCTACAAGAATTCAACTTATATTCAGAGGATCATAAGATAAATCGACCAAAATCGGGATACATTGACGACATATTCAAGACAAGCGTATTTATTATTTGCGCTCTCATAAAAGTTGATGGTAATGATTCCTCAAGATGTGTGATTCCTTTGAAGTTTAAATGAAAGGTATCAACGGTGATGCTGTAATATTCACTTTATTTTTAAATATGTCCGTATAAATGATTTCATCTCCATAATTATAGGCAGGAAGTGCATGCTGCCACCGGTGTCGCGTCACAATGCTGTGAAGATGTTTAACTCTAAACTGTACTTTATATCTGTGCCAAATTTCATCCCAATTTTTGCAGTCGTTCCAGTGTTGTTGACTAAGAAACATTTATTGATCCTAACTAATTTCATTCCAGTACATTTACCAAAATTGTATTCATCAATTTTAAAATGCGGGTGGTTCCCGGCAGTGTAGAATTTGGACCACCCCATCTCTTCCCATGTGGTGTCGTACAAGGCGACTAAGGGATAGGGCTGTTTAACATCGGACAGATAAATACAGCCTGGACTCAGACTCGGACGCATGGCTCGCGTCAACAATGGTGCCCGAAATGCAGTAATAGGCTCACCTCCTAATACGTGGGACCAAATACAATTATTGGTGAAATGTGGGTGATAATTCACCTCTGCCTAACCCTCCGGGGATAAAGGCGTGATTATATGTATGTACCTTAAAGTTCATATTGATGTCGAGATCAAAGTTAAAAATAACTAAAATTACAATCAGCAATAAACATTTATATCGCCAGCATAGCATTGGTCGTTAATGTTCAACAGGCTAATACCGACTAGCGGTTAATAAGAATAGTAGGTAATGGCTCCCAGTTGCCAATTGCAATAAGCCTTATTAGTGGATACACGTGTTAATATTAATCGACTGAACTAGTATTGTTACAAGACTAGGGCGTAAAATTCCTTCTTGCAAGCGGGCTTATAGGAAGAAGAATACATAATATGACAATGGCTTCCTAAGAAATGCTGTAACAAGAATTACAAAGGGTTTGCAAATTTAGCACGTAGAACGAATAATACCTATTAATACTGTTGATGGCACTTTGTGAGTCTGCTATACATGTGAATAATAAAATATAGTGGAAATGTACAAGTAATAGTGTCTTTTTTTTTTACGTGCGCAAAATCTCCACTGATACCTCCCCACCGGAGCCGGTGGAAGAGGTTATGTCGGACTCGAACTGACCAAAACGCACGCCGCCTGTGAGTCGTTTTGGTTGCCGAAGGTGAGGTTGACAGGCATATCCCTCGCACCCCGGCTGACCCAGGGCCATCTCTCACGATCTGGCCCTCTCCTCGGGTGTGTGGGGACTACAGAGTCCCCAACTCGTCCCCGGAAACGGGGAGGCGCGCCAGGCGCGCCGCCGCCGTTGCCTGCTTCTGCCAGGGTGACAGGCGGCTCCACGAGTCACCCCCAGGCAAGTCATAGTGTCTTATACAATACGAATAAGTACCTACTTTGCGAATGACATATTAAGCATATAGGGTATATTTTAGTGAGCACACAAACTGGGGTTAAACTCGAAGAACATATGTATACTGATCAAAATGATCTAAGGTCAAAAGCAATCCTTTACATGAAGTTAGGACACGACGGTATTTCCCTCCAATTGAGCAGTCCGACTGGGGAAGTACCTCCACCCTACAGAATACCGCGGCCATAATAACATCGTGTTGTATTCCCGGCGGTGAGTATGGTAGCCAGAGCTCACTGGAGAGTTTTTGTACTGTCAGTCGGAAGACCAAAAGCTTGTCCTGCTTTGTCTTTTACACTGACAGCACAGAAACTCTTGTTCCTACAGGTTTGGCAGTGCGAGTGTGACTCCCTTGGTGTTGCACACGTCCAAAGGCCACGGTAACCACTTTCTCTTCTTATCTGTGAAGATGTTTAATTCTAGACTGTACTTTACACTTTCTATCAGGTGGACCGTGTGCTTGTTCTGCCAACCATGTGTTGTAGTATGTAGTGAGAGAGTAGCGGTATAAAAAAATCAAAACCCGATAGGTTTAATGACAGGAATAGAATTTTTTTTTTTACGTGCGCAAAATCCCCACGGCTACCCCCCACCGGAACCGCTGGAAGAGGTTACGTCTGACTCGAACCGACTAAAAGGCACGCGGGTCGTTTTTGGTTGCCAAAGGTGAGGTTGACAGGCATATCCCTCGCACCCCGGCCGACCCAGGGCCATCTCTCACAATCTGACCCTCTCCTAGGATGTGGGGACGACAGAGTCCCCAACTCGTCCCCGGAAATAGGGAGGAAAAGAATCTCGTGTAGTTTTAAGAACAGAAGCAGATGACGAGGCGGCGCGCGTGGCGCGCCTCCCCGTTTCCGGGGCCGAGTTGGGGACTCTGTGGTCCCCACACCCGAGAAGAGGGCCAGATCGTGAGAGATGGCCCTGGGTCGGCCGGGGTGCGAGGGATATGCCTGTCAACCTCACCTTCGGCAACCGAAACGACCCACAGGCGGCGTGCGTTTTAGTCGGTTCGAGTCCGACATAACCTCCTCCACCGGCTCCGGTGGGGAGGTATCCGTGGGGATTTTGCGCACGTAAAAAAAAAAAAAAAAAAAAAAAAGAAGCAGATGACGAGCTGTTGTGTCTGCCTACCCCGGAGGGAAAAATAAATATCATTTAGTAGCCAAACACGTGCGAGTTACTTTGAACATCTTCACAACGTTGTGGCATCTTCACAGCAGTCTGGTATGATTATGACATCAAACTCAAACTGTCAGGTTGCAAGACGTCTTTTGACAAGTATCTTAGCAAATGTTTCAGCAGACACTATTTAAATTGTTGCAATTCTGAAGTGCAAGGACATTCTAAATAAAATTTTGCTATATTCTACGACGACCTTTAGAATGTCAGAATAAAGGACAAGGTCGGTATTCGTGAAGCGTAATTGGAAACTTAAAATAAAGATGACACCATCGGTTCTAAAAAGGTCACATTGAGCGATTCTGCTAGAAACTAATAACTTCATGAATTCCCAGTGGATCTAATAGATTCCTATAAAAATCGTTACCTACATAGTCACTCATATGAGCCGAATCACAATAATTTTCAATTACTACGCAGATCATAATTTCATGTAAATATCGCCGCAAGACAAAATATTATCCTAATACGTATCCAATAAACTGACCTTTATAGACCTCCAGGTAGCAAAAATAGTTACGAACAAATTATTTCAATTACCCCACTCTCAGTTCTGCATAAAGGTTAGGTACTGGGCCCGTTCCATGATTCCTTAAAACAAGTCAATAATTGAACTGCTTTCACACTACCATTAGTAAATGATAGCCGTACAATTATTGACCCATTTTAAAAGTACATGTTAAGCCCACTGAATAGATAAATAGTAGTGGAGATTTTAAGGAAGTAGATCTTACTGAGGCTCCAAACACAGATATCTGTTTGACACCTCTTATCTGTTAAAAAGAAAGTTTAGCTATTGACGCCTATTAAAAGATAGATTTTTCACTAGGACCGCTATAGGAATAACCTACTAAATTCTAATTACAAAACATAACAAGCTATTCAAGTCGATTAAGATAGAGAAAATATTAAATCGGTTCAGGAAGGATTCGAATCCACGACCTTTCCCTTGCAGGGGGAACGCTCTGACTACTAAGTCATAGAAACTTTGCCCGCAACCATCCAAAATCTTTTATATCCGCCTGAACTGATTCAATAGTTAGCATACTAAATGCTTTAAAATTTTATTCAATAACAAACTATTGTGCAGTATGCGAACTCCTCGGGTTCAACGCACCCAATCTGAACATAAACACTGGAAAACACTGGAATCTACAAATGAACACGAAAGTCGTCGATCCGATACGACTGACGAACGAGACAATAAAAGGCCAATGTGGATTTCCTTCCAAGCGATTACAGTCTCTTTTGATGGTGCACTTGTAAAAACATCTGAATATTATGTTAGTATACTTTAGATGGAAACGTAAACTGCGTCTGAGAGCTTCACAATGCTTAACGAATTTGTTGATGAAAGTTTACCAACAAACAAATGTCATATAAAACATACAGGGTACTATTTGTTTTTCAAAAAATCTATTTCATTCATTCAGTCTAGGCACATAAAGAGCACATAATGAACGTGAAAATTTTACAATTATGTCAAGAAATAACATAAAAATATTTAAAAAGTAATGTAAAAATAAACCTTTGGAAAATTGTATTTTCGCTGGTTCATTAGGTTAGTTCTATTCATAAGATACCAGCAATTGAAACCATTTATATTCAATTCAGACTCGTAGAGGTTACATTATTTTTAAAGACCTGGAAGCGAGGCCTATTGCTTGTAATAGTAGCACATCGAGAAACCTATGATCAAGATCATGTTAGGTGAGGGAGTGTCCCCATACATCTCTTTTTCATGATTTTGTTTATTTTCCTTTTTACGGAAGCTATTGTCGTTTAACGTACTAATCGCAAAAGGAAAACCTACGTCAACATAGGTATTTAAACTATCATGGTCACTCACATCAGTATCAAAATAAAATAAACTAAAATAAATAAAATAAACTCAAAACTCAATAAACTCAAAACAATGAAACATGGCAAATATCCCGTTTATTTTGATAACCTACGTCAATATCTCTTTCATCTATCAGTAGGCAAACCAGCTTGCAGCAGTGGCTGATTTGAGTCCCAAAATCTTTTATGGGCCTCGTTACATTTCAATTCGCTTTAGCAACCGATATCTATATAAAAATAAACACCTCAACAAAGTCTAGGGAACAAGATGACCCCAATTATTTTTTTTCGTGTAAATCTTGTTTTGCAAATAACTGGCAGCAAATAAATAAAAATAGAATAAAGTAGACTACAGAGTTGTTCGAAATTTAAAAATAAATTTAAATAAGTAATGATTTTCGAATATGGAGGGAAAACTTTTAAAAGTGTTTGATTGTGCAGTTTCTCTGAGGCAAAATAAAAATTATTTTTTTTGATTGTAAATAACGTTTATTATCAAAAATACGTCTTTTACGTATGGTTTGTGCATTTTTGTGCCTGTAGTCATCATGTCACGTCGTCATTTAAGTCGCGAAGAGATGTTAAGGGCTGTTGGTATGCTGCAAGCTGGACGAACTCAACGCGACGTAGCGGATGCTGTCAACACCCAACCAAGCGTAATTTGCAGATTATGGGCACGCCACAGGTCTACAGGGGATGTTGCCGAACGTCACAGGGGACGAAATAGGGTTTCTACCCCGCGACAAGATCGTTTCTTGCAAAATTCCGCAAGGCGGCAACCCACGATTACTGCTCGTCAGTTGGTCGCAGGCCTCCGGTCTCAGCATCAAGTGGTTATTAGCGATCAAACTGTCAGAAGAAGACTACACGAAGCCAATCTTTATGCTCGCAGACCGCTTAGGGTTCCAGCTCTTCGACGTGGAAATCGAGGTCGTCGCTTATTGTGGGCTAACGCACATTTACAGTGGACCGACCATCAATGGGCACGGGTTCTGTTTTCCGACGAATCTTGCTTCGGTTTTCATCCTGATTCGAGAAGAGTGCGTATATGGCGAGTTCCTGGACGTCGGAGTCGTCTCCAGAATCCGCAAGAAGTTCATCCTTACCAAGGTGGAACAATCATGGTATGGGCTGGAATTCGCCTTGGTGGAAGGACCGACCTCGTTTGGATACGGGGCAATTTGAATGCAAACCAATACATTTAGGAGGTTATACACCCCATGGTAATCCCTCATCGACAGCAGTTCGGTCAAGATTTTATGTTCATGCAAGATAATGCACGGTCACACACCGCGCGGGTAGTGGTCAATGCGTTAAGCGAGCACAATATGACGACGTTGGAATGGCCTGCTCAGTCTGCCGACCTCAATCCCATAGAGCATGCCTGGGATTTGCTTGTGAGAAGAGCTTTCAGTGATTCTTTGGAAAATCTGAACACTGAAGAACAACTTTTTTTACACCTTCGCAGTGTATGGAGCCATATTCCACAGACGATGATTGACAATCTCATACTAAGTATGCCACGCCGTTGTCGAGCTGTTGCTAATGCTTTAGGAGGTCCTACAGATTATTAAAAACGTTTAAAGTACAGTTAATTACTGTATTTCTTACTACCTCGTTATTTTTGTGCCTAATCATAGAAGGTTGTAATACTCAATATTGGCACTATTCAATTCTTTCTTAAAAAAAAAAAAATTGGTATGAAAATGTTTTTATTAAAATTAAAATTAAAAACGGTATAAAAATACCCTTCTATTGATATAAAACACTCACTATTACAAGAAAGGGTTTTTAAATAAAAACTAGAAATGTCCTTGTTCCCTAGACTTTGTTGATGTGTGTATCTACACAACCAAATTATTTTTCTTCTAGTCAATGGCCAAGGCCAATGATTTTATCGAACGAAAACTTGACTACAGCCACAGCGTTTTCTGTAGCACTACTTTTTTCTCTTTTTTTTTTACTTTGGAGTTTGGAGTCTGGTTTTTTCAGTCTAACTCTGGGTTTAGCCGATCATCGATATTTTCCGTGAAGCGTCTGTTATATGACCTCCAGAATAGAATGTGTCGTTATAACAAACTAACTCGTTTATACTTACTGTCTTCTCGCCGCCAAAGCGTTCTGGTCCCGCTCGACTGTCTGCTTCTCCTGCAAGACGTTTGATGGCACGAAGCCCTGACGCGTGCGGAGTTCGCCCCCCTGTACATCTTCTATCACTCGCACCAGCCATCTGGAAACAGGAAAGGAAGACTTGAGGCTAGCGGTTCAAAGGTTTATACTTTTTGGATTTAAAATTTTCCAATATTACGTTTAATAAGTAGATATAATTTAGTTCTTAATGTAAAAAATAGTGAGCAGCTTTGTTAAGTCGATTAATTAGGTAGTCTAATAAATTCAACGCTTTATGTTGATATTTAAAATACTGTCGTACTGCTTACCTATCCGATTGCTAAAACTTCGTCAACCATGTAAAATATTAGAGTAGGCACATGACACGAATGTGAAAAATACTAAAAACAATATTAAAATATTGATTTTAAAGATTATAGTGTATGAATGTAGTGCTCTAGACATAATGTCGCTTTATTCATAGTTTTATTTTTATCAAATCAAAATAATTGGTGATGAAAAAAGCAGTGGCGATGAGTTTTTATTGCCAGCTTCTGTAATGTAAATGTAAAATCATTAATATAGACAATATATTGAGACGTTAATGAATGAATATATTTGATAGTATTATTGATTTCTGTTTATGTCATTAAACTGGACATGAGGTTTAGAAGAAAATAATTGTTATGGTTCCTTGATGAGGCGGGAATGAATTTTGAATTTCGAATTTGAAACGAACGCAGTAATTAGACAAATAAAGTACACCTTATTGTAATGTCATTGTATAACAGTAGCAATGTTGCTGATCAGCTAATCATCTTAAATCTATATAAATTTTGTAATGTATAGCCATTCCAGTAGTATGTATTATTATCCACACCTCAGGACACGGTTTAATCAATAAGAATCCTTTTATCATAAAACAAATTAATGCATTTATTCCTCTCCTTCTCCCAGCACTGGAGAATTTGTGCTGTCAGTGGGATGACTAAAGGCTTGTCCTGCTTTGTCCTCTACACTGACGACACAGAAACTCTGTGCTTACAGGGTCGGCAGCGCGAGTGTGACTTATCTGGTGTTACACACGTCCATAGGCCACGGTAACCACTTTCCCTCAGGTGGGCCGTGCACTTGTCTGCCACTTAAGTGGTATAAAAAAAATCTTTTATCATTTAACAAATTAATGCATTTATTCGTTTCCTTCTCCCAGCAAATCCAGTACATATTGCGAATAACAATCGGTACTTTAATGCTCATGACAATGATTTCTTATATATTGTATTCAATCCTATTACTATGATTATTATATTATTATATTTAATCCTTTTAATAGTATATTTAATTATATAATGTAACATCAATAATAATATATTTACTCAACACGAAAATAAAACAAAAGTCGGTGGCCGTGTATGTTTTTTTTTTGGCGGCAAAAATAAACCATAGATAAATAGATGCAATAGATAATATCAAAGAGTATTTATAATAAACGAATGCCTCGAGTAGATGTTACAAATAGGTATATTGAGACTTATCTCCTCGAAGCCAACAGTATCTATGCACGATTACATTTATGATAGATTGACCTATATTTTTTCCACCAATTCCACATTTTCCTCACAGTAACCTCAGGGCCTCAGGCCATCGGCTTACTTGCCGTACATTAGTACGAGTACACCGACTGTGAAATTAAACTGAAACAATTTTAGCGTATACATTTTAATAATTACAAATTTCTCCGAAATATTCCCGATTTTTCGTCTGCGCTGTCAATCTTGCTGTCATTTACGTCAGCGATCGTTGCCCCTTGAGTTTGTAAGGTAGGTATTCCACATAAAGATAAAGGTGTGAATGAAACAGAAATATGTACGCATACAATATGTGCAATCCACACAAGATTATATCAATTGACATGTATTAAGTGGCGGTAGAGCTTTCAACTGTTGTATTAGAAGGTCACGGTTTAATTCCCACTGTTACACTACGTTGTTTGTATACAAATGTTTCTATGCATGAATATAGGACACATAGGACTAGGAGGTAGGGCACGACGGTATTTTCGTCCAATTGAGCAGTCCGACTGGGGAAGAACCTCCGCCCTACAGAATACTGCGGTCATAATAACCTCGTGTTGTGTCCCCGGCGGTGAGTAGGGTAGTCAGAGCTCACTGGAGAATTTTTGTGCTGTCAGTGGGAAGACCAAAGGCTTGTTCTGCTTTGTCACTACACTGACGGCACAGAAACTCTGTGCTTACAGGTTCGGCAGCGCGAGTGTGTAACTCCTCTGGTGTTACACGTGTACATAGGCCACGGTAACCAGTTTCCATCACATGGACTGCGGACATGTTTGTCATCAAAGTGGTATAAAAAATAGAAAAATAATATCTATTTTTTGCTTTGTATTATATGTAAAAGAAAAAAATATTTGAATAAATAGGATAATTTATCAGCTGAAAAATATACTTTTTCGAATATTTCCAATTCAGAGAGCTCTCTGAATTCTATATTGGGTATAGTAGTATGTGTAGATTCTACTGTGCGAAATGTACTAGAACACAATGTCAATATAATACATGTATTAACATTAGTATAGGTATTTCTGTATCCTATAATATGTACTGGATGGACGAACTCATTGAATTCACTAATATTGTATTTGATTTGACAGAATGCCATTTTTTTCATGACATTTGTACACACCGTGATTCTTATAGGATTTGGTTGGCAGACAAGCATACGGCCCACATGGAAAGTAGTTAGTTACCGTGGCCTATGGACATGTGCTACACCAAGGGTGTCACACTCGCGCTGCCGACCCTGTAAGAACAGAGATTTTCTGTGCCGTCAGTGCAGAATACAAAATCAGGACAAGTCTTTGGTCTTCCCACTGACAGCACAAAAACTCTCCATTGAGCGCTGGCTACCCTACTCACCGCTGGGAACACAACACGAGGTTATTATAGCCGTGGTATTCTGCAGGGCGGAGGTACTCCCCAAGACGGACTGCTCAATTGGGACGGAAAAACCTCCTATTTATTTTGTAATTGTGGTAAATTGGTAGACTGCCTCATTATACACTCACCCACAATACAAATAAATGTACAAAGTAAATTAAATAAAACATTTAATTATAATAGTGTTTTGACTAGCGAACTGCTGTGTTCTAAAAAATGTCATTTCAACATGTTTAAATTAAATAATTTTATTCAACATTGTGTTTAACACAACATAATAAGACAGTAACAAGCTATTAATTTCATGTTTATAACCTATTTGCTTATCGTTTAGATGTAGTTATATGTGTAAAACACACGGAAATGTTTATATTAATTTATATTAAGCAAATGTTTTGGCAAAGGGCTATGTTCTTAAAATCGTAATAGGGGCCCAGAGACACATTAAAATTGATTTATTATGTTGATAATTAGACAAAAATATTTAAGTTTAGTCGCATCACAGTTAGACGGGAAAGCTACCCCAAAAGCGACCACTGACATAGGTGAAAATGTAAGTATGTATGTATCTACCAGTTAATATGGTGGACAGATGTTACAGGTTTAATATTGGCCAATTTTATTATTTTGAATTAATTATTTTTAATTTTATTAATTTTGTAACACTTAACCCCTAGCCTAACTAATTCAGAAGTGCCAGCCATGGCCGAAGCTTTAAATGCTTGGAAAATGTTTTGCCCAAACGCTGATTTGCCAGCCAACCCAGCTTCCCAGAGACAATGGGACGTGCCGCTCTGCAACATGGTAAGAAAACATCTAATTTCTAGTTATACCAATGTTGCGGAGCGTGCTCGCCTTTTGGCTGTGGGGGAATGGGAATCCGGTGTTTGGCTTCAGGCCCTACCGTCGCCTAACATTGGTACCATGTTGGACGATAACACCTTCCGTATCGTTGCTTGTCTTTGTTTAGGTGCTCCTTGCGTTTCTCCGCATCGATGTCGCTGTGGAGAAGAAGTTGGTAGCCTTGGACATCATGGTCTCTCTTGCAGCAGGAGCGCAGGACGGCTGTTTCGGCACGGGTATATCAATGACATAATCCGTCGGGCTCTTGTCACCGATGGCGTTCCAGCCATATTAGGACCTACTGGCTTGGCGCGCGACGATGGCAAGAGGCCAGATGGAATGTTATTGGTGCCTTGGAAGATGGGAAGGCATTTGGTGTGGGATGTAACATGTGCTGACACCCTTGCGGGGTCACATCTTCCAGGAACTGCAAACTGCGCCTGCGCTGCTGCTGCATAGGCAGAGACCCTCAAACGGCGCAAGTATTGTTTTATAAGTGGTAATTACATATTTGAGTCGTTTGGGGTCGAGACGCTGGGATCATGGGGTCCAAGTGCCCGTCTTTTGTTTAGAGACATTTCCAAACGTTTAATTGACGCTAACCGTGATCAGAGGGCGGGTTTCTTCCTTGTGCAAAGGATTGGTATTGCCAATCAACGTGGCAATGCCGCCAGCCTTCTGGCCACACTCCCGGTTGATATCGATGGGGAGGAATTCTTTGACGCCTGAACCTGCAGGATTGTTTAGATATATATTATGTTTTTTTTATATATATTTTAATTTAGATAACTTCCGTGTACATTATGTAAATATTAAATGATATTTTTTAATTGCTCACTTACCGGGATATCTACCATGTTCTTTTTCAAGTACATAACCAATCGGCACTATTATATGCTATGATATGATATGTAGCTATGATAATGGTCGCCGAGCTAGTTGTTATTGGAAAAATATGAAAATCATCCCGGTGAGTTACTCTACTAATGTGAATGACAATGTCAATCTCAAATCAGGTAGGAGGTAGGACACGGCGGTATATCCGCCCAATAGAGCAGTCCGACTGGGGAAGTGCCTCCGCCCTGCAGAATACCGCGGTTATAATGACTTCGTGTTGTGTTCCGAGCGGTGAGTAGGGTAGCCAGAGCTCATTGGAGAATTTGTGCTGTCAGTGGGATGACTACAGGCTTGTCCTGCTCTGTCCTCTACACTGCTGACGGCACAGAAACTCTGTGCTTACAGGGTCGGCAGCGCGAGTGTGGCTTTTCTGGTGTTACACACGTCCATAGGCCACGGTAACCACTTTCCATCAGGTGGGCCATGCGCTTGTCTGCCACCTAAGTGGTATAAAAAAA
Organism: Eilema griseolum; assembly: GCA_963662185.1. Classification (NCBI taxonomy): domain Eukaryota; kingdom Metazoa; phylum Arthropoda; class Insecta; order Lepidoptera; family Erebidae; genus Eilema; species Eilema griseolum. The sequence goes on along the minus strand of OY759230.1, from coordinate 30,112,336 downwards.
AAGGTATTTTTAATATCAATCACCAACAAATCGAAACAGTATAAATGTTTAAAGACCTATTAACGAAATCCAAAACTAAACTGCGATCAAAATTCTACAGCATAAATTAGACGGGAAATTCTCACATTTCTGTAGCTCGCGAACAAATGATAGAAATATTTTTTACGACAAAAACAGCTTCATCTAAAACTAACTAGGTAACCGTAATCTACGAATTAATGTTTGAATATGTCGGCGTAATCATATCTTAAGAGAATCTGTGGCACATTTGTTGTGTTGTACAAATTTAAAATGATAAATTGGTAACTTCTTGGATGGTGTAGCAGCCATTATAAGTGTTAGAGGCTTAGTTGATGGCGTAAAGAGGTATTCACAATTCATATTTTATAAATTATACGGACATAAGTTAAAAAGATGTTGATAATTTTACTAATACCTCTAAGTAAATCATAGAGATTAGTAGATGGAGATTACGTTTGTGGTTATGAGATAGTATAGTTTGGTAACCGCTGACAGAAAATGAGGAGAGGTTTACTTTTCTCACAAAGTGGTATAACACTCATACCACTATTATGTGTGAACAAAATATATAGGTGGCAGATACTGATGTTAATTTACCGTTGCCGTGTGTACCATAGATATCCACCAGGGGAGTCACACTCGTGCTGTTTTTTTTTACGTGCGATAAATACCCCGGGTCGGTCGGGCGTCGGAGGTTTCGGGCGTCGGAGGTCGATGAACGACCTCCGCCCCCCATGAGCGCCTGCCTGGGGGTGACAGGTGGAGCCGCCTGTCACCCTGGCAGAAGCAGGCCGCGGCGGTGGTGCGCCTAGCGCGCCTCCCCGTTTCCGGGGTCGAGTTGGGGACTCTGTAGTGTAATAATTAAAAAATATGTGTTATTACAAAGAAAAAAAATAATTGGTTCGCAAGCGTCAGATGTAATAATAAAAATGGGTGTCATGTGACAATGTAAAAAAGTAAGTGTGTAATCTCCTAATTAAAAGAAATAAAAATAAAATTGGTTTGTAAGTACATTACCATAAAAGTTCGGGCGCCTTGGAGATACACATGCCTAAGATAATCAGCGGAGATTGGAAACTTTTAATCTTCCGGAGGTGAGCTAAATGAAACCAAACTGTGAGGTTTAAGGTTTTATTGTCCACTCCAGTGTGCATTCAGAAATAGATGTAAGGATACATTCCTAATGTATAACTAACCTTAAATTTAAAATTAGATTTTTATAAGCTATGTCAATATTATCCTACGTCAATATGATTCTATGTCACCAATGCACTTTTAGGTTATTTTGAAGTTTAGATTTAAAATATAATTAAAGTAAGCTCACGGCATCCCTCGGCGAGTATATGTAAACACAGCAGCGGGAAAGCTCGTAGCAGGCGAAGTTTTCAGTTTAAGCCCATGCGGTACATCCATGTTTGAGGTGAAAAGTCCAAACCCTCCATAAAGAAATGCAGATGACCGAAGACAAAGGTCCAAAGAAAAAGTCCAAAGGAAAAAGAAAAAGGCGGTTCCAATTTGGAAACCTGTAATAAAATTGCATGTCATTAGAACAAACTCCTATATGAACACGAGGTCCTAATTTTCTATAAATTTGCGCGACTTACCGCCTTAATTTGCTGGAACAATGCCAATAGCAAAAGAAATCATAATATTTTCAGATTAAGAGCTGAAACAATAGAATTTTAACAATTATTCCTCAAATTAGGAGCGTGGCGAATTTCCATCAAAGTGAATCTTATTAAAAAATGACAACTCACCAGAAATAAACTATAATTCCACAAGAGGATAGTTGTGAAGACACAAACTATTATCCTTTAGGCAAAAATACTCTCATTTTTATGAGATTTATTGAAATTAAGTTACGAAGCCATGAATATCGACCATCCAGCCTCAACGCTAGGAAGAAAGGTGCCTTGACAGCCATACGTCAAAATGTCATTCACTCCGCGTTCCGAAACCCTTCGTTCAAAAATAGAATTAAAACCGGTGTGACGACGTTCGCAGAGCGCGTCGTTACATTACATCCCTCCCCAAAAAGAAAAAAGAAAGAAAGAAACTTCCTTTTCTAATGAAAATTATGAGAGTCCAGAACAAAATTCCAAAAAACCTCAAAAGACAAAATGTCTTGCAACATTTTTCAATAAACAAAAAAGGCAATGCGAAAGCATCTTGCATTGAGTATTGCAGAAATAATTATAAATTAAAGAATGGGAAAGCATTCCTAAAAATCAAAGAATGTGAAAACACTCGAAAAGTAAAGAATTAAGTTGAAAAAGAATTTCCAGTTTCAAATGGAAACAAAGGACACTATCCAACTTAATGAAATAACCGAAACCAAACTCAGAAAAGAGTAAAAACTTATTTCAACACAAAAGTGAAAATAAATCCTTCAATAAAACAAATTAAACAAACCCTACTCAATTCCATTCCAGATATCGATTAGGCAACCTAGTAACAGAAGGCAAGTTTTTCTTCAAATTATCATTCAATAAAACATTCATCATATTAAATGAAGATGCGGCTCTCAGACTATGATCACCAGCTCCTCGACTATTCGAAAATGGATCAACAACTTCAGATAAATCAGCCATGACATGAGGCATCTCATGAGTAGAAGTACCAACTGGAACATCATTAACAATATTCTCAAACAAAGGCGGGACCTGTATTTCCTTATCCATGTTTGATTTATAAAAGGATGTGAAAATCTAATAAAAAGTTGTATTAAATACACTATAAGTTTCTAATTAAAGTATCAATTAAAGTTTCTAATTAAAGTTAATTAAATTATGAATGAAGTTAATTGCATTGATAGCAAAACGCTAAACTCAAAAGTCAAACAAACTCATAGAATGGAATGTTATTGTTGCAAAAGTTATTTAGGTCAAATGCCTATAAAGATAAAAATGCATTAGTGATTCACAAAATAAATTATTTATGTCTACTTAAGGTAAACAGCAAATAGTCAAATATTACTATGTTTTCACACATGTAAATAAAGGTTAAGAACCAGCAATTATATAATATTACTAAGTGGAAAATCTTACCTGTAATAAACAAAAGCTATATAAGATAAAACAATTATAACAGTAACCATGTTATACAAATTGAAACATTCACCTGTAATTGAGAGATACAAACAATAGTACTAACTTGTAGTATGATTAGTTTTGCAAAGTAAACAATAACAAAGATTTACTGAAATACACAGTTATGTAACAGTAAAATACATGAAGAAAACACTGTTCTTAACATGTTAAAGTAAAAAATAATGCAAAGGTGACAAGGAATAAAGATACATGCACACTGTCATGTCCCTGTTCGCGAGTGCCAATTGTAATAATTAAAAAATATGTGTTATTACAAAGAAAAAAAATAATTGGTTCGCAAGCGTCAGATGTAATAATAAAAATGGGTGTCATGTGACAATGTAAAAAAGTAAGTCGCCGTCCCCGGGGAATAAAATGATATCTGTCATTATCTTGATTTTAATGTTATGTCATTTTTGAGATCTTTATGTATTAATACATCTACCCAATTTTTTTTATAATTTTTTTACAGGTATTTAAAGAGTTATAAAAAATTACAATAGTATTCGATGATTTAAGACAGGTCTAAAAGAACGGGAATAAAAGGATAATATAATATTATCAAAACGTATCCTCACTTGTTACTATGACAAATAGTAATAGAATTATATTCTCGTAAAAAATATTCGACTTAATATGATAAATGTATGTTATCATTTTATTCTCGTTCAAAACCGTCCACTCGTTTCGTATAAAGACGTTAAATCAAACGACTTAAGAAGTTCGGATCGACAGGACATATTGTCATCCTCTTCCCGCACTTGAATTGTGCGCAAGCGAATTGCAATGGCAAATAAAAGTCGCCGGAGTGTCCTGCGCAGGACAATGTTTATTTTTATAGTGTCAAATAAATCAGTGTGTGTTTATACGCCTTAGAATGAATATAGTAGTGCGGTTTTTCAGAGTGCGAGTATGATAACATGTTATTATAATAATTTAAAACAGTAATATAGCTAGTAAATTATGACCCAACAAAGGACAGCGCGTCTAAATGCCATTATGAGGAATATTGAACGAAATGAAGAAGTCTCAAATAATTTCAATAACGGTAAGTACTAGCTACATTTATTTAGTTTTAGTTGGTAATTATAAATACTCTTTTTTTTACGTGCAGAATCCCCACGGATACCCCCCCCCCCCCTAGGGGGAGGTTATGTCGGACTCGAACCGACTAAACTGCACGGCCGCCTTTGGAGGTCAGTCAACGCCCTCCGACGCCCGAGTAGCCTCAGTGCGCGGGCATCACGGGCAACGAGTAGTTCTCGCTCTCGCCCGGCCACCTCCTTAACGAGCATGACCTCCTCGCAAAAGGAGGCGCCGGCTGCCCATGCATCTGCGCAACGAACCATCGCCGCGAGCAAGGTAGTGAGAGTGAGGGCTCTCAATCCCACTCCCAGGGCCGCAGCAAGCTCCCGTCTCGGCGTGTCCCATGCCGGACACTCGGAGAGCGTGTGCTGCCCCGTGTCCTCGCTCGCATCGCAGTGGTGGCACTCGGACGTTGGCTCTTTACCGATCCGACACAGATATTTCCCGAAACACCCGTGTTCGGTTATCATCTGTGTCAGACCACTCCCCCATGATGGGTCTTACCGCCGCTACTACGGCGTGCCCAATTATAATTACTCTAGCTGACTCGCCTCGGCTTCGCCCGTGGCATGATTTTAGCTCCCGTGGCTCTTTAATTTTCAAATAATACCCCATACATTATTTCCCATACATTAACCTGCCGGATTTGACACTTATGCTTACTGTTCCGCTCCATTAAGTTGTAGCGTGATGTTATATACCCTATGTTCATCGGAGATAGTGCAGCTTCCCAACAGTGAAAGAATTTTTCAAATTAGTCTAGTTTCAGAGCCTATTCAATATAAATAAACAAATAAAAAACAATCAAATCATTCCTCTTTATAATATTAGTATACTTAGACAAGGGGTTTAAAAGTTACTAAAAACATAGAATTTTTGTCTTCCTAAAAAATGTGACTAAAATGATGGTATTAAAAGGTCAAAATACCACGATTCGAGCCTTTCATTGATTTTTACGAGTATTTTTCCTGTGTGGAAATCCAGCCCACTACCTCGAGCTCAGCAAGCCCATATTCCGACCACTGAGCCACGAAGGTTGGTTGTATTAATATTTTATAATTAATCATTGATTTCAGACCAACATCATAGAAAAAATGACAACGTGGTTACATCTGAAGTAGTTCATAACAAAACTCACGAATATGTTTTAAGAGAGGACAAAAAAACAACTTACTGTGATGATAACGAGAATGATGATATAAATGAGGATTACTCACCGGACGTATCTGAATATTTGCCGAGTCCAGAAAGAATGAAATATTTACAGCAAAGTAGTAGAAGTTCATCAAGTATTGGTGGTAATTCAGATTACATAGAGACAGTAAGTCAGAATGTACCGAAAACACCATCAACAATTTCTAACGTCTCTTTAGTTTTGAATACAATAGATTTCATAGCATCCCCGTCAGTAATATATGAAGCTAATAAGTTACATGACTCCGAAACAGCACAAACAAACTATATTTTTGACTTAACACCAACTTTGACACCTGCAAGTAATAGACCCTTGACCTACAAAAGAAAGCTGGCATCAAAAAAATGTCTAAATAAAATATTTGAAGATAATAAACAGCCGTCAACCTCATACCGTCAACCTTTTTATCACAGTAGTATTGATAATCATGAAAATGAAAAACATGAAGAAACTACTCCGTTTCTTTTTGATTTTGACGAAACTTTACAACCTGAAAACATTTCCGATTCTATTTTGGTAAACGAAACGACTATTATCAACGAAAGCATAACAGCTAATCATCAGAACCTAATACAAACAAGACGAAACAGTAACATTTCCAACGGTCAGAATTTTTATCATAATGAGGATCTTAATCGAGAAAATCAAGCCGAAATACATTCATTTAGTCCAGTTCAGGAAACAACACAGAAAAAGAATACAAGAAAACGTAAACAAAACGAAAAACAGGATATTATCAGTAAAAAATTAAAAAATTCAGGAGAAGCATACAAAGGGTGCAGGTCGAAGAAAATGTATGATAAAAAAGTTTTGAAAGCTGTTTGTAAGTGTGCGAAGAAATGTGGTGAAAAGATAACTCAAGAGCAAAGAGAGGACATAATGCAGCAATATTATAAAATAGGAGATCATGAAAAACAGTGGCAATATATCGTAAACCATACATTAGTTGAAGATGTTAAGCGGATCACTGTAAAGCGCAAACGCACCCGAACTCAGTCTGTGAAATACTTCTTTATAATAGATTCAAATGAAATACAAGTGTGCAAAATCTTTTTCATAAATACTTTAAGCATTTCTCATCAAACAATTTACACAGCATTGGAAAAATCTAAGACTGGTGAAAATTTTATGGACAAACGAGGGCAACATGATAATAGACCAAGGAAAATGCCCATTGAGACAGAACAAAGCATCATGAAGCACATCGAATTATTCCCGACTGTTGAGTCTCATTATATACGAAAAGACTCTACAAGGAAATACCTTTCAGAATTACTTAATATATCCAAAATGTATCGCCTCTATATAGCTTGGTTTCAACAGCAAAGATTTGACTGCACCATGGCCACTAAACGTCAATACGAGACAATATTCAACACCAGGTTTAACTATTCCTTTTTTAAACCGAAAAAAGATCAGTGCTCTCAATGTACTCGTTACCGACAGGCTGATCCCAAAACACAAGAAACGTTACAAGATAAATATAATAAACATAAAACTAACAAAGAAACAGTACGACAAATAAAAAGTACAGAAAAAGAAACAGCTAATCCTTCAGAAACAACTATTGCAATCTTCGATTTGGAAAAGGTTTTGAGCATCCCACAGTCAGAGGTTGGATCGTTTCACTATAAAAGGAAGTATCCCGTTTATAATTTCACGGTGTACGATGCTACTCAAAGTAAAGGTTATTGTTACGTTTGGCATGCTCAAATTGCTAAAAGGGGGGCGAACGAAATTGGTAGTTGCTTATGGCAATTTCTACTTAATGCAAAACAAAGAGGTATCCACAACATATCGTTATACTCTGACGGGTGTTGCGGACAAAATAAAAACAGATTTATATTCGCATTATATATTTATGCTGCACAGAAGCTTCAACTGAATATCACGCACAGATTCTTTGAAACTGGCCATGGCCAAAGTGAGGGGGACTCGATGCATTCTAATATTGAACGCGAGTTAAAACATAGAGTGGTGTATACTCCTGATCAGATGTACACAATCATTATGAACGCGAAGGTGCATGGAAATAAATATGACGTTAAACAGATGATGCAAACGGAGTTTTATAATATGAAAGCGTTAATAGACAATAAGAACTGGATGAAAGATGATGAGGGGCAAAAGATATTATGGACTCAAATCATGGAAGTGAATGTCTCACATTCAAATCCATCAATTTTGAGATACAAGTATAACTTTGATTCGGCATATTCGCAATTGAATACGGACAGTGTCAGAAAAATAAGAAGTAAGCGGGGACAAAGACTGATAGCAAGCCCAAATCCAGTTCTTTCCATCTCAAATATGCCCGAATTCCAAGTACTATATCACGACCCTATTCCAATCAACAAGGCTCTTTATGATGACCTCATGAGCCTCTGTAAGACAGGAGATATTCCATGTTACTATCATGGTTTTTACGAGTCCTTGCTTCATGACACTAACAGTTCTGCAAACAATAACGACGATGACGAAGAGCACGACAATTTGTGATTATTAGTTTATTATATTTATATTTAATTTTAAGAAACTGATTTAATGTGATTATTGTAATCATGAGGCTGTACCCGTTATGTGATATTAGTATTTTAACTACTTACCTAGAATTATAGAAATTCACATCCTATTGATAATAAAGCTAACTTTCATTAATACCAAATCGATACGAAGGCTAATAGATAGTACGTAAATTATTAAAATATCGTTGCTTCCCTTTGTTATTTTGATTGATATTGATAAGGATAAGAGTTTTATTATTTTATATATCGATATTGAGGACCTAGTCTGTTAATTTTAGAATTATTCCTAGGCTGTTGTGTTTTGAAACTTTAATTTGACACTTTTGAATAAAGCGAATATTGATGATTACCATAATGAGTTTTATTGAAAAACTAAATTTAAATCCTTTACAGAAAAAAAGTTATGCAGCATTTATGAGAATAAAATGATATTAAAGTATTATCATTAGCACTCCTATCCCAAAAACTCGTGGAAGAAAATGATAAGTAACGAGTATCATATTCCTTTCTGATCACGCTGAACGGAGAACAAAATGATAATTAACATTATACAACTTTGATGATGATTAATTTACACTAACTTTTTATTCTTTAAATATCATAATTTCGACAGGTGTTAGCCAAATTTGATTTAAACGATTCAAATGAAGAAAAAATTACATTTTTAAAAACCTAACAATCACACATCTACGTCCAGTATTTTCGGAGTAATCGTTGAAAACATGTTTTTTATTTTTCCTGAAAAGTTGTGTTTTTGCAGTTATCATTTTATTCTCCGGGGACGGCGAAGTGTGTAATCTCCTAATTAAAAGAAATAAAAATAAAATTGGTTTGTAAGTACATTACCATAAAAGTTCGGGCGCCTTGGAGATACACATGCCTAAGATAATCAGCGGAGATTGGAAACTTTTAATCTTCCGGAGGTGAGCTAAATGAAACCAAACTGTGAGGTTTAAGGTTTTATTGTCCACTCCAGTGTGCATTCAGAAATAGATGTAAGGATACATTCCTAATGTATAACTAACCTTAAATTTAAAATTAGATTTTTATAAGCTATGTCAATATTATCCTACGTCAATATGATTCTATGTCACCAATGCACTTTTAGGTTATTTTGAAGTTTAGATTTAAAATATAATTAAAGTAAGCTCACGGCATCCCTCGGCGAGTATATGTAAACACAGCAGCGGGAAAGCTCGTAGCAGGCGAAGTTTTCAGTTTAAGCCCATGCGGTACATCCATGTTTGAGGTGAAAAGTCCAAACCCTCCATAAAGAAATGCAGATGACCGAAGACAAAGGTCCAAAGAAAAAGTCCAAAGGAAAAAGAAAAAGGCGGTTCCAATTTGGAAACCTGTAATAAAATTGCATGTCATTAGAACAAACTCCTATATGAACACGAGGTCCTAATTTTCTATAAATTTGCGCGACTTACCGCCTTAATTTGCTGGAACAATGCCAATAGCAAAAGAAATCATAATATTTTCAGATTAAGAGCTGAAACAATAGAATTTTAACAATTATTCCTCAAATTAGGAGCGTGGCGAATTTCCATCAAAGTGAATCTTATTAAAAAATGACAACTCACCAGAAATAAACTATAATTCCACAAGAGGATAGTTGTGAAGACACAAACTATTATCCTTTAGGCAAAAATACTCTCATTTTTATGAGATTTATTGAAATTAAGTTACGAAGCCATGAATATCGACCATCCAGCCTCAACGCTAGGAAGAAAGGTGCCTTGACAGCCATACGTCAAAATGTCATTCACTCCGCGTTCCGAAACCCTTCGTTCAAAAATAGAATTAAAACCGGTGTGACGACGTTCGCAGAGCGCGTCGTTACAGTAGTCCCCAAACCCGAGACGAGGGCCAGATCACGAGAGATGGCCCTGGGTCGGCCGGGGTGCGAGGGATATGCCTGTCGCGGCGGGGTATTTTTTTTTTACCTACCGACATCCGACATAACCTCCCCACCGGAGCCGGTGGAGGAGGTTATGTCGGACTCGAACCGACTAAAACGCACGCCGCCTGTGGTTCGTTTTGGTTGCCGAAGATGAGGTTGACAGGCATATCCCTCACACCTCGGCCGACCCAGAGCCATCTCTCTCGATCTGGCCCTCTCCTCGGGTACACTCGTACTGCTGACCATACTGTGCTTGCCTCTTGATATATTTAAGAGAGTGAATACATTTGATTCTCTGTATGCAAAAAAAATTAGATCATTTACATTTGCTAATATATATTTTTATAGCCGTTGCAAATTAAGCAATGATGACCCATTAAAAACCTATAAAATTCTTAGTCATGTTTTGACTATATGATTTTATGCCTGTAATAAAATAGACAGCTACAAAGGGATATAGAATATAAATTTACAGCTACATACAATTAAAATGGATAAATAATTATCACAACTTCGTACAAAAAAGTTACAAAATAAAAATGAAATTTTATGGTGTTTACGTGGCAGAATATAAAGGGTTTTATGGGAATTAAATGATGTAATTAACAATACGGGGGCCAATAAAACACCACAAAATTGTTGAAACAAAAAACTTTGATTTTTTTCTAATAAATCTCATATATTTCATATTTTTAGTATATTTTATTTCATAATTACCAAAATTAATAATCAAAAAATTACAATGTTTATCCTCTGAAGATTAAGGAGCTAGGGCACGGCGGTATTTCTGCGGAAGTTACACTGGAGAATTCGTGCTGTCAGTGGGAAGACTAAAGGCTTGTCCTGCTTTGTCTTCTACACTGACGGCACAGAAACTCTGTGCTTACAAGGTCAGCAGCGCGAGTGTGGCTTCTCTGGTGTAACCACGTCTATAGGCAACGGTAACCACTTTCTATCTGGTGGGCCGTGCGCTTGTCTGCCACCTCAGTGGTATGAAAAGAAACCTCTATTACGTGGGACCGAATACAATTGGTGAAATGTAGGTGTTAATTCACCTCTGTCTAACCCTCTGGGGATAAACGCGTGGCAAAATCAACAGTATGAAACAGTCTTACCTATCTATATTTTATCAAGAGATAAAAAAAAGTTTCTAAGAACCAAACAGATACCATTTAATCTCTCAAAAGATTTAAAATAATGGAGCTTACTATAATAAAGTGCTTCTAATCCATTAGAATTTGGAATTATTTCAGAAATTGACCGATACATCTTGGCTATTGGGCGTATGGGAAAAAAGCCAAAACGCTAAATCATTTCTGTAGGCAAAACCAAGATTTCTTCGCACTTTTGTGGGTCGGTCTTGTCGTATCAAATAGAGTTCGACTAAACGCTGCTTATTCAAATTAAGGCTACTAATAATAACAAAGAGTGTACATTCGTATATATTAAGATTGTCTTTGAAGTAGATATTCGGGGCATTATAAATAAATCATAGTAATTGCTATCAGCTTAATAAATAACACCTTTGTTTTCAGTCAACTGTTATAATAGCTTCTGTGTACAATCATTTTCAACCTCAATTCCGACACTAACATACTATATTATTTGTCATAAATGTTTGTATGGATTGCCAAGAATAAGCTGTAGGACACTCTCAATATGGTAGGTATGGATGTTCGCTGCAAACTGAATAACAAAAACTACGTCGAGAGTATCATCAAAACAGCCTCGAGAAAACTCGGACTTCTGAAGTCAGTGAGACGTTTATTCACGCCAGAGCAGCGGTGTCTTCTCTCTATGATACAAATTTACTCCTGCGTGGAATACTGCTCGCACCTCTGGGATGGTTTCGCAAAATACATACTAGATACTCTCGACAGGTTGCAGCGACACACGGTCGCATTTTTGAAAATCCTGAGGTCACGAACACCCTTGAGCCTTTGCATATGCGTAGAGATGCTGTTTCCTTGGCTATATTTTACCGTCTCTACCATGGTGTTCAGATAAGCTCTTCCAATGAATCCCACCCTTTACTACATAGGACAACACGTGCAGGGCTTAGATGTCACCCTCACACTGTGCAGAATATACGAGCAAGAACCAAGCGGTTCGGAGACTCTTTTCTTTGCCGCACCACCAAGACCTGGAATTCATTACCAGCTCACGTGTTTCCTTCTTCCTACAGTCTCGGGTCCTTTAAGCGGGCCGTGATAAAGTTTAGTATCTGATGAGGCCGCCAAGCTGACAGTTTATCAACAGGCGAGGTGAAATCAAGTTGGCGTGTCCTAGATAAAATAAAAAGCACTTGTTTTGGAAGAATGTCTGAAACAGCATTGTCGATTCTATTAAATCGAATTAGGCGTAGTTATCTCCTATTTTTTGAACTACCTGAATTACAAAAATCTTTTTTGCGCTCCTGGAAACCAACTTTTTACTGATGTGCTACCATGAGTTTTTTTCCATAGTTGACTAGTTTATTTTATCGAAGCCTTGGCAATTCAAAAAAATATTATATTTTCCAAAATTATTGTGACATCTTTTCGGAGGTCCACACTTTTCTGACATCAGCCTGATAGATGAGGCTCGTCTATCAGGCTAATATGAAAGTTTTACACACACTAAGAGTTATGATCAGTTATATCTTCATCAACTTAATCAACTCTGAAATCTGTTAAGTTAAACTAATTCTAGCAAATGGAGACTAGAGTGGAAAGCATGACTCTGTAAACGTAATGCATGACGTCATTCAGCAATCTGGGCATATGGCCTGTAAAAGGTATAGACCAAATGTGGAGCGTACCTTTTTGGACAGTGTACTGGAATAGGCTAATTAATTGAGTCTCTAATTACATAATGTTGACTAAAGTATTGTATCTAATCCTAAAGCACTAACACAACAGTCCAATGACCTCTCGTCCGTACGTCATAGCCGTGACCAGTTTACGGTAAAACAAGCTCACCGGATGCTGTGCAGCATTACGATGCAGTACTTGTGCATTGCGAAAGGTTACCCGAATACTGGCGAAGTATTTCTAGACACGATGTCGTAACACACGACCAAGTACTTTGATGTACGATAGAATGAGTTATGGTAAGGGAAGACGTAAATTAGACTAGACTACTCTCTCACTCACAGTTTATGATGCATAGACACAATATTCCTAATAAAATGCAACGCGAATACGCAAATTATGGGATATATAGGTATGTCAACTTGTACCAAAATAGTACATCTTTTTTACGCCGCGTTGGAGTGTACGTACTATGTCTATAGAGTTTATAAATAGTAGAGTTTTTTTTTTTTTACGTGCGCAAAATCCCCACGGATACCTCCCCACCGGAGCCGGTGGAGGAGGTTATGTCGGACTCGAACCGACTAAAACGCACGCCGCCTGTGGGTCGCTTTGGTTGCCGAAGGTGAGGTTGACAGGCATATCCCTCGCACCCCGGCCGACCCAGGGCCATCTCTCACGATCTGGCCCTCTTCTCGGTTATGGGGACTACAGAGTCCCCAACTCGTCCCCGGAAACGGGGAGGCGCGCCATGCGCGCCACTGCCGCGGTATAAATAGTTGAGTTAATAATAGTTACTTTTTTGAGAAAATCCCAAAAAAATCGTATAAAAAGTCTTCTCAATTCAGAAACAAATTCAAAAAGTTATTCCGATACCGGGAATCGAACCCGAGCCTCCTGGGTGAGAGCCAGGTATCCTAGCCACTAGACCATATCGGATCTTTTTTTTTTTTTTTTTTTTTACGTGCGCAAAATCCCCACGGATACCTCCCCACCGGAGCCGGTGGAGGAGGTTATGTCGGACTCGAACCGACTAAAACGCACGCCGCCTGTGGGTCGTTTTGGTTGCCGAAGGTGAGGTTGACAGGCATATCCCTCGCACCCCGGCCGACCCAGGGCCATCTCTCACGATCTGGCCCTCGTCTCGGGTGTGGGGACTACAGAGTCCCCAACTCGACCCCGGAAACGGGGAGGCGCGCTAGGCGCACCACCGCCGCGGCCTGCTTCTGCCAGGGTAACAGGCGGCTCCACCTGTCACCCCCAGGCCGGCGCTCATGGGGGGCGGAGGTCGTTCATCGACCTCCGACGCCCGAGTTGCCTTCGTACGCGGGCAGCTTGGCTTGCGATCCTTCGTCGCTCCCGCTGCCGCTCCCGCCCCGCCTCCTCCTTCACGAGCATTACTTGCTCGCAGAAGGAGGCGCCGGCCGCCCACGCATCCGCGCAGCGGACCATCGCCGCGAGCAAGGTGGAGAGCGTGAGAACTCTCACTCCCAGGGCCGCCACAAGCTCCCGCCTCGGCGTCTCCCACGCCGGACACTCGGTGAGCGTGTGCGGACCTGAGTCCTCGCTCGCGTCGCAGTGATGGCACTCGGACGTTGGCTCTTTCTCCATCCGACGCAGATACTTGCCGAAGCATCCGTGCTCGGTGATCATCTGCGTCAGACGGTACGAGAGGCTGCCGTGTGGCCTCTCTAGCCACTCCCCCATGATGGGTCTTACCGCCGCTACTACGGCGCGCCCTGCGCCTGGTCGCCCAAGTCGTAGCTCCCATTCCGCCACCATTTCCCTGTGGAGCCGGGATCTCACGGCCCGAATTTCTTCGGGCTCGGGATCGTGACCCCGCTCCCGCGCCGCCTTTCGGAACCGGTATAGCGCCGAAAGGGATCTCGCTTCCAGGATCCATGGTGGCGATCCGGCGAGGAGACTCGCCGCGTTGAAGGATATCGTGCGGTACCCCCTTATGATGCGGCACGCCAACCTCTGTTGCGGACGCTGCAGCAGGGGCATGTGCCGATCATTCAGGGTGTCCGCCCACACGGGACACCCGTACAGGGCCATGGACCGCACGACACCCGCGTAGAGTCTCCTGCAGGAGTCCTCTGGGCCCCTCAGGTTAGGCAGTAGCCGCGCCAGAGCGTTGGCTGTGCCCACCAATTTGGGGCCTAGACTTCGGAAGTGCTTCTCGAAGTCCCACCGGCCGTCGAGCACGAGCCCCAGATATTTCATCTGGGGCTTGATGCCGATGAGAGTGCCTCCCACTGTGAGACTGGAACCAGGTGGTGGCGTGCGCCGAGGTCCATGAAAGAACATGGCCTCGGATTTATGCAGAGCCACCTCAAGGCCCAGCCGCCGGATCCGTTCCACGACTTGAGCAACCGCGGTCGTGGCCCTCAGGATCGCTTCGCGGTGTGTAGCCCCGCTCGCCGTCACTAGCGTGTCGTCCGCATAGCACGTGACGGCGGCGCCGTCCGCAAGCTCACCACGAAGCACCCAGTCGTATCCAATGTTCCACAGTAGCGGCCCGAGAACCGATCCCTGTGGAACACCGCACGACATCTCACGCCGACCGACGCCGGTCGCACTTGGGTAGATGACGGCTCTCTCCGTCAGGTACGCCCCGACTATGCGGCGGAGGTAGAGAGGCACACCGTGGTACACGAGTGCCTCCCTGATGCAACTCCAGGGCAAGGTGTTGAACGCGTTGGAGATGTCCAAGGACACCGCCAACGTCACCTCACCCCGGGCAACTGCCTCCTCCGCCAAAGTCCTCACGCGCATGATGGCATCCACGGTGGACCGCCACCGGCGGAAGCCATATTGGGCATCCGCCAGGTCCGGCCCCCTACCAGAGAGGTGCTCGACGAGGCGCTTCGCAATAACTCTTTCAAAGAGCTTGCCCACCTCGTCGAGCAACACAATGGGCCGGTAGCCGGACGGTTCGTCCGCCGGGCGACCCTCCTTTCGGATGAGGACCAGTCTCCCCGTCTTCCACATCTTCGGAAACTGGCCCCGCTCCAAGCATGCGCTGAGGAACCCTCTCAGCCGGGGTTCGAGACCGTCTTCTCCCAGAGCTAGGACCCACGCACGGCCTGGAATGCCGTCGGGTCCCGGGGCGGTGCTCTTCTTGGCTCTAAGCCTTCGCACCGCCAGCTCCAGTTCTACCCAAGTGACCTCGGGGACTTCGTCGTCAACTACCACACTGGGCGCCACAGGCGACCGAGGTGGCGGAGTCATCTGCGGCGGAACGTGTTCCGCTCGCGCCGGGAACAGGGACTCGACCACTCCACCGAGCAGAGCTGGCTGGAGAACCCGGGTCAACGGCGGGACCCGGGGGCGCAGCTTTCCTCTTACCATAAGGTAAGGCCGCCCCCATGGGTCCCGCTCCAGCGTCTCCATAAGCTCCTTGTAAGCCGCGGCTTTCGCCCGCTTAATCTCCGCTCGGAGGGCATCTCTGGCCTCCCTGTATCCCACATGAAGCTCCGCCACTCGGGGCTCCGTATCTGCGGTTCGGCTACGCCTCCTACGGAGTCTGGTCCACCGGCGGTGCGCGATCACGCAGGCTTGCCGTAGCCTTGCGATCTCCGCAGACCACCAGTAGACCCGACGCCTCGGACTATAGGGTGGTGCCCTAGGCATACCCGCATCGCAGACACGAGTCATGGCCTCCCGGAACCACACCGCCTCATCGTCGATATCGACAGGCCTGTCCGGCGCAATGGCCCAGGCCTGTACGATGGCGGCCTCCAGGAGGACCTCCCGATTCAGTCTCCCAAGCACCCAGCGTGGCTCGCGTGGGGCCGGTATGACCGGCGCATCACCCGCGGGGGGGGAGACATCAAACCGAACGTATCGGTGATCCGCCAGTGTCTCCACCCCCACAACAACACGCCAGTCCCGCACACGGTGCGACAGCGAAGCGCCTGCGAACGATAGGTCGATAATCGAACTGCGCTCCGCGGCCACGAACGTGGCTTCGGCCCCGCGATTCTGGAGAACTAGACCGTGATTAGCGGCCCAGCTCTCCAGAGCCCTACCTCGTGGGTTCGTGTGCCGGGACCCCCAGGTCACTGACCAGGCGTTGAAGTCCCCGAGCACAAGAACCGGATGAGGATGACAGGCGTTGACGACGTCGGTCAGTCGCTCCAGCGACTGCCGGTACTCCCCTATGCGTCGGTGTAGGCTCGGCGTGAAATAGACGGCCACGACCGCAATCTCCCCCACACGCGCCGCTACGATGCCATGCTCCCTTGCCACGACAACAGGGGGGGGGGCACCCATAGCGGCGTTGTACACCAGTGCCGCCGACCCGTCCAGGTCGACCACCCAGGCAGGCCCCAGGTGCCGGTGGGTGTACGGATCGGCGACAGCGGCGACGTGTACGGACCACTGTGCCATGCTCTGGAGCAGAAGACCCTGAGCATCGGCACCGTGGCCCACGTTCGCCTGCAGGATGCGGAGCTGAGGATCCATTATGGAACCATCTCCGCATCCCGCCGCGAACTTTGGGTGGAGCTCCCGCCTTGCGGCTTCGGCTCCCCCCCGGTGCAGGTCTTGCTGCCAACCCTATGGTCGGCCGGTTTGCCCCCCGCTGCACACCTGAAACAGTGCAGCGGAGCTTCGCATCCACCGGCCGTATGGCCGGGTTGGCCACAGCGGAAGCAGCGGTCACCGACCGTCACCGCCGCCGTGCACTGCACCCCCACGTGGCCGACCGACAGGCACCTATAGCACCTAGTCGGTCGAGCCTGCAGGAGCCGGACCTGCACCCGCACCACGCCTCCCACGGCGAGGAACCCCCGGTCGGCAGCCTTTTTGGCTGCTGCGATGGGGCAGCCGACAACTGCCGCCCCCAGTCCACGGCGGCCGAAGCGGATCGCTCCGACCTTAACCGTATCTAGGGGGCAGCCCCCGGCCTCCGCCACGGTGAGGCGGATTTGCTCCGCCGTGATGGAGTCGTCCAGGTCCGAAATGCGCAGTTCTGCGCACTTGTTGGGCCTGGACACCCGGACGTCGGCTGCGTCAAGCGTCTCCCTAAGCTTAGCCGCTAGGGCATCAGCCTGGGGACCACTCGAAGCGCCTGGGATCTCGAGTAGCCGAGCACCCGTCCGAGTGGGTTTCACCCGGATGGGGCCCGGCATGTCGAGGGCCTTCATGTCAACGCAGGCTCTCGCCTGCGTGACAATCTGGGCGTACTGCACGCCCCTATCCGCCGCCTCCGCCGTCATCGTAAGGACGACGGCGGTTGAGCGGGGGACGCGCAGCCTCCCCGGCACTCCCCTCGCAGCAGCCTCAGCCCTCCTGGCCTTTTTGGCTGCCTTTCGGTTCGCCTTGCGCCGCTGTTTTGAGGCGCCGGCAACCTCCCAGCCCCCCTCCGGCGGGGAGCTCGTGGCGGCTATACCCGCCGAAGTTCGGGCCAGAGCTGGGGCCGGGGCTAGGGCTGGGGACTTCTTCCCCTTGCCCTTCCCCTTTCCCCTTCCTCTGGGCCGGGCGACCTGCGCATCCTGGGGGGGGCTCCCAGCCCCCGCAGCGAGAGCAGCCCGAGCGGGCGGAGCGGCAGGGGCGGCAAACGCAGCGGACCATATCGGATCTTGTAGTACAAGTTTAAATTAACGTTTACACTTATGAGGACCATTATTCGGACAAAATTATAGAGGGACAGCGCTTTTGGCATCTATTTTTTCTATTTGAGTATGATAAGTCTATAAAAGCGAACCAATATTTTGTTCTCAACATTTATTATTTCTTAGAATTCGTAACATGGTAATTTATTATTCTGTTTCTTGATAAATCGTGTCATAAGTAATAATGTCACATAAAATCGCGGTGTTTACAATAAAACATTCAAAATACATATCACACGCCACATTTGGATGGATGAACAAAACTAGTCGATTAACTTTTCGTATTTCAGATAAAATGAATACCAGAATTGTAACCCACCATCAACTGTGCAATTCTTTAAGCACACAGCTCATTGGTCGATATCCAGTGACGGCACCCATTCCGACCAATGATATTCATTATCTAGGCTATCGCAGCGTTGCGCTCAACACTGTGTGCTTACAGAATTACACGGCAGTTCGTTAAGCTACCTAGGCGTGGTTACCATTTGGATATGTACTAAGGAGGTAGGACACGGCGGTATTTCCGCCCAATTGAGCAGTCCGACTGGGGAAGTACCTCCGCCCTACAGAATACTGCGGCTATAATAACTTCGTGTTGTGTTCCCAGCGGTGAGTAGGGTAGCCAGAGCTAACTGGAGAATTTGTGCTGTCAGTGGGAAGACTAAAGGATTGTCCTGCTTTGTCTTCTACACTGACGGCACAGAAACTCTGTACTTACAGGGTTGGCAGAGCGAATTTGACTCCTCTGGTGTTACAAACGTCCATAGGCCATGGTAACCACTTTCCATCAGGTGGGCCGTGTGCTTGTCTGCCAACTAAGGTGGTATAAATAAAAATGTACTGTAGACGTTCTC
This sequence comes from Eilema griseolum, assembly GCA_963662185.1. Classification (NCBI taxonomy): domain Eukaryota; kingdom Metazoa; phylum Arthropoda; class Insecta; order Lepidoptera; family Erebidae; genus Eilema; species Eilema griseolum. The sequence continues at coordinate 30,093,244 of OY759230.1, read as the reverse complement.
CAGCTGCGCAAATACTAGAATCCCATCGGAGATTATGAATTTGTGACGTTTGGAGTCGAAACTTTGGTGTCATAAGCACGCTGTTCAGGGAGATTGCGAAGCGTATTGGTGACGTATCTCGTGACCAGAAGACTGGCCTCTTTTTCTGTCAGAGAATAAGTATTGCTATACAACATGGTAATGCTGCCATTCTTCTGAGAACGCTACCACAAGAGGCATGCAATGCGGAGGAATTCCACGACGCATTTTAATTATTTTTAGCTATAGGTTGCATAATAGTTCTTTTAATTTTATTTAAATTGTTTAAAAAGTATGACTTAAGTACATATACAGTCAAATATTGATTAAAAAATTCAAGATAAATATATTTAAAAAAGATAGGTACCTAACAGCTTACTGTTATTTGATCTGAGCGCTTCCTTGCTGAGCTTGGAGGGCACGTTATAAGTCGCTCCTGGCTGTCAATATTCTTTATGTCAAGCTTTATGGCAGCAGGGCGACGAGAGGTCTAATAACACTACGGAGGACAGAATATGTTTAACACCCACACTTTGTCAATTATTCTATTAGTTTATTATTAGTATTAGTATTAGTATTAGTATTAGTATTAGTATTAGTATTAGTATTAGTATTAGTATTAGTATTAGTATTAGTATTAGTATTAGTATTAGTATTAGTATTAGTATTAGTATTAGTATTAGTATTAGTATTAGTATTAGTATTAGTATTAGTATTAGTATTAGTATTAGTATTAGTATTAGTATTAGTATTAGTATTAGTATTAGTATTAGTATTAGTATTAGTATTAGTATTAGTATTAGTATTAGTATTAGTATTAGTATTAGTATTAGTATTAGTATTAGTATTAGTATTAGTATTAGTATTAGTATTAGTATTAGTATTAGTATTAGTATTAGTATTAGTATTAGTATTAGTATTAGTATTAGTATTAGTATTAGTATTAGTATTAGTATTAGTATTAGTATTAGTATTAGTATTAGTATTAGTATTAGTATTAGTATTAGTATTAGTATTAGTATTAGTATTAGTATTAGTATTAGTATTAGTATTAGTATTAGTATTAGTATTAGTATTAGTATTAGTATTAGTCTATTGTAGTACCTCCGCCCTACATAATGCCGCCGCCATAATAACTTCGTGTTATGTTCCCGATGATGAGTAGGGTAGCCAGAGCTCACTGGATAGCTTTTTTGCTATCAGTGGGAAGACCAAAGGCATGTCCTACTTTGTCTTCTACACTGACAGCACAGAAACTCTCTATGCTTACAGAGTCGGCAGTGCGGGTGTGACTCCTCTGGTGTTGCACACGTCCATATGCCACTTTCACTCAAGTGGGTCGTGTGCTTGTCTGCCACCCAAGTTATATAAAAAAAAGTGGGCACTTTGTCTTGGATAATATAACATGGCTTTACGACAGTGTTGACAATACCTATAGAAGTGCATAAAATTTGAGCATTCCTTTTATGACATAAGTATTTGTCGTAACATACCCAATTACAGTCAGCATAAAAATCTAAAATGAAAACCTAGTACCTATTATCCACTATATTTATTGAATCTAGTGACCCCGTGACCATAGCTGCTGAATGTGTAAATGATCCAAATACTTAAACCGCGTTGGAATTCGTTAAGATGTTCCTGGGCCGGCCGGGATGCGAGGGATAATATGTTTCAGATTATTTCACCTCCAGCAACCTGAGGCCCACTCAGTCGACGTGCATTTTAGTCGTTTCAAATCCGACATAACTCCTCCACCGTCTCCGGAGGTGGTGGTATCCGTGGGGATTTTGCGCACAAAAAACAAAAGAATGTGTTAAAATACGGTTTTATTTTAAAGAGCGATATTCACGTAAACTTCAGACAATATTATACTTTATTAGTTCCAATTTCTCCGAGTTCTGTTTCCTGTCTGTCCTATTTATTGACTACAAATAATCGGACCACCATGAAAAACTCAAATTCTAATTTTATGTTAAGTAACTACATTCTGGATTTAATAAAATCCTGTGTTTTTAGCACACCCAGTTTTAGTGAGGTGAAGAGAAATGAGTATGTTTTTTTTATTTGCACGATGATTGGACGAATGCGTCGACAACGCAGCTTAATTAGGATTTGCTGATTGATCGGACGCGTTCTTTGTTTAAAATTAATACGGTCAGAAAAAGTTTGAAATTTTTTTTTAAGAATTATTCATTCAAAGTGATTTATTGTTGTACTGTACCATTTTCTTTTGAGGTTGTGTTTATTATTAGTAGGTAGGTACTATTTATTATTAGGGTGCTTGGTCCAAAACCTCCACGCTGTGCACCTTGGGCAACGGTGACGGCAACGCCTCTCTCACGCAGGGCACTATCCTCTGTACCTAAATAGCAAGCTTGTTTTCTTAAAATCCTTACTAATATTAAATAATGCGAAAGTAGCTTTGATTTTTCCTGTTACCCGTGGCCCCACTTTTTCCCCCGAAGAAAATTCAAATTTATTTTACCTGTGAGTTTCAGTGGGACCACGGGTAATCCAATTCGGTAGACCCACTAGAGCTCTAGAGATGTGCCTAAAAGTGAAGGAGTAGGTATTTTTACCAAATTCTAAAAAGGAGTAGGTTCTCAATTCGATTTCCTTTTTTTAAAACCACTGATCACTCCGTGATTTATAATTCTATTTACGTGATTGTATTTGGTTCGATGCAGAAATTGTTATGGGACCAAATAACAACTATTTCGTCGAAAAAATATTTACTTAGTTTCGACCAGTACTTTTTTATTTTTTTAATATTAATAGGTATGTGTTTGTTTACATGTGTACATATTTTTAACCGACTTTTTCTTTACGTTCGCCAATATTTCTGTCGTTTATGAACCTTTAATAAATCTGTAAATTCAGTAATTGTTTCTCTTATCATTATAAAGTAATTTTATAGATTTTGGTTTTAGAAGTCGGATCGAATTGCCGAATTAATTGATGCAGTATGGTGCAGATATAGATTCGAAGAGCTTGATTGAAACGCGGATGGAGCCGCTAGTAGAATTTGGATCACCCCATTTCTTCTAACGCGGTTCCGTAAAATGCGACTAAGGGATAGGGCTGTTCAATATTTGAGAGATATATACAGCTTAGACTCAGCCTCAGATGCTTGGCGTGAGTCAACAATAGTGCCCGGAAGACGGCAAAAGACTCACCCCCCGGACGTGGGACCGAATTCAATGATTGGTGAAATGTGGGTGTTAATACTTCACCTCTGCCTAAACGTCCGTGGATAACGGCGTGATTATATATGTATTTATCTAAATCATTGTTGATAGGTTTACGTCTTCATGAATGGTTTTTATATCTGTTTGATTAATTAAAAAATAGGTTTTTTTAAACAGACAGATAAACACACGGCCCACCTGATGGAAAGTGGTTACCGTGGTCTACGGACGTGTGCACGCAACACCCAAGGAGTCGCACTCGCTCTGTCAACCCTGCAAGCACAGAGTTTCTGTGCCGTCATTGTAAAAGACAAAGTAGTAGGTACAAGCTTTTGGTCTTCCCACTGACAGTAGGTACAAAAACTCTCCAGTGAGCTCTGGCTACCCTACTCATCGCCGGGAACACAACACGAGGTTATTATGGCCGCGGTATTCTGTATTATAATAATAGTTATTTGAGAAAATAATCACAAAAAGGCTATTCCTACACCTCCGGTTACTGCATCACCTTTATTTCTATTGAGTATTCTAGTACTGTATTTATTTATTTTGGTTTTATTATAACCACCACCGTTTTACGTTCGAATGTAATATATCATACAGTTCAAGAAGAAATCCAGCAATAAATAATATTGTCTAAACTTTCTTTGATCGTTATGATCACTGAGAAATATATAATTACATTTATAATCTGTGAAGAATATAGCTCCTAATGCTTTTAATAATAGACCGCCACTGTGACGTAATAACATAAAAATAGAATCTTTACTGTGAGTATACGTAAACATAAAATTAAGCAATACATATGTGATCCGATATGGTCTAGTGGCTAGGATACCTGGCTCTCACCCAGGAGGCTCGGGTTCGATTCCCGGTATCGGAAGATCCCTTTTTGTATTTTTTTGTTTTTGTATTTGTTCACGGTGTTATGTATGCGAGGTTTTTATCTCGGACGTCGAGAACAGATTATTTTTTAAAAAAAAAAAAATTGTTTGGTTTATAACTATTTAAGGTATATAGACGAGTTCGACCCTTACCAGGTAGACCATTCACTCTTGCTTCATAAGTCTTCTTTCGTCCATCTTCTGACAATAATAAATGGATAGTATTATGAAACTACTTCAGACATCAGTATCAGAATAAACGGGATATTTACCATGTTTCATACTTCAGACAGATATACAGCCCAGACTCAGCCTCAGATGCATGGCTTGAGTCAACATTAGTGCCCGGAAGATGGCAATAGGCTCACCCCCTTTTACACGGGACCGAATTCAATGATTGGTGAAATATGGGTGCTAATTCACCTCCGCCTAATCCTCCGGTGATAAACATGTGGTTATATGTATTTATGTAAGTAAAATAAATCACTTATACATTATACACTTATACATACCTACATACAACATATGTATATAACGTAAATGGATTTTTGATACAACTTAGGTGACAGACAAGCACACGGCCTCATGGAAAGTGGTTACCGTGACCTATGAACGTGTGCAACACCCTGTAAGACCGGAGAGGTAACGATACAGTATTTTAACATAAATATGAGTACTTAAACGTTTGGTGAAGATAAAAAGACTTTTTTTTTTATACAACTTAGGTCGCCGACAAGCACGCGGCCCACCTGATGGTAAGTGGTTACCGTGGCCTATGGACAAGTGTAACACCAGAGGAATAACACTCGTGCCGCAACCCCTGTAAGAACAGAGACATTCTGTGTCGTCAGCGCAAAAGATGTAGGATAAACCTTTGGTTTTCCCACTGACAACACAAAACCTCTCTAGTGAGCTCTGACTACCCTACTCACCACCGAAAACACAACACAAGGTTATTAAACGGCGATATTTTGTAGGGTAGAGGTACTTACCCAGTCGGACTGCTCGATTGGGAAGGATATACCGTCGTGTCCTACCTCCTCTTATAGTCCTTTTATAGTAGACTAGCTGACCCGCCCCTGCTCTGCCTGTAGCTTAAATTCAAACGGCATATCACTCCTTTGTGCCCATTGAATTTTGTAGTCTTCAAATAATGTTTGGAATTCTGCCGGATTTGTTGAGTTTTATGATCGCTGCTCCCTTGAGTACTATCGTGACGATATATAGTCCAAAACTTTTGTTGGTAAACAGACTATTCAACACATAAAGAATTTTTCAATTATAGAGTATTCAAGATAAAAGTGTAATTAGGTGGTATAAGTATAAGCTTCCTTTTGACTTCGTATCATTTTGTACGCCAGAGTGTTTAATATAATAAGTAAAATTTGCATGCCCAATTTAGGCAGAACATTATGTACTTAGTCATAAGACATAATTTGTAACATCCTTATCACAATGTTCTAGCAAATAAAGATCTATTCTATTCTAATATTGCGAGCCAGTATTGCCAGAGATTAAAGCGTTAAAACAAACAAACAAACTCTTCAGCTTTAAAATATTTATAAGTATAGATTCGTAACGATAAACCCCTCAGTGTCTTGACTCCACAGTTGAAATCATTGCCTAGATCTAGTACACCAGTTTCATTAATCCTGGGTCTCGATTCTGCTGGAGCAAAACCACTGTCATACCACGGACAATCCATTTAATTTTATACTTTAAAGCAATGACATTAAAGTTCGAAATCAAAAGGTTTTTTGTAGAGTGAATGAAAAAGTAAAATGAAACTCTTCATTTAATTTTGAACGTTAATGTTATAGAAATAAAGTCTAAACGTTAATACCATTTCTTGCAGTGTCTGTGATATCACATTGGCTTTAGTAAAATCTAGGTTTGTATCACAGAATAAAGCATATGAAAAATAGACATTTTGTATCGATGTCCATACTAATATTATTAATACTTTTTTTTACGTGTGCAATATCCCCTCGGATACCTCCCCACCAGAGCCGGTGGAAGAGGTTATGTCGGACTCGAATCGACCAAAACACACGCCGCCTGTGGGTCGTTTTTGGTTGCCGAAGGTGAGGTTAACAGGCATATCCCTCGCACCCCGGCCGACCCTGGCCATCTCTTTTGATCCGGCCCTCTCCTCAGGTGGATATTATTAATGCTCTGTCTGTCTATCCGTCGATACCGATTTTGATGAAATTTGACACAGGGGTAGATTAGACCTTGGGATAGGACATAGCCGCGATAACCGAAATCCACAGACGTTGTTAAGGCTTCATACTGTCTGAAATTACTTGTCAATAAGTAAGGTATTCTCACTCAAGTAATTTCAAAATCCCTTCTAACCTTTCTCACTAAGAAACAAGTTGTAAACTTGTGTGATACAAAACTTGTTGAGGACTTGTAGAAGACTAGTCAAAACAATACATATGTTTTATACATGTATTGAAACTGTCTCAGATTCTTTTTCGTTCACATAGTATGTATAGCCAACAAGTTTAAAACACAATTGCAACAAATTACAACTTGTCAAATACATGTTTTATTCTTAGGAGAAAACGAGGGCTAGGCTCCCGTGTTGTTAATATTGATATAGGTACATTACGCATTGAAAAAAACATGACTATTTTAGTGCAGAATGATTATAAATTCGTTATTAGATTTCTAAACCAAATATCCCGATGAGCTATACGTTTCTCTAGTTATATTTTAGTAGTACGTAAGAAGTGAGCCTATTGACGCCTATGGGGAATATTATGAACTTCCTGCTGCTATTATAAACTTACTATAGAATAAACCTAATAATAATTTGCTTGAACCGAGGAAACTAATATTTATATTCATTCCGAAATCGTGAGCTGAGTTGCTATTGCTGAGGTGGCTATTGGCTATAATATACTTTCAGCTGCTTTTTTTCTTTCAACGCTGTAAACACGTGTTCCTTTGTTGTGACATCTAACATTAAAACTCAAATCTACTTGACAAAGTAGAAATGTGTACAGTCTATATACTAATATCGGTTTGTTTAAAAATAAATAGATATAAGTATGATAATTACAAATAATAAAACAATAATTAAAAAAAATGTACGTCTTTCTGTTTTACAACTTTTTTCTGGAAGGTACCTAGGACACGGCGGTATTTCCGCCCAATTGAGCAGTCTGACTGGGGAAGTACCTCCGCCCTACAGAATACCGCGGTTATAATAACTTCGTGTTGTGTTTCCAGCGGTGAGTAGGGTAGCCAGAGCTTAATGGAGAATTTGTGCTGTCAGTGGGATGACCAAAGGCTTGTCCTGCTTTGTCCTCTACATTGACGGCACAGAAACTCTGTGCTTACAGGTTCGGCAGCGCGAGTGTGGCTTCTCTGGTGTTACACGCGTCCATAGGCCACGGTAACCACTTTCCATCGGGTGGGCCGTGCACCTTTCTGCCACCTAAGTGGTATAAAACAGCTAACCTCGGTAGCCTAGTGGTATTGGTAATGGACTGCTGAGACGAGGTCTCGGGTTCGATCTCAGGTTTTACCATGGCACACACCAATGACTTTTCGATGCTTTTCGAAGTTATGTGTGTATTATCGCAGGTTTATAAGTGCCCAGTTAATGGCAACAGGCTCGCCACGTTTTTTTTTTATACCACTTAGTTGGCAGACAAGCACACGGCCCACCTGATGGGCAGCGGTTACCGTGGCCTGTGGACGTATGCAACACCAGGGGTGTCACACTCGCGCTGCCGACCATGAAGAAACCTTCTGATGCCCCTCTTGAAGAACCCCATATTGTAGGCGCTTGGGAAACCATTTATTGCACTTATTACATTGGGACCTAAACATAAAACTGGCGAAATGAGGGTGCCAGTACCTCTGCCTACCCTTCGAGGATATAGGCGTGAGTTGATGTTATGTATGTATGCTTTCTATTTTTTAATAATCTCGAAAGTGACTCGACTTCCAGGTAGAGTTCATCATCATGGAAAAATATTTTCCTAATTGCATCCGAGGCCGGCGTTAACTTGGAGCTCAGGGTCCACTTTCCGACTTTTCCTTCCTCACTTTTTTTATACCACTTAGGTGGCAGACAATCACACGGCCCACCTGATGGAAAGTGGCTACCGTGGCCTGTGGACGTGTGCAACACCACGGTATCACACTCGCGCTGTCGACCCTGATAACAACCCTTCATTTAACATGTTCTTGGGCGTCCATAGTAGGGAGATTCATTAAGAGCTAGAGCTAAATTGTTAGGGTTCTGCATAAAAAATAGAAGTCAAGAACTAAGTTCCCTCGCACAAAGTAACAGGCACAGTTATACCTTCCAAGTATATATCAACGTTTGAAAGGCTAAAGGTCGTAAGCGACAAGAACAGTTGATGTGCAAATTACACTGTGTTGTATAGAGTGTTTCATGTGCTTTACGACCTTTTTTGTATGAAATTTCGATGTCGCTTGTACGTTTTTGCTTTTCAACTGTCGATATGTATTTTCAATGTTCTCGAACAATACGTTGACTTTACAAATCTCTATTTATGTTTTCGATGAATTGATGTTTTAGGTGACCTACTATCGATTTTAAAATATCGATTTTCCACGCTCGCCATCGATGCTTTATTTATATACTACTGTTTATTGTTTTAAATGTCGAAGACAAAGTTGCGTGTCCTATATGAAAGATATCTATGACGTAGAAGCGATGCGTGTGCGCGCGTATTATGTTGTGGTGATTGTGAAACTAGCCGTTTATAAAACTGTCAGCCCTGACTGTTAAGATTCCAATTAGTCCCACCCTCCCCTTTCCTACACAGGACAACACGTGCAGGTCTTAGATGTCATCCGCACACGGTGCAGAACATCCGATCAAGAACCAAGCGGTTCGGAGACTCTTTCCTCTGTCGCACCATTAAGACCTGAAATTCATTACCAGCTCACGTGTTTCCTTCTTCCTACAGTCCCGGGTCCTTTAAGCGGGGCGTGAAAAAGCATATGATGAGGCCGTCAAGCTGAGTGTCACCATTGTCACACGGTATGTGTAAGTAATGGTGACCCTCTTTTCTGGGATTTTGCCTTCAGCTTACCATCAGGCAAGGCGAAGTCTAATTGACGTGTTCTATATAAAAAAAAAGATAAGCGTGATAGTAAATTTTTGAATATAATGACTTCGAATAGGTTGAAAAATTTTTAAAGCCGAGTTTTCTAACCCCTAAGTATAAAACATGTATTTGACAAGTTGCAATATGTAACAGGCTTCAGTGTGAACGCAAATACATTTTAAACTTGTTGGCCATACATACTATGTGAACGAAAAAGTGTCTGAGACAGTCTCAATTATTGAGACTGTCTCAGATATTATATCTGTCATATATTATATCTGTGAATAAATCAATTAACCCACCGCAGTACATTGCTGGACATAGGCCTTTTCCAATTTGCGCCATTTCATCCGGTCCTCTGCCTTCCGCATCCAGTTTATCCCAGCCACTTTTTTCTGGTTAGAGGGTGTCCTAACTTCCGCTTGCCTTCTCGTATAAAACAACTGGGTATTGTGTTTTGACTAGTCTTCTACGAGTCTTCAACAAGTTTTGTATTAAACAAGTTTACAACTGGTTTTTTGGTGAAAATGAGGTGCAACAGCTGTATCTGTATTATTTAGAAGGTATCTAAATAAACCAAAACAAAAGTGAGATAAAAATATTACAAGTTGTGTCACTTATCGATATTATATTGTTAGTATTGACTTCATCGTATTATCGTTAGTTCAAGTAAAATAGCATCAGTGCACGAAACCAGGGGTCTATTATTCTATTCTTTTTCTTCCCATTCCAAAGTTGAAATTCCAAAACCATGTATTATTGAGGATTGTTTTCGTAAATGTCATATAAACCTTTCATTTCTAATGCTCTAAAATTTTATAACCTAAAAACCAATAAACAATAAGTCGAATTCGGCCAAAGAACATCACTAACATCCATCACATGTCTATATATAATCCCCGACTGTCCCACATTCGTCATCCCACATCGAGTTCATGGCGCAGGGTTAGAGAAATAACCTCTTTACCAACGTAATGGTCATCAAAAGAAACGCGTTATAAATCATAGCTTGCTACCGATTTAAATTAGCTGTAACGGAAACTGTGTACTCGTTATTTTTAGGTTTAGTATTGATACTTATATATATATATATATATATGTGCACACTCAAGCTGTGGAATGAATTCCCTACTGCGGTCTTCCCATACGCCTACAATATGGGGTTCTTCAAAAGGGGCATTAGGAGGTTTCCTCAGGGTCGGCAGCGCGAGTGTGACCCCCCTGGTGTTGCACAAGTCCATAGGCCACGGTAACCACTTCTCATCAGGTGGGCCGTGTGCTTGTCTGCCACCTAAGTGGTATAAAAATAAATGTATTTGATTAATTGCTGTTTTTTTGAGAGCGTCACATCACTATTCGTCGCTTAGAAAGTCTTTCTTGATAGTGTTGTAATGCCAATGACTGAATAAGCTTAACACTAGTGGCTTGTGGAAATTTTCGTATTTTACTCCTTAGATAAGAATTCTTCCTTAGAGATATTTTTTTACACAACTTTGTTGGCAGAAAAGCACATATGATGGAAAGTGGTAACCGTAACCTATGAACGTGTGTAACACCAGGGGAGTCACACCTGTGCTGCCGACCTTGTAAGAACAGAGATTTTCTGTGCCGTCATTGCAGAACACTGACAGCACAAAAACTGTCCAGTGAGCTCTGGCTGCCCTACTCACCGCCGGGAACACAACACGAGGTTATTATGGCCGTCGTATTCTGTAGGGCGGAGGTACTTCCCCAGTCGAGGCACTTAGCTATATGATAGTAAACTATCGTACAATATATTGTACACTGCTATCGGTAAATAAAGACTGAATCTACAATAACCTCATAAACCAGCAATGTTTTTTTTTTATACAACTTAGGTTTTAGACAAGCACACGGCCCATATGATGGAAAGTGGTAACCGTAACCTATGAACGTCACACCCGTGCTGCCGACCTTGTAAGAACAGAAATTTTCTGTGCCGTCATTGCAGAACACTGACAGCACAAAGACTCTCCAGTGAGCTCTGGCTACCCTACTCACCGCCGGGAACACAATACGAAGTTATTATGGCCGTGGTATTCTGTAGGGTGGAGGTACTTCCCCACTCGGACTACTCAATTGGGACGGAAATACCGTCGTGTATTACCTCCTATAAAAATGCTTACAATATAAAAGTTACCAACTACAAATGATACTGACATTATGTTACAATAGATCAAAAGTATCCCCTTTTTTTTTACGTGCGCAAGATCCCCACGGATACCTCCCCACCGGAGCCGGTGGAGGAGGTTATGTCGGACTCGAACCGACTAAAACGCACGCTGCCTGTGGGTCGCTTTGGTTGCCGAAGGTGAGGTTGACAGGCATATCCCTCGCACCCCGGCCGACCCAGGGCCATCTCTCTCGATCTGACTCGCTCCTCGGGTGTGTGGGGACTACAGAGTCCCCAACTCGTTCCCGGGAAACGGGGAGGCACGCCAGACGCACCGCCGCCGCAGCCTGCTTCTGCCAAGGTGACAGGCGGCACCACCTGTCACCCCCAGGCCGGCGCTCATGGGGGGCGGAGGTCGTTCATTGACCTCCGATGCCCGAGTTGCCTTCGTACGCGGGCAGCTTGGCTTGCGATCCTTCGTCGCTCCCGCTGCCGCTCCCGCACCGCCTCCTCCTTCACGAGCATTACTTGCTCGCAGAAGGAGGTGCCGGCCGCCAACGCATCCGCGCAGCGGACCATCGCCGCGAGCAAGATGGAGAGCGTGAGAACTCTCACTCCCAGGGTCGCCACAACCTCCCGTCTCGGCGTCTCCCACGCCGGACACTTGGTGAGCGTGTGCGGCCCTGAGTCCTCACTCGCGTCGCAGTGATGGCAATCGGACGTTGGCTCTTTCTCCATCAGACGCAGATACTTCCCGAAAAAGTACCCCTTGAATAAAACTAAGTTATTAATAGAACCCAATGGAATATCATGAATTACTTATACCTTTAAGATTATATCACAATGTATATAAACACCTCAACAAAGTCTAGGGAACAAGATGACCCCAATTATTTTTTTTCGTGTAAATCTTGTTTTGCAAATAACTGGCAGCAAATAAATAAAAATAGAATAAAGTAGATTACAGAGTTGTTCGAAATTTAAAAGTAAATTTAAATAAGTAATGATTTTCGAATATGGAGGGAAAACTTTTAAAAGTGTTTGATTGTGCAGTTTCTCTGAGGCAAAATAAAAATTATTTTTTTTGATTGTAAATAACGTTTATTATCAATAATACGTCTTTTACGTATGGTTTGTGCATTTTTGTGACTGTAGTCATCATGTCACGTCGTCATTTAAGTCGCGAAGAGATGTTAAGGGCTGTTGGTATGCTGCAAGCTGGACGAACTCAACGCGACGTAGCGGATGCTGTCAACACCCAACCAAGCGTAATTTGCAGATTATGGGCACGCTACAGGTCTACAGGGGATGTTGCCGAACGTCACAGGGGATGAAATAGGGTTACTACCCCGCGACAAGATCGTTTCTTGCAAAATTCCGCAAGGCGGCAACCCACGATTACTGCTCGTCACTTGGTCGCAGGCCTCCAGTCTCAGCATCAAGTGGTTATTAGCGATCAAACTGTCAGAAGAAGACTACACGAAGCCAATCTTCATGCTCGCAGACCGCTTAGGGTTCCAGCTCTTCGACGTGGAAATCGAGGTCGTCGCTTATTGTGGTTATTGTCGCATTTACAGTGGACCGACCATCAATGGGCACGGGTTCTGTTTTCCGACGAATCTTGCTTCGGTTTTCATCCTGATTCGAGAAGAGTGCGTATATGGCGAGTTCCTGGACGTCGGAGTCGTCTCCAGAATCCGCAAGAAGTTCATCCTTACCAAGGTGGAACAATCATGGTATGGGCTGGAATTCGCCTTGGTGGAAGGACCGACCTCGTTTGGATACGCGGCAATTTGAATGCAAACCAATACATTCAGGAGGTTATACATATACACCCCATGGTAATCCCTCATCGACAGCAGTTCGGTCAAGATTTTATGTTCATGCAAGATAATGCACGGTCACACACCGCGAGGGTAGTGGTCAATGCGTTAAGCGAGCACAATATGACGACGTTGGAATGGCCTGCTCAGTCTGCCGACCTCAATCCCATAAAGCATGCCTGGGATTTGCTTGGGAGAAGAGCTTTCAGTGATTCTTTGGAAGATCTGAACACTGAAGAACAACTTTTTTTACACCTTCGCAGTGTATGGAGCCATATTCCACAGACGATGATTGACAATCTCATACTAAGTATGCCACGCCGTTGTCGAGCTGTTGCTAATGCTTTAGGAGGTCCTACAGATTATTAAAAACGTTTAAAGTACGGTTAATTACTGTATTTCTTACTACCTCGTTATTTTTGTGCCTAATCATAGAAGGTTGTAATACTCAATATTGGCACTATTCAATTCTTTCTTAAAAAAAAAAAAAATGGTATGAAAATGTTTTTATTAAAATTAAAATTAAAAACGGTATAAAAATACCCTTCTATTTGTTGATTTATATGATTACTTATGCAAAAATTAATTTAGATATTTTACGTAATTAATTAGTGTAAGTAAACTAATATTTTTATATAAAAGTATTTTTGCATGTGACGCTACCCGAACTAATAAAAGTGTGTATTATTTAAAATGACGGTCACTCTGTGTAAGTCTCTCGTACAGAACAGAACTATTATTGCTTCCCTGTGAAACGATAATAAAAGTAATTATTTAATTTTAAATACAGTGTTCATATTTTTGTCCCCAAAACCCTAACAGGTTATGGGCCCAGTATTGCGACATTTGTAAATATTTAAATCGTTACTGCCTATACTGTAGGGAAATAAAAATACTACCTACCTGCAGTTTAGTGAATATAATAGTGAGCGTAAAAATAGTGACAGCATCATTGTTGTGATAAGGAAAAGGTATTGGCATTAACTGGAAAACCGTAAGTAATGGAATATTCAAAACAAAAACGGAATATAAAGCCTTTCGACGGTGATAAATACAGTGTTTGGAAATTTAGAATGCGTTCATTGTTAAGTGAAATGGATTTAATGGCGGTAGTTGATAATTATATTCCAGAAGACCGATCTGAGATGTGGGAAAAGAACAACAAAGTAGTTAAAAATATTTTAGTGGAATATTTATCGGACTCGTTTATCGGTTTTGTAAATGATAATATAACAGCCCAGGAAGTTTTCAGAAATTTAGATTTAATATACGAACGTAAAAGTTTAGCAAGTCAACTGGCTTTACGAAAGAAATTGTTAATACTAAAACTACAAGGCGATATACCCTTAATAAAACATTTCACTGTTTTTGACGAGTTAATTACGGAATTATTGGCAGCGGGTGCCAAGTTGGAAGAAACTGATAAGGTTGCACATTTATTGTTAACGTTACCAAATACCTACGACGGAGTCATAACTGCTATCGAGACATTATCTGAGGATAACCTAACATTACCATTTGTGAAAACCAGGCTTTTAGACCATGAAGTGAAATTAAAGAATGAGAGTGGTGATACAAGCGCAAAGGTTCTACATGTTGAAAGTAACACTGAAAATAATTACAAGCGAAAATTTGATACTAATAAATCAAATCATAACTACCCACACCAAAATAATAAAAAGTTTAAAGTACAGAAAAATCAGAAGTTTATTAAATGCCATTATTGTGGACGTAAGGGACATGTTAAGAACAATTGCTTTTATTTTAAACGGTCGAATAAACAAAAGGATGTGTCAGACAAAACAAGAACAGTTCAAACAGTGGGATTAACTGAGCAATCGAAGCCTGACGACTTTTCAGGTTATGCATTTATGACCGGCGAGTACCAACATGAAGATACTGCAAATACTATTAAATTTTTGTTGGATTCTGGAGCTTCTGATCACATCATAAACAGGGATGATATCTTTCATTCATACGAATTAATTAAACCTATGAAAATTTCAGTTGCTAAAAGTGGTGTTTTTATTACAGCTACAAAGAAGGGATCTATAAACGTAGTGAGTAACAACGGCGTTGTAGGCGTTCTGGAAAATGTGCTGTACTGTCGTGAGGTGCCATACAACTTACTATCTGTCTCAAAGATGCAGCAGGCAGGCTTGCAGATAATTTTTGATGAGCATGGCACGCGCATTATGAAAGAAGGTCAACTGATATTGAGAGGTAAGAATTTAATCAATTTAATAACAATATCTTTTGAACTACCTACAAAAATTGATCGGTCTGTTTTTCAAGTATGTCAGCAAAATGTAAATTATAATTTGTGGCATCAACGTTTAGGTCATATTAGTAAAACTAAATTCTTTGAATTAAAAGGCAATAATATGATAGCAGACCAACAGCAAATTGATAAAATATTTCCAACCAATGAATTGTGTGAGGCTTGCATAAGTGGAAAACAGACACGATTACCTTTTAATAAGAATAAGTGCAAGGAATACATAAAACGACCTTTATATATTGTGCACTCAGATGTATGTGGCCCTATCACTCCTTCATCAGTAGATAACAAGAATTATTTTGTATTGTTTGTGGATCAATTCACACATTATTGTGTTGTATATCCGTTGACGTATAAATCAGATGTGTTCTCTGCATTTAAAGATTTTATTGCGAAAGGTGAAGCAAAATTTAACACACAATTAGTGACTTTGTATAGCGATAACTGTGGAGAATATTTATCTACCGAAATGAAAGATTATTGCAAACTAAAGGGAATTAGTTACCATTTGACGGTGCCCTACACACCTCAGTTAAATGGTGTGGCTGAACGGATGGTCGGAACTATAACAGAAAAGGCTCGTTCAATGTTGAATGGTGCAAATTTAGATAAGTGTTTTTGGACTGATGCAGTATTAACTGCAGTTCATTTGATAAATATTACACCAACAAAAGCCTTAAATCAGCCTAAAACCCCTTATGAGCTGTGGCATGGGCGAAAACCATCAATTATGTCACCTAGGATATTCGGTTCAACTGTGTATGTCCATAATAAAACTAATATAGGTAAATTTGATAGTAAGTTTTGGAAAGGGATTTTAGTAGGTTATAGTCCAAATGGTTATAAAGTTTGGAACACAGAATGCGAAAAATATGTAACTGTAAGGGATGTTGTAGTAGATGAGACTAATTTTCTAAAGTCTAGGCCTGCAAAGCCTATAGAGAAAAATGTTGAATGTTCTCGTGATGACACTGATGTAGATTGTCTTTTTAAATCAGTGTCTAAAAGGTCTCAAGATACAAACATCCTTAAATCAGATACTTCGAAATCTGATGTACCGGAGGTACAATGCAGTCCGAGTAAAATTCGCAGAACAGACAATGAACCTGAAATTAATTCTGATACTTCACCTGTAAATGCTAGAGATACAACTAATGAATCATTTGTACCTAGAAGGAGTGCTAGGCTCAAGGGTCGACCTCTTATTTCTTATGAGGAAACTAATGATGATTATGAATTGTCTGCTTATCTATTTACAAGTACTGTACCTAAATGTTTTGAAGAAATAAAATTATTGAGTAGTAGATCATGTTGGGAAGATGCAATTAAAGATGAACTTAATTCCCATAAAGTAAATAATACTTGGACTTTAGTTCCAAGACCTAATAATAAAAATATAATAGATTGTAAATGGATTTTTACTATAAAACATGATGAATTTGGAAAACCTTTACGATATAAGGCTCGGCTTGTTGCCAGAGGTTTCAGTCAGGAATATCTTACTGATTACAATGAAACTTTTGCTCCTGTAGCGAGAATAGCTAGTTTCAGATTTATTATTAGTTTCGCAAATCAATTTAATTTATTAATTCATCACATGGACGTAAAAACTGCATTTTTAAATGGTACATTAAAGGAAGAAATATATATGAATATTCCCGAGGGCGTTGTTAGCAAAAATAGTAATTATGTTTGTAAATTAAATAAAGCATTATACGGACTGAAACAATCTGCAAGATGTTGGTTTGATGTATTCGAACAATCACTAAAAGATAAGGGTTTTCAAAATTCTTCAGTAGATAGATGTATATATTTTCTAGATAGAGGTCACATCGAGAAAAATATTTATGTGGTACTTTATGTCGATGATTTGGTAATAGCTTGTGCGGATATGCAGACAATGAATGATTTAAAAAATTATCTAATGGGCAAATTTAAAATGACTGATTTGAAGGATATAACCTTTTTCCTTGGTATTAAAATAACTAGATACGCTGATACAATTACTCTTGATCAAAGTGCTTACATTCAAACAATTTTAAATAAATTTAATATGATTAATTGTAACCCAATAAGTACACCTACTGAAATTAAATTAAATTATGAAGCGCTAAATTTGGAAGATAAATATGATGCACCATGTCGTAATTTAATTGGGTGTTTAATGTATCTTATGATATGTACCCGTCCCGATTTAAGTACATCAGTTAATATATTAAGCCGCTATACAAATAAAAATACTAAGGAGTTATGGTTATGTCTAAAGCGGGTACTGAGATACCTTAAAGGTACTATGAATTTGAAATTGACATATAAAAGAAATATTTACAATAATGTTATATGTGGATATGTTGACTCTGATTGGGGTGGACATGATTATAGTGATAGAAAAAGTACTACAGGTTACCTATTTAAGCTCTTTGAACATTGTACTGTAACTTGGTGTACAAAGAGACAAAATTCAGTAGCGACATCATCTACTGAAGCCGAATATATGGCACTGTATGAGGCTGTTAAAGAAGCCTTGTGGTTGAAGTCTCTAGCCGAGAGTATTAATGTAAATATAAATAAACCTATAACGATATTTGAAGATAATAACGGTTGCATTAATATAGCTAATCATCCTACTAATCATAAAAGGTCAAAACACATTGACATAAAATATCATTTTTCCCGAGAACAAGTAGAGAAAAATGTCATACAATTAGAATATGTACATACAGCTAAACAGCTTGCTGACATATTGACGAAACCGTTACCAGCAGTTTCTTTTCAAGATTTGAGAAGGAAAATAGGTTTAGAATAAAGAGTAAATTGTTTATTAATTTTGGATTATTATTAAAATTAGAATTAATTAATTTAAGTTTAAAGGTTTGATTAGGTTTTTCTGGGTTTTCCCTAATCCTAGCAACAAATGTTGGACCTTGTTTGTAAATACTCCCAGCACACACTTGGAAGTAATATTATGTTCTGTAGAATTATTAATTTGTATAAGAAGCATTATTAGTTATGCAATGATTAATTTTTGAGGGGGCGTGTTGATTTATATGATTACTTATGCAAAAATTAATTTAGATATTTTACGTAATTAATTAGTGTAAGTAAACTAATATTTTTATATAAAAGTATTTTTGCATGTGACGCTACCCGAACTAATAAAAGTGTGTATTATTTAAAATGACGGTCACTCTGTGTAAGTCTCTCGTACAGAACAGAACTATTATTGCTTCCCTGTGAAACGATAATAAAAGTAATTATTTAATTTTAAATACAGTGTTCATATTTTTGTCCCCAAAACCCTAACACTATTGATATAAAACACTCACTATTACAAGAAAGGGTTTTTAAATAAAAACAAGAAATGTCCTTGTTCCCTAGACTTTGTTGATGTGTGTATTACAAAATACAATTAATGATAATCACAATTTCAATTATAAAAGAAATCTAAATCTAAAGAAGAAATTTGCAAAAAGTGGGAAATTCACCTTATTAAATAGGGTAACCCATTTCCAAAACTAATCACTTAGCAGTCTACAATTTTAATTACCCTCGTTTTATAGCATTTGAAACGATTCTAAAGTTATAAAATCTTTGCACAATGTAATGAAAACTGTATCTCGTTCTGTCTAAACATTTTCTTGGCGTTATAATCTAGATATATAGCAAGTCTCACAGCTGGATTTAAGGAGTGCATTCACTTGTATTCGTTTAGTATTATACCGTTCCATTAAATTTATTACATACGCCACATAGATATGATACGATATTATTACTAAGAATACTTCCCGTCAGAAATACTCGAAAGAGAAAGCTCATGAAGTATGTAACATAACATAACATAACATAACATAAATTCACGCCTATATCCCCGAAAGTGTAGACAGAGGTGTTATCACCCACATTTCGCCAGTTTATGTTTAGGTCCCAATGTAAATAGGTGGCGAGCCTATTGCCATTAACCGGGCCCTTATAAACCTGCGATAAATACACACATAACTTCGAAAAGCATCGAAAAGTCATTGGTGTGTGCCATGGTAAACCTGGGATCGAACCCGAGATCTCGTCTCAGCAGTCCATTATCCATACCACTAGGCTACCGCGGTAGCCGTTAACTAATCACTTAGCTGTATAAAGTATGTGAAGATAGAAATAAGTGGTGGGGCGTTGTTTTTACCTACCCTGAAGGCGAATAGACACTGTGCGTATGTAAGTTTTTTTAGATGACAGTCAAGCACACGGCCCACCTTATGAAAAGTGGTTATCGTGGCCTATGGACCTGTCTAACACCAGAGGAGTCACACTCGCGCTGTCGACCCTGTAAGCACAGAGTTTCTGTACCGTCAGTGTTAAAGACAAAGACAAGCCTTTAGTCTTCCCACTGACAGCACAAATTCTCTCTCAACACAATTATCCAGTGAGGTTTGGCTACCCAATTCAACGCTGGGATCACAACACGAAGTTATTATTGCTGCGGTATTCCGTAGGGCGAAGGTAATTCCCCAGTCGGACTGATCACTCAATGTATGTAACTTTCAGCGTGAAGTGTATAAGACGAGTGGAAACATGGAACTCTAGCACTCAAGTGGAAAATCTGGTGGCAAACGATGATGAAAACCAAAATGTGTTGAATAGGATATTAACGAATCGAACTCAAAGAAGAAGAAATGGAAGACGTCAATTATTTTCTTTGTACTTAATGATAGGCCTGATAAATTAAACTTACTGAGTTGTGAGGCCATTTTATACATACAAGAACCACAGTTTTGACCATTTTGGGCATACAAGAACCACAGTTTTAATCATTTTGGGCATACAAGAACCACAGTTTTGACCTTTTTGGGCATACAAGAACCACACTTTATACAGTTTGATTGAAGGAAAAGTAGTACGCATATAGTATGAGATACAGAAACCGAAATTGTGGCACGTTCAGTGTCTCGCCATATCTGAGTTTAGCCAAACGATAAAAGATTACGACGCCATTATTCTAAAGCGCTCTTTTGAAATCTCATAAAACGTTAGGTACTATCATGATACAGTTCAAATAAAATGAAGCTATTTCACAACTGTCTAGTTGGATACATGAAACCACAGATAATATAATATAATTCTTAAAACGACACTAATATTTTTAAATAAATTCAAAAAAACGTTGTCTATATTGATGATAGTAATTAAAATATGACCCCTATTTCAAATATCTTGCCTAAAATCACGACAGAAACTTGCGTTCAACAAACAGCCTCTTCGTACGCTGTCCTACTCATCGTTCCAATTTCATCCACTCTTCCTTTCCTGTGGGAGCTACCCCTCGGGATCAGGACACATTTAAAAAGGGAGTTCGGAAGCTCATGCTGGATAAATTGGAAGAAACTTCATTGTAATTATATTTATATATGGGTAAGAAGGTTCTCTCAACCACCTATTGGGTTGACTGTTAGAGAATGCCTGTGGCATTAAGTCCGCCTGTGTACATGTGTGCATAAAGTTTAAATAAATAAATAAAATAAAAAAATAGCTCTCCAAGAGAAGAAGAATAAAATTAAAGAAAAAAAAAAAACTTGAAAATAAATTGTGTTGATTAACCCTTTTAACTTTGATATAAGTAATATTTGTAATTTGAATGACATGTATCTGTCACAGACAGACTGTTCTTTTTTCCTCAATATTTTTTCAATAAAAAAACTACACATGGTTTTTGTTTGATATTTGCTGAGCTTGCCAAAGAATAAAAAGATATTACAGATTTAAAAATTGCGGGACGTAGCGTTTGCTGTAGTGTATTTAGTATCAGCATTGCACCCGTGCGAAACCGTGGCGGGTCGCTAGTATATATATCTACATTGAATCAAAGAGCATTGCTGATTAATGTTTATATGATGGTATGAGCAATGTATGGAGAAGCAAGGTGCTGGTTTTTGTGACGGGACGCCACAGACGCCGCTCCCAAGGCAACGGGCTCCTTGGCAACCAGCTGCCACAAAAGTCAAACATTTTCTTTTCAGTGCTATTTTATTGTGACGGTTTTAATTTATAAAGTGTTTTTGTATATATAGTGTTTACGGAACTATGTCTTAGTTTTAAGTATTTTAAGTGCTCCAGTTTCAGTCATCTTATTACACATATGTTGCACGATAGTGATGCGGAGGTAAGTCAACCTACTGCTTCGCTATTGAATGTGATACGATGCCCTCACTGCTCCCAAGCCCGTATTTTTAAGAGTGAGCGAGGTTTGAAGATACATATCGGCAAAGTACACAAACCCCGACATGTATCTCCGAACCCTCCTCTGGTTATTCAACCCTCTACCAGTACAGTTTCGGAAAACATTATTGAAATTCCCTTTTGGCAAAGACTATCTCACTTAAAAAACTCTGTTTCGATCTTAAAGAGAATTCCTCGCGGCGCAAGACCAATTGTTGCAAAAAGTTTGTCAAACTGCATAGGTCTTGTACTTCGAGAAAATACTACAACGGCTTGGGAGCAACTGCTCATCTTCCCATACAAAATTTTACATATTAGAACAGACAAGACAGACCGGACAGCCCACCGAACAACAACAAATTCATTGACGTCTCAAATTAGAAATAATTGTAGCGTCATAACGGAAAATTTAAACCCAACATACTCTTCTTTTCGGAAAAGCAATATTTTTAACTTGGTTGAATCAAAATTAAGGGATGGTGACATAAGTGGGGCATCGAGATTGCTTTTTAGTAGCGATGTAGTGGCGCCCTGCTCTCCGGAGACCCTTACTGGTCTGCGGAGCAAGCATCCAGCGCCTGCGGGTGGCCTTTCTTTTCCTGAGGCACCTGTCCCCGACCCTGATTGCCTGTGCGTAACGGCCAAGGAAGTGTTGGCAGCCGTTGTCTCCTTTCGAAGTGGTTCTGCCGGAGGTCTTGACGCATTAACCCCACAACATTTGAAAGATCTTTTAGGGCCAAGCGCCGGGGAGGCTGGTGAGGCACTTCTGAAGGAGCTAACGGCTCTCATGAATTTGATGCTCTCCGGTAGTGTGGATGATGCCATCACAGACATTTTGTATGGGGCTAATTTGTGTGCCCTACGCAAGGGAGATGGTGGCATTCGTCCCATTGCCGTGGGATGTACGTACCGACGTATGGCAGCCAAACTCTGCTGTAGATATTACAAAACCGAGTTAGCTTTGAAGTTACAGCCCCTCCAAATTGGTTTTGGTTCAAAGGGGGGCTGTGCGGCTGCCATACATGCTTTATCAACCTACCTTGGCTCCAGTAAAGGTGAGGTCATTCTCAAGGTTGATGTGAAGAATGCTTTCAACTCGGTGAACAGGGACACCTTGTTGAACCAAGCTAAATTAGAAACACCCAAAATTTATAATTTTCTTTGGCAATGTTACAGATACCCCTCCAAACTATTATACAAGGACAACCTTTTGAAATCAGCTGTTGGATGTCAACAAGGAGACCCTCTTGGACCGATAATTTTCAGTTTAGCCATTCAGCCCATTATTCGGCGGTTAAATTCTAAATTTAATGTATGGTACCTAGACGATGGGACTCTAGGGGGAGATGTGGAGACAGTTTTACAAGATTTGGTATTTATTAAAAATGAATTTAGATTAATTGGTTTAGAACTAAATGACAGCAAATGCGAGATTTTTTTTAAACGACGTTTCGGACAAAATTTCTACTATTTCTAAATTCAATTCCGTAGCTCCCACCATCAAAATTTTAGAAAAAGACTCTTTACGTCTCCTCGGGTCCCCAATCCTAGAAGATGCCTACACCTCATTTATAGAGGAAAAAATTCAAAATTTTAGTGACATTTCGGATCGCCTACTCAAAATAAATATACACTCGGCTTTCACTATTCTTCGGTATTGCCTATTCGTTCCAAAATTCACCCATGCCCTACGATCGACGCCATTTTTTAAACATATAACAATTTTGAAAAAATCCTTGCACCTACACTAGTTAATTCTGAAGTATTGTGTAAGACTGATGCAGTGAACGCTTGGAAAATTGCATGTCCAAACACCGATCTCCCAAGGAACCTTTTCTCACAGCGTCAGTGGGACGGGCCGCTCTGCAGCTTAGTTGGAAAAAAATTACTAAATACATGTTCCAATGCTGCTGAGCGTGCCCGTTTACTGGCGGTAGGAGTGTGGGAATCGGGTCTTTGGCTACAAGCTCTTCCGTCATCTAACGTAGGGACTATGTTAGATGACACTACCTTCCGCATCGCAACTTGTCTCCGTTTAGGTGCGCCGTGTGTTTCTCCGCATCAATGCCGTTGTGGAGAAGCCGTTGACAGACTCGGACACCATGGTCTGTCGTGCTGCAGGAGCGCTGGGCGAATTCCACGGCATGCCAGCCTCAACGACATAGTCCGCCGTGCTCTTGTCACCGCCGGTGTACCAGCTGTACTAGAACCAAACGGTTTGGCGCGTGACGATGGCAAGAGACCGGATGGCATGTCGTTAATGCCATGGAAGATGGGTAGGACTCTGGTGTGGGACGCCACATGCGTTGATACCATGGCTCCTACCCATATAACTAGCACGGCTGGCTGTGCTGGTGCTGCTGCTGCTTCTGCAGAGGCTCTCAAGCGGCGCAAATACTCCAATCTCATCGGAGATTATGAATTTGTGCCGTTTGGAGTCGAGACTTTGGGGTCATGGGGTCCGAGCGCTCGCAACCTCTTCCGTGAGATTGCGAAGCGAATGGTCGACGCTTCTCGTGACCAGAAGGCTGGCCTCTTTTTAGGACAGAGAATAAGCATTGCCATACAACGTGGCAATGCTGCCAGTCTTCTGGGAACGCTACCACAAGAGGCATGCGATGCGGAGGAATTCTACGACGCATTTTAATTGTTCTTAGCTATAAGTTGTATAATAGTTATTTTATTTTTATTGTATTTAATATTTATAAAATCGTTAAAAGAAAAAAAAAAAAAAAAAAGTAAAAAGTAAATTTATTTACAAAATATTATCATAAATGAAATTGAATTGAACGTCACAAACAAAAGCAAACATATAAAACTGTTATCACACAAATACTGATATCGAAACTACACTAAAAATGTATTTATTTATTTACACACATCTTCTTCCTTCGAGTCAATGGCTAGGTCTGGCATATAATGGTCTGGTATTTAAATTTTATTGGCCCAAAACTTGGCCACAGCAGCAGCGCTCTCTGTTGCTCTACAGAGGTCGTCCGGTAGTGCTAGTGAAGGGGCATATCGAGCAGGAAAGCAAATGAGACATGAACTGGTATTATTTACACTCTGGCTATCTTTACAGGTGACCCCTAATACGATAGTACCGTAACCTAATGTGAACATACTAATCAATACATTCACTATATATAATCAATCAATAATTAGCCCACCGTAGTCCACTGCTGGATATATGGAAAGGGACTCCCTTGTCCGCACTTAGCCTCCCTTTTGGGCCATTGTGCGTGACTGCTGGATATAATATATACATACAATCACAATACAATTACTAGATATACGCAAACAAATATAAAATAAGAAACAGGAAAGCAACATCAGGTAACCACGACTGCATTTAACGTTCAGTCGTAAACATAACAAATGGGGCAAAACAACAAAAACAGCAACACCAGCCATGGAACTGCCAATTATAAACACAACATTCAAGATGTGAATGCTTATAACGCAATGACCCGACTAGACAAGTGGTAATACGTTGGCCAACATATTGTAGAACATATGAATGAATTTTCACGTATTTTGACTTTTACGACGGCAATGGCAGTTTTTTTTGCCACTTAGGTGGCAGATAAACACACGGTCCACCTGATGGAAAGTGATTACCGTGGCCAATGGACGTGTGTAAAATCAAGGTAGTCATCACTCGCGCTGCCGACCCTGTAAGCACAGAGAGTTTCTGTGCCGTCAGTGTAAAAGACCTGGGGATAAAGGCGTAATTATATGTATGTATGTATACATACATACATATAATCACGTCTTTATCCCCGGAGGGTTGGGCAGAGGTGAATTAATACCCACATTTCACGTACACACGTAATAGGAGGTGAACCTATCGCCGTCTTCCGGGCACTATTGTTGACTCAGGCTGAGTCTGGGCTGTATATATCTGTCTGGTGTTTAACAGCCCTATCCCTTAGTCGCTTTGTACGACACCGCATGGGAAGAGGTGGGGTACCGCCACGCTACAAAGGCTATCCATTGATGATGCATTAACTAATCTATTCTATTCTATAAACGTATTGCCAGTTGTCTGCCTTCTCTAGCGATCCAAAATTAGCCCACATAGGTGAACGGTAACTGGGACAGACAGAGAGAATAGTGTAACTGTATATTACTGAGCAGTCTGTCGGTCTGTCCCACCGAGTGGGTGTGCAAGCCACGTTAAATAATGCTAATAACGTTACGTAGATTATTTTCGGACCAACATACACGCCAATTTTTTGTAACCACTTTACTTCGACCTGTCTTGTGTTCTTCGAAATTATCTATCTATACTATTGTTTAATTGTAAAGCGGTCTGTACAATAGAGATTTAAAAAAAAAAAACTTAGTTATATTAACAATACCCTATAGAATTCGTGTTGACTTCCTGACAGTGAGTAGAGTAGCCAGAGCTCACTGGAGAATTCGTGCTGTCAGTAAGAAGACCAAAGGCTTGTCCTGCTTTGTCTTCTACTCTAACGGCACAGAAATACTGTGCTTACAGGGTCGGCAGCGCGAGTGTGGCTCCTCTGGTGTTACACACGTCCATAGGTCACGGTAACCACTTTCCATCAGGTGGGCCGTGTGCTTGTCTGCCACCTAAGTGGTATAAAGAAAACAATACTGAACAAATTACTTTTTTGGAAATATTGCCTCTTCTTCAGCCTAGTGTTAATGTCAGGTGCATCTGAAGCTTTACCTCGGAGTTTGGGGTCCACTTTTCCAAACTAACTGCGAGTTTGACTGATCTTTGAATTCTTGTCTGTGTGTCTGTTTGTGTGACACAAATACTACTGAACATATTTTGACATGTTTTTTTTCTTTGAAAGGTCTTGGCAAGACTTAAATCGGTTAAGTAGAGGTAAGTGCAAAAATCTCGATAACCGACATCCATGTGAACGGAACCGCGGCCAGAAGGCTAGTCTAAAATAAAAATCTCGAGAGCAAACTTCAAAAAATTGGCAGATCTGCTGAAATTGGTGGCGATCCTCGCATCCGCGAAACGATTATACTGTTAAGATTTATTTTTCTTCAATATGAAGTACGTTGACCTGATACGAAGTTTTGATGTAATGAGATTATTTATGCAACAAAAAAAATGCATTTCGCGTGTTTTAAATTTGTTTAAAGATTTACGTTCTCAAGATATTTATGTTACACGAGTTTTATAAACAGTGTTTGTCTGTTTGTCATCATCGTTGTGGTCTTTAGGATTTGGGGCAAACGAAATTCAGGTAATATTTATTTATGATAATGTTTCTTCATGCAGACTTTCTTGTTGAGCTCTCTTTCTCTTTCCTTCTCCTACCCTTCCCTTAAAGATTAGAGAGGATAGAAAACTGAGAGGACTTTTAGTTCCAAAGTGCGATAATTGACTGCAATCGTGATTGACTCTCAATTATGGAAAAGATTTATTTGTGTCTGTTTTACTTTGACAACCGAATCCATAAAATATATGGATTTACCATTAATTTACAGCCAAATATATTATGAGAACACAGTTAATAATTCCCGAAAAAGTCATTGCACAAGTTGAGCAAATAGCATTTAAGGAAATACGGCCGTTGGCGATGATCCAACTGACACTACACGCTCACTAACAAATAATGAAATCTTTCCTTATTTGTGGCACTAACAAAAGAATTTAACAAGAAGGTATTTTTTAGCAAAAAAAACAAATGAAACGATTTCTAGGAAAAAGCACCGTAAATTTAAAAATAATTGCAGATATACCTCAAAAGATAAAAATGCGTAAGACTCTGTGTCTCTTTGGATGTGTCTCTGAAACCACTCAACAGTTCTTCTCAAAATGGTCAGCAGCGCGAGTGTAACGACCCTGGTGTTGTACCCACAGGCCACGGTAACTACTTCCTATTAGGTAGGCCGTGTGCTTGTCTGCCACGTATGTGGTATAAAAAAATGAAAATGGGACTATTACAGAATAGACCCCTTTCGAACAAAAAAAAGAATTTTGCAAATCCGTCCTCAAATGACATAGCTATGCGCGTCCAACCAAAATAAATGAACCTCATCCGTTTTAGAACTCAGTTAAAAATCACATTCGTAAGTATGGGAGGCTAAGTAATCAGGATATTTTTTTATACCACTTAGGTGGCAGACAAGCACACGGCCCACCTGATGGGAAGTGGTTACCGTGGCCTATGGACTCGTGCAACACCAGGAGCGTCACACTCGCGCTGCTGACCCTGAAGAAACCTCCTAATGCCCCTTTTGAAGAACCCCATATTGTAGGCGCATGGGAAGACCGCAGCAGGTAGGTCATTCCGCAACTTGAGTGTGTGTGGGATGAAGTTACTTTTCCGTTACCGCACAGTGCGTACTGTCTCAGGTTGCAATATGTGAGGATGAACTCCCTGCCTACGGCGAGCGGTGCGATGATAGAATGTTGCTGTGGGCATCATGTCAAACAATTCATCTGAGCATAAACCAAAGGACAAGAGACATCAAAAGAAACAAATTTTGATAGATACCTAGTTGATATGTCTCTTTACTGAGCACATTTTAAAAATGATGATCAATGTCATGACACATAGTACAAATACACATAACAAAACAACTCAAATATAGTTAGTAGATATTTTGATCCCAAATCATGAGATAAATGAGACACTGGTGCCCGCAGTTTACATAACATAATATAAACTCACACCTATATCCCAGAAGAGGTAGGCAGAGGTGCTAGCACTTTTTTTTTTTTTTACGTGCGCAAAATCCCCACGTATACCTCCCCACCGGAGCCGGTGGAGGAAGTTATGTCGGACTCGAACCGATTAAAACGCACGCCGCCTGCGGGTCGCTTTAGTTGCCGAAGGTGAGGTTGACAGGCATATCCCTCGCACCCCGGCCGACCCAGGGCCTTCTCTCACGATCTGGCCCTCCTCTCGGGTGTGGGGACTACAGAGTCCCCAACTCGTCCCTGGAAACGGGGAGGCGCGTCACGCGCGCCACCGCCGCGGCCTGCTTCTGCCAGGGTGACAGGTGGCTCCACCTGTCGCCCCCAGGCCGGCGCTCATGGGGGGCGGAGGTCGTGAGGTGCTAGCACTCACATTTCACCAGTTTATCATTAGGTCTCAATGTAATAGGTGGCGAGCCTATTGTCATTAACCCCGCACTTTGAAGCCAGCAGTTTGAAGTCATTTTATTTATGATTGATGAATTTAAACACCCCGTGCTTTATTTATTTATTTATACTTCATTGTACACATAAATTATATTTATACAAAGGATGAGATGTAATGTACAAAGGCGAGCTTAACTCAAAATTGAGTTCTCTTTCAATAAACCCGGGAGTACACAAAGAAATTGCAATACAAAAGGCAAAGTCTAGTGAAAGTTCAAAAAGAACCCAAAAAACGATACTGCTCATATGGAAAACATTTTGTGACGTAATTGGGCTCAAGATATATGTTGGTAACTATGCCTGTGATAAAAATAAAGATTTGAATTAGAATGAATAAATAATTTAAAGGAAATATCTGGTAGGAGTAAAACATTAATACTTAAACCTGTTGAAATTAAACATGTGGGACACAAACGTAACACTTTGTATATTGCTAATAGAACAGATGAAAATAATTATGGCTGTCTGAAGTCGGTATGTTGATTACATGTATGAAAAGAAGCCAACACACCTGGTGCTAGAATTTATTACCATACGTCAAACAGTAGAAAGTTCTATCAGGTGGTCTGTTGTGTGGACCTAACGATGGGAATCAAGTCAATACGTTCACTATTGATTGAGTGGAAAAATAAAAACTAAGGTTATTCTTTGGATTTGTAAGCATTTGCTGTGTTAACTTTTGAAGTGAAAACTTCTTTAGGTGCACTGGGAAATTTTGGGAGAACCAATAATACGGAAATTGCGACATCGTCACAGTCTCGTGTCGTCTTCACGCTCACGTCAGAATGGTAATTTTGTCGTTAGCAAAATGATAGTCATGATAATACAACTCTTTAGGCACGTTGAGTATTTTTTGAGCTAAAAATAAGTTTCTAGTGCATACAAACATACATATAATCACACATTTATCTCTGGAGGCAGAGGTGAATTAACACCCACATTTCACCAACAATTGTATTCGGTCCCACGTAATAGGGGGTAAACCTATTGCCATATTCCCGGCACTATTGTTAACTCGAGCCATGCATCTGAGGCTGAGTCTGTGCTGTATATATCTGTCTGGTGTTAAACAGCCCTATTCCTTAGTCGCCTTGTACGACACTGCATGGGAAGAGATGGGGTTGAGATCTGGCAGAGTAGAATTATTGCACCGTACACGGCTTAATTTATTTATCACTGCGTTCAATTATACATAGAATGTTACATTTTTTTCATAGCACTTAGGTGGCAGACAAGCACACGACCGACCTGATGGGAAGTGGTTACCGTGGCCTATGGACGTATGCAATACCAGGGGTGTTACACTCGCGCTGCCGACCACGAATTAACCTTCTGATGCCCCTCTTGAAGAACCCCATATTGTAGGTGCTTGGGAAAACCGCAGCAGGGACGTCATTCCACAACTTGAGTGTGCGTGGGATGAAGTTTCTTTCATACCGCACAGTGCGCACCGTCTCAGTTCGCATACTTTTGTTTTGTAGGTTAGGTAAATAAAAGTGATCACGCAATGGCACTTTATTACTAATAAAACTTACTGATTAGCTAACAGAGCCATCTACAGACTGAACCGCCTAAACCGATTCATATTTTTCTATATCTTAACTGACTTTAATAAACTACTAAAAAATAAGCCAGAAATATTTTTATAACGGTGAAGGGTTTTCTAGCGGGCGGAGTGACGATAAGTAGTTACACATTCATAAATTATATCTTAAACAGATGTCCCACAACTACTGCATTGACTACAACGATTAGGCAATCTTCTGGCGTTAACTACTGTATAATTAATGACTATCTCATTTACTAAGAATTTATCCATCAAATGGGACATTGGACTATTAATGACCTTGACCTTGATAGTTTTATTGGTATTTTAAAAGTTTTACGACTCTTGTGATAGACATTTCGAAGTGTAATAAAATCTGTAAAAGCTAGAAACATTAAAACTACATATGTTTCAAAGTAATTCTGGAAGTAAACGGGGTGAAGGTAATTGGAAGTTTAAATGATGAAATAGAACACTGTGTGTAATTTTAGAGTTCGTGAATTAACTTCACGAAAAAATGAAAATATTATCAGGATCTGCGAGACAACTGGTAAAGCTAGTATACCCTGCACTTACGAACAAGGGTTAAGTGTAGGCTTTTTGTATTTATTTTGCGTTACCCCTCGAGCAAAGCTAACCTAACTTGTGTCAGGAGTAGATTTATATCGGTTGTGTGCCAGAAATCGAACTTGCGACCTTATGGTCGTAAGTCTGAATCCATAACCGAACTAGCTGCGAAGCCGACTTATCCCCGTTTTCACGAAAGTATAAAACATGTATTTGACAAGTTACAATATGTCACAGGCTACAGTGTGAACACAAATGTGTTTTATACTTGTTTACAAGTTGTTGGTTGTACATACGACATGAATGAAAAAGTATCAGAGATACGAGATACCTGTATAAAACAAGTATTGTGTTTTGATTAGTCTTCTACAAGTTATGTATAAACAAGTTTACAACTTGTTTTACAACTTGTTTCGTGGTGGGTTATAGTTATATCCACTGCACATGCAGGTATAGATAGATAGATAATTCTTTATTGCACACCAATATTATAAAAAATTGGTATATGCACGTTGTGCAATCATCAAGCACCCACATACATGCACACGCGCACGACGCAACCCGTACCCTTTTATTAACGTGCGCAAAATCCCCACGGATACCCCCCACCGGAGCCGGTAGAAGAGGTTATATAAGACTCGAACCAACCAAAACGCACGCCGCCCGTGGGTCGTTTTTGGTTGCCGAAGGTGAGGTTAAGAGGCATATCCCTCGCACCCCGGCCGACCCAGGGCCATCTCTCTCGATCTGGCCCTATCCTCGGATGTGGGGACCACGCAACCCACACCCTAAAATGTACATAAGAAACTGTAATCCATACTAATATTATAAAGAGGAAAGATTTGTATTTTTGTATGTAACGAATAAACTCAAAAAGTACTGGACCGATTTTAATAATTCTTTTTTATTAGAAAGCTACATTCTTCGTGAGTAACATAGGCTACTTTTATCCCGATATTCCCATGGAATCAGGATTTACGCGGGTGAAACCGCGGCGCGGTGCTAGTAAACAATAAAGAACATTCAAAATGAACCAAATTAAATTACGATCAAAGAAATAAAGTTGAATTTATTAAAACATTTATTAGGTGTAAAACATTAAACACTGCATCGGGCATTTGGTTGCTAGGCTTCGTATGTTGGCGGGAATCTTGACCGATATATCTGAGTAAGAATTCGTGTAGTAATATTTTTATGTCGCCAATTCTAAGAGGAAACCATTACTACGTTGTCAATGCAGTTGACGTTAACTATTTAGAAAAGCATGGAAAGACATATTTGTGAATAAAAAAAAGAATGAGAAATCGCTTTTTGATTCAAATTCTTTAGGAATGTTTTAGTTGAAGATTATTTCTCTCTGTAGGTCGTATTCTGGGTCAATTCGTTCAGTAGACGGGCAAGGTCAAGGTTTTTGAAATGAGACCGAGTTAAAATAATTGGTGTCCATTATTACAGAGTAAAATTACATATTATTACGAAGTTCATTCTCGGCAAGCTTAGAACAGAATTTTATTAAAACCACCACGATGCCTAATGAGTTTTTAGTTACTCTGGATGTTATTGACCAAACAGACCTTGGAAACTTTTACAAACTGGATGTAATGGGCTAAAAAATGTACCTCCATCATAAGTTTTGGAGGTCTGTTTTACTATGGTATTCTTTAGCTGCTGGATAGCCTCGATGGATGATTTTTCACATCCAGGTGTATGTGAAAATTTTCCACATACTGGTTAAAGGCTGCGAAATTTGTTAAGCTAATATGGCAGTCATGATCAGGTGACGTGATTTCTATAAGGAAATAAATTCAGTTCTTATGTGACACAAATAAGAAATCACGTCCTCTGCCATAACAACAAAAGTGCAACGATGCACAAACCTATGTACGTGACACTTGTTGCCAGCCCCCACTCTATAGCTATAAAATAGTATAGTATATAAGGTCTAGTAATGTAAATAATAACAAGTAGGAATAAGCAAATTAACAAACTGTGGTGTCTTACTTCCACCTCCACAATAGCTAATAAAGGATAAAAAAAGATGGATATTTGCAATTTGCAAGTTAATAGATCATAAAAATGTAGGAGGTAGGACACGACGGTATTCCCGTCCGAATTAAGCAGTCCGACAGGAAAAGTACCTCCACCCTACAGAATACCACGGCTGTAATAACCTCGTGTTGTGTTCCCGGTGGTGAGTAGGGTAGCCAGAGCTCACTGGAGAGGTTTTGTGCTGTCAGTGGGAAGACCAAAGGCTTGTCTTGATTTTGTGTTCTGCACTGAGGGCATATACAA
The DNA here is from genome assembly GCA_963662185.1 of Eilema griseolum. Classification (NCBI taxonomy): domain Eukaryota; kingdom Metazoa; phylum Arthropoda; class Insecta; order Lepidoptera; family Erebidae; genus Eilema; species Eilema griseolum. The sequence continues at coordinate 30,060,064 of OY759230.1, read as the reverse complement.
TCTCTGTTCTTACAGGGTCGGCAGCATGGATGTGACTCCACTGTTGTCACACACGTTCTTAGGTCACGGTAAACACTTTCCATCGGGTGGGCCGTGTGCTTGTCTGCCACCTAAGTTGTATAAACAAAAACCGTAAATATCCAAAGAGGCCTTACAAATAATACTATTACACCTGAAAAACCCAGCAACTACTCAGGGCTGTTCTTTAACGCTAAAATGAATAAAAAACAACACAATTTGTCTCATGTCCCTTACTAGGTTTTTGTCACCGTTTAGCCTACGCATGTTGATGTAAAACACGTATGTTAGTTCTCAGATAAAAAAATAAAAAACTGAAGACAATGTCGTGCGCCAAAACTAAGTTATTCTTCGCAAATTAGCGAATTTCATAACAGTATGAATTGAGGTCACCTAGCTTTTAACTGTTGTGCAAATACATCATCATTATGTAATCGCTGAAAAGAGTTATATACAGTATATTACACATGAAACATAGTATATGTAACACAGTCACGCCTGACAGGAAAGTCTAAAGCTACGTCCTACGTAGGTGATTCAAAGCGAATAGAATTGCGAAGCGATTCGATGCGATTTCACGCGAATGAAATGAGACGCAGCGGGCATGTCCTGCATGCGCTTGAAGAGCCCCCGCCACTACACAGCACATTCAAATAAAATAACATTCAAATAACCGCCGCCGCGTCAATTCACGAGAAAAAAATCAAACTAACTGATCGCATTCGCTTCATATCACACACGGTGCAGAACATCCGATCAAGAACCAAGCGGTTCGGTGACTCTTTCCTCTGTCGCACCATTAAGGCCTGGAATTCATTACCAGCTCACGTGTTTCCTTCTTCCTACAGTCCTGGGTCCTTTAAGCAGGGCGTGAAAAAGCATATGATGAGGCCGTCAATCTGAGTGTCACCATTGTCACACGGTATGTGTAAGTAACGGTGACCCTCTTTTCTGAGACTTTGCCTTCAGCTTACCATCAGGCAAGGCGAAGTCTAATTGACGTGTTGTATATAAAAAAAAATATCGCGTCGTGCGAAAATACTGGGTCATTCAATTTACTCCCCGATATCTAAGCGAGATCCGAGATGGAGTGTGATTTTAGTCTGTTCGAGTCCAATATGACCATCTTTGGCGACGCGTGGAAAGGAATTCGTGAGTATTTCCACCCGAAAAAAGGTCAACGTAGACGAAATCGCGTAAAATTCAACTATATCAATTTATGGTTACAGGCAGAGTAGAATTTGGACCACCCCATCTCTTCCCATGCGGTGTGGTATACGGCGACTAAGGTATAGTGCTGTTTAACATCAGGCAGATATATACATCCCAGACTCAGGTTCAGATGCATGCATCGAGTCAACAATTGTGCCCGGAATACGGCAATAGGGTCACCCCCTACTACGTTGGACCGAATACATATTGGTGAAATATGGGTGTTTATTCACCTCTGTCTAACCCTCCGGGGATAAAGACGTGAGTAGGTATATGTATGTATGTATGTGTAAATTACATCAGCTGTCATTTAAAGAATAACCTCAAATACAAAGACATTATACACTTACCTTCCTTTGGGGTCACTCCGGCTAAGGACCTGACTCCGGGGGTGTTTCTTCTTGGGTCGGACCTTAATCTTGTGTTTGGCGGCAGACGTGTCGAGGAGCTCCCCCTTGATGTCCAGACTGGGGTCGTGCCGGTTCTTCCTGGGGTAGGGGGCCAAGGTTATTTGGATAACATGGTCGTTAGTTCAAAAGGGAACATCTACAGTTCTACAGCAATATTGTAAAGACAAAATATTTTTATGTTTATACTAAGAAATGTTTGTAAAGAATGATCACAATTCATGATAGTATGCAACTTTCCTATACTTTTTATTTCACAAAAAAAATTGAATTAACAACAATTTTTTTTCACATACCCGTTGGCGCAAAAACAAAGCCAATCGGGCTCTAAGACGGCACGTGACCAAGGTATTATCCTTCATTCGGCCTATTTTTTTAAACGCAATGGAGCGTACTGTATTAGTTACCAGCCAGCTCATTTTTTTTATTTGGAATTTGGTACCAGGTCATCAGTCTTAGGTAAGCGATAATATACAAGCAGGTTGTGTTAAAGTATATATTTATTGCATATAGTCTTAAAAATAAATAAATCTCAATTGAAGGTTGTAAGCTTTGTAAAAATCAATTTTAAGCAACTTTTTAAGGAGATCGAACCATTCAAAACATGTTAGTGACTAGTGATTCTCTAAGATACATAGTTTTTTTTTTCGGTATTTGATCTCAAACGCCGTGAATAAGATAACCAGAGGCTTATTAAATTCAGATTAAACCAGCTTTAATTTTATGTCATATTCGTAAGTCATTCAGATCTGCCATTTTGAGTAACATCAACAGTTTTTGTGACAAAACATGAAACAGCTTTTCCTTTTTACCCGACTACGACGAAGCAAAAGGAGGGTTATGATTTTGACAGGTTGTGTATTGTATGTATGTATTTACCTACTATGTATGTCGGTTCATCTGTTCCGTCATAGATCCTCAACCACTTACTAGGACTAGATATTGTTACAAACGTCTTAGTCGTCCGCTGTTTATAGGCTATATAATATGTCACTGAATCTATTGTGGCGCCCTCTAGTGGTCATAAAATACTGTGTTAAAAAATAAATATATGTCGTGTTTGGTATCAACTGAAAGGGCTTAATTAGCAAATTCAAAATATATATAAACTGTGCCTATTGCTTGCTCTAAAATAATATAAATAAAAAATTAAATTCATAACTAAAACCCGACTACTGGAAAATATTTTTTAAAAAGTATTAGACAAGAAAATATTAAGGATAGCCGTGATCGTATGCCACTTAGTCTAACAAAACAATACATTCTAGGGAAAAGTGACATACGACCACAGCCATCCTTAATATTTTCTTGTTTAATACTTTTTTTAAATGATTTTTCAGTAGTCGGGTTTCAGTTATAAACTTATTTTTCTAAAATCAATCAACATCGGATTGAAAGTTAGAAAGGCGCAAAAGACAGCTTAATTTATGCGTTCTTAAGGCATGAGATATCAAATCCTATTTTTATACTAACGACTTTTTCCCGCTTCGTGTACACAGATCTCTTAACTTTCATACTTGTACATAGATACCTATCCTTGTCCTAACATATCCTACGCTTTAGCTTAGCTATCCTAGATGTCACTATAACCTACAGCTGTTCCAGATCTATTTGTCTTGTCATCATTACCCCTCGTTTACACCTAAGTATAAAACATGTATTTGACAAGTTGCAATATGTCACAGACTACAGTGTGAACACAAATGTGTTTTATACTTGTTTACAACTTGTTGGTTATACATACTATGTGAACTAAAAAGTATCTGAGATACATGATGTATAAAACAAGTATTGTGTTTTGTTAGTCTTCTACAAGTCTTCAACACGTTTTTTTTATAAACAAGTTTACAACTTGTTTCGTAGTGTAAACAAGGGGTTACTAATAGGTGTATATCGAAGTGTTACGAAGTCAAACCCAGTCGATAAGTTGACTTCGAACTTGTCCACCTACGAGTATAAAACTAATTTTTATCCTTTTTTATACCGCTTAGAGATGGTAAGAGAGCTAAAGCTATATGGTATTAAAATGACGAGATATACACAGGCTAAGGGAGACGCCGGCCTGGGGGTGACAGGTGGAGCCACCTATCACCCTGGCAGAAGCAGGCCGCGGCGCCTCCCCGTTTCCGGGGACGAGTTGGGGACTCTGTAGTCCCCACACCCGAGAAGAGGGTCAGATCGGGAGAGATGACCCTGGGTCGGCCGGGGTGCGAGGGATATGCTTGTCAACCTCACCTTCGGCAACCAAAGCGACCCACAGGCGGCGTGCGTTTTAGTCGGTTCGAGTCCGACATAACCTCTTCCACCGGCTCCGGTTCCGGCTCATTGTGTCCTCATGTCCTTTCATATTCATTTTATATACCTTTACCACCTCAATATCCTTTGTCCATCTATTTATACAATCCGTGACGTGACGTTTATACAAGTGTCTGTAGCTTAGTGGTTAAGGAGTCGACCTTAAATCGAGAGGTCCCGGGTTCGAACCCTGGCCATCACACTACCGACGTGAACACACTTTTTATAGGAGGTAGGACACGGCGGTATTTCTGCCCTATTGAGCAGTCCGACTGAAGAAGTACCCCCACCCTACAGAATACCGCGGTTATAACAACTTCGTGTTGTGTTCCCAGCGGTGAGTAGGGTAGCCAGAGCTCACTGGAGAATTTGTGCTGTCAATGATTAATGGCTTGTCCTGCTTTGTCCTCTACACTGACGGCACCGAAACTCTGTGCTTACAGGGTCGGCAGCGCGAGTGTGGCTCTTCTTGTGTTACACACGTCCATAGTCCACGGTGACTACTTTCCATCAGGTGGGCCATGCGCTTGTCTGCCACCTAAGTGGTATAAAAAAAACTCCTAGCACAAGCAATTTAGCTTACTTGGAGATGTTAGAGGAAATATTAGTAATTGCGGCTCCTAATATTAAAAAAAAAAATAAGTCACAGAGTGACACTACTCTATTTAACCTGCATTTCACCATTTTCACATTGCATTTTCTATCACTGTCTAGTAGACGGCGGACGCCTAACTCCGAGTCTCGAATATGACAATATGTAGCGTCATATCTGTGACTCGGAGTTAGAAAGAAAGAAAGAAAGAAAATATGTTTTATTTAGAAAACACAGCGCACATTTTTAAATGTAGTATCAACACACAGCGGAATACATAGGTACTACAATGTTAAAATAAATAAAAATCATGTTATTTTATTTTTTTTTGTTTCCTGACCGTTAGTTAGGCGTCAGCCGTTCTACTTTTACGCGACTTTTCGGCATACATGGTAATGCTGACATGCAAGTAAATATTATCAGCCATTATAACGATCACGCACACATGTACAAATTTATGATGGCCTCTATGGCGTAGCGGTAGAACGTTTGACTGCTACGCAGGAGGCGCGGGTTCGCTTCCTGCTCAGTCCAAATATTTGTATGCACGAATATGTATATTTGCATTGGTCTGGGTGGTTCTATGTATAATATGTATATACTTACAAAAAAAAGTTTCTAAGTATTTTTATCCGCATTCCATTCCATACCACAAGCTAGTTAAGCTATGCTTATCATGGGTCTAGATAGCGTTGTGTAGAATGTTGTAGAATATTTATTGTTATTATTATTATTGTTTCTCAGTACCTTGACTCTCGGGACTATGGAGTCCCGGGCCCTTTTATGAGAATTGAATATGCTAGGAATACACACACATGGTGGATATCATCCCCGAGCGCACAATATGATACACCGGGAGATGGTCCCCGCCAGGTGCAGAGACTATTGCTGTGCGGTGCTGTGGCCGCGATGGAAACTAAATTATGGGCTATGGGATTGAGAATTGGATGAACTGGTGAATAGGCTATAGGGGGAGACTAACGGCCGCCTGCCGTGACAATAAGTCTCAAACTTGTAAAAAGGCAGGCGGTGACTTGCCAACTCATTGCATGGGCCTATTAAAATTGCCGCATATAGTGCGACCATGGAGCAACATCCGTTGAGCGGTTAAGGTTGTCGAGAGGTGAGTCTGCGGGGCGCAAGTTCCCGGTATACCAGTTAGTGTGCCCCCGACGTTATGACATTTTACACTTCCAACCTGGAGCATAGGTTCTGCTCTTGCAACTCCACTCATGGCCGGCCAATAAAGGCAAGCACACAAGGTGAGGGGGAATAAAACCTAATCCTCGGGAGAATCGGGGTACGTGGTGTCGCCACGCACCAACAGCTCGCCACAAGCTGCCCCTGCGGGGTTATTATTATTATTATTATTATTATAATTTAATGAAAACAATGTCATTGAATGTCAAAGTAAAGAATGAAACTTTTCGCGTCATGTCAGTCACCCTTGAGTATGTATCATTGTCATCTTTGAAGATAACAATCAGAGCGAAATTATTTTGAAGCGCACTTTCAAAAATTCATACGGCACGAGTTCCTGAAAATACAAATGACTTTGGACGTTGCAGTATTGTCAGAAATATCTGACACACAATACTTTTGCACGTCAACATGGTCAAACAATGCTTTTATTCAAATTGTGCGTAACATTTTGAGTCAACTGTGGATATTGTGTGATGAGATGATCAATGATTATCATTTATAAAGTTTGGCGTCACAACAAAGTCAAAAAAGAACCGGTGCCTCTCTTAAGAAAGACCTAAATTAGACCTTTTATAATCATAGACCTAGACAAGGTCAAAAAGGAACCGAAGCCTCCTGTAGGTGCCTCTCTTAAGACAGACCTAAATTAGACCATTTATAATCATAGACCTAGACTAGGTCTATCATCATAAATGGTCTAATTTGAGTGAACATCCTTAAGATTTTAGATGCTCTAATGTTCGAGACCAAGAAGGCTAATTCTCCTAATACCTATGTTAAAATATGTTTAATGATAATGTTCGATATTCAGTCCCAACTAATCTCAATCTCGCAAACGTCGAAAACGATCAAGAATCAATATTCATTTTTGAAAATTGTGTTACAAAAATACATTTACTGACATTGTTGAGGATTTTAGAACATTTTTTTATACCACTTAGGTGGCAGATAAGCACACGGCCCACCTGATGGGAAGTGGTCACCGTGGTCTATGGACGTATGCAACACCAGGGGTGTTACACTCGCGCTGCTGACCAAAACATCTGTTTATTAGGAGATGATGGCCTTCAGAGTGTGACGCGGTCTGTAGTTATATCAGTCTTGAAAGAATGACGTCACAGAGTGATGGGACACTTCACTGTCAAGGCTCGGGTTACAGCGGGTGAGATTTGAGTGATGAGTATACTGCGGGGCACGTATTTTGGACCTAAATCGTGACACATACGAGGCATTGGCACGATAGCTTTGTAATAGTCTATGCTTGTTGAGTTTGAGCACGTCCACCGCCACATCACCCCATGTTACCCTCAAAAGATACCCGACTTTGAGTCCGACTGGGGAAGTACCTCGGGTATAATTTTAGTCGGGTAAAAATTTACATGGATGTTATCTGTACCGTTAAAAGAATGTGAAAAGTGTGAAAAGAAACATACCCATAATAATAAATAACTGATGATTTATCATGATACTGATCTCGTGGAAGCCCGAAAAGACAAGTGAATAAAAACATTCAACAATTTCATAGGAGGTAGGACACGACGAACGAAGTACCTTCACCTTACAGAATACCACCACCACGGCTATAATAACCTCGTGTTGTGTTTCCGGCGGTGAATAGGGTAGCCAGAGCTCACTGGAGAGTTGATGTGCTGACAGTGGAAAGACCAAAGGCTTGTCCTGATTTTGTGTTCTGCACTGAAGGCACAGAAAATCTCTTTTCTTACAGGGTCGGCAGCACGGGTGTGACTCCAATGGTGTTACACACGTTCATAGGTCACGGTAACCACTTTCAATCAGGTGGGCCGTGTGCTTGTCTGCCACCTAAGTTTTATAAAAAAATATTGCTGGTTTATGAGGTTATTGTAGATTCAGTCTTTATTTATCGATAGCAGTATACGATATATTGTACGATAGTTTACTATCATATAGCTAAGTGCCTCGACTGGGGAAGTACCTCCGCCCTACAGAATACTGCGGCCATATTAACCACGTGTTGTGTTCCCGGCGATGAGTACGGTAGCCAGAGCTCACTGGAGAATTTATGCTGTCAGTAGGAAGACTAATGACTTGTCCTGCTTTATCTTCTACACTGACTGCACTGACTTCTACACTGTGGCTTCTCTGGTGCTACACACGTCCATAGGCCACGGTAACCACTTTCCATTAGGTGGGCCGTGCGCTAGTCTGCCAACTAAGTGGTATAAAAAAAACCATTTATTCTGTTAGAGAATATAGGTCATCGCAGAGGACAAAGACAAAGTACTAGACACACAGTCTAGATTTATTAAAATTGAGATGCGACGACATCATGTTGAATTAGACAGACGCGACCTGACGGACATTGATCCGCAGCTATTTTTACTGTTCCCATTGACGGTCATAGTTCTAATGACTTTATTTGTTAATTATACTGACGCTGTTCTGCTTTCATGACATGAAGATGAAATTATTTTGATCATGAAATTGATGCGCTTATTTATATACGACATAAAACCATTAGAAGACACTCTTATATGACGTTAGTCCAACACCGCTTCTTAATTTCAATATAGATATTTCATAGCGTAAGATTTTAAAATAAATTGATGGACATGATCTTTAAAAACTAAAGGTCACTATTCCAGATACTACATCCATACATACATATAATCACGCCTTTATCCGCAGAGGGTTAGACATTATTCGGTCCCACGTAATTGACAGACATATCCCTCGCACCCCGGCCGACCCAGGGCCATTTCTCACGATCTGGCCCTCTTCTCGGGTGTGGGGACTACAGAGTCCCCAACTCGTCCCCGGAAACGGGGAGGCACGCCAGGCGCGCCACCGCCGCGGCCTGCTTCTGCTAGGGTGACAAGCGGCTCCACCTGTCACCCCCAGGCCGGCGCTCATGGGGGGCGGAGGTCGAGGTCGAGGTCTCATCGACCTCCGACGCCCGAGTTGCCTTCGTACGCGGGCACCTTGGCTTGCGATACTTCGTCGCTCCCGCAGCCGCTCCCGCCCCGCCTCCTCCTTCACGAGCATTACTTGTTCGCAGAAGGAGGCGCCGGCCGCCCACGCATCCGTGCAGCGGACCATCGCCACGAGCAAAGTGGAGAGCGTGAGAACTCTCACTCCCAGGGCCGCCACAAGCTCCCGTCCCGGCGTCTCCCACGCCGGACACTCGGTGAGCGTTTGCGGCCCTGAGTCCTCGCTCGCGTCGCAGTGATGGCATTCAGACGTTGGCTCTTTCTCCATTCGACGCAGATACTTGCCGGAGCCCCAGACATTTCATCTGGGGCTTGATACCGATGAGAGTGCCTCCCACTGTGAGACTGGAACCAGGTGGTGGCGTGCGCTGAGGTCCATGAAAGAACATGGCCTCGGATTTATGCAAAGCCACCTCAAGGCCCAGCCGCCGGATCCGTTCCACGACTTGAGCAACCGCGGTCGTGGCCCTCAGGGTCACTTCGCGGTATGTAGCCCCGCTCGCCGTCACTGGCGTGTCGTCCGCATAGCACGTGACGGCGGCGCCGTCCGCGAGCTCACTGCGAAGCACCCAGTCGTATCCGATGTTCCACAGGAGCGGCCCAAGAACCGATCCCTGTGGAACACCGCATGACATCTCACGCCGACCGACGCCGGTCGCACTTGGGTAGATGACGGCTCTCTCGCACGCACTGACGCACCGCCAGCTCCAGTTCTACCCAAGTGACCTCGGGGACTTCGTCGTCAACTACCACACTGGGCGCCATAGGCGACCGAGGTGGCGGAGTCATCTGCGGCGGAACGTGTTCCGCTCGCGCCGGGAACAGGGACTCGACCACTCCACCGAGCAGAGCTGGCTGGAGAACCTGGGTCAACGGCGGGGCCCGGGGGCGCAGCTTTCCTCTTACCATAAGGTAAGGCCACCCCCATGGGTCCCGCTCCAGCGTCTCCATGAGCTCCTTATAAGCCGCGGCTTTCGCCCGCTTAATCTCCGCTCGGAGGGCATCTCTGGCCTCCCTGTATCCCACACGTAATAGGGGTTGTGCCTATTGCCGTATTCCGGGTACTATTGTTGACTCGAGCCATGCATCTGAAGCTGAGTCTGGGCTGTATATATCTGTCTGATGTTAAACAGCCCTATCCCTTAGTCGCCTTGTACGACACCGCATGGGAAGAGTTGGGTGGCCCAAATTCTACTGTTGATTGATGGGATTTGAGTGAAAAAAACTTTGATGAGTAAAGATTACTATAAAGTAGATGAGTATCTTAATGACGTTAATGCATGGTCAACATAAGTCTCTTTATGTGCCTAAACTGAATAAATGAAATTGATTCTTTGATTCTTTGATGGAATTTCTTGTTACACATATTGAAATACACTTGCACTTTTTCCACATGAACATGCATAACCTGTCAAAAATTTAACCCTCCTTTGCTTTCGCCGTAATCGGGTAAAAATTGTAATAGCTAAATAAAAATTATCTAACAGGAAAACCCATCAACATATTATCCAAACCTTCTTGCTCCCGATCCCCGGTCCTTAGGATCGCACGCAAACACAAGCACAAATCTATCTTATGAGACTAACTAAGCTTCTTTCTTTCATCATCCTCATATTATTCATCTCTATCGAGCATTAAATAAGGCCTGTTAACTTGCGCGCTATTTTAGTCTCCCAACCTGACCCAGAAATGAATGACGTCAGCAACATCGACGCTAACAGGGTTAATGAATCTGTTGGTGCAACCTGTCCTTATTATTGATGGAAGTGTCAGATTTTATTTTAGCGCGTACACTTGCAACACGAGAAGTGTCTTCCCAACGCTTGCTCACCTCTTTGAGAACATAAGAGGTTGGATATATTATGTACTCCATCTCAATATTTCTGTTTAATTTCAAACAGAATTATTTAGTACTTCGTACGTACGTACGTACGACGTAACCCTAAACGTCTTTAAAATAATGATAAAGGACTACTACCTATCATTTTGAACACTGTGATAGCTCACAATTAATATGCTCACTATTTTCCCTTTTTATTAGTATGTACTATCTAATTCGTTTATCTGTTTATGTGTTAAAGTTGTATATTTGTTTTATTTTATTTGAACTTCTCTCATATCTTTCGTTCTTTTTGTTTTTAATACACCTTGTTTCTAGTTTATTTGCTAACTACACCAAATCTTTTTTTTTTTTTTATACCACTTAGTTGGCAGACAAGCACACGGCCCACCTGATGGGAAGCGGTTACCGTGGCCTATGGACGTATGCAACACCAGGGGTGTCACACTCGCGCTGCCGACCATGAAGAAACCTTCTGATGCCCCTCTTGAAGAACCCCATATTGTAGGCGCTTGGGAAAACCGCAGCAGGGAGGTCATTCCACAGCTTGAGTGTGCGTGGGATGAAGTTTCTTTCATACCGCACAGTGCGTACCGTCTCAGGTCGCAATGTGTGGGGATGAATTCCCTGCCTATGGCGAGAGGTGCGATGATAGAATGTAGCTACGGGCATCATGTCAAACAATTCATCTGAGCACAAACCATTGTATAGGCGGTAGAACACACACAGTGAGGCAAAATCCCTCCTAAGGCTAAGAGGTTCCACTCTACCTGTGAGTATGGGATTGTCAACCAGCCTCAATGCCCGTCTTTGCAACGAATCTTTTGCTTTATTACATCACTGACCATCCCAAGATCGCCTGGAAGAAATCGCTTCCAGCGATAAGGCCGCCCATTGTACATTAAACTGTATGCATGCTACCTACAAGTTCTACTGTAATCTATTGGTGTACAATAAAGAATTATCTATCTATCTATCTATGTGGTAATGGTTGAGTTAGTACATTTTTTTTCAAAGACGACACTCCCAGTATTTTTTTTTATATTTTTTTTAACTTTATGCACAGTTTATTGTGCAAAGGCGGACTTAATGCCAAAGGCATTATGTGACAGTCTACCTTAGGGTGATGCAGAGATGCGTTGAGGTAGGTGCAGGCAAAAAATTAACCATGAACTATCAACGATAAGGAAATACTCAAATTTGTACAGAATAATGATATTTTTATATATACATATAAATATATATACATATATTACACATACACAACCATAATGTATGTACTATATCTTACTGATATTGTTAAATGTGATGCTTTGTGTACCTACCCAGGCTCACTGGAGAGTTTTTGTGCTGTCGGTGAGAAGACCAAAGGCTTGTCCTACTTTGTCTTCTACATTGACGGAACAGAAACTATCTATTCTCACAGGGTTGACAGCATGAGTGTGACTGTCTTAGTGTTACACAAGTCTATAGGCCGGGGTAACCAGTTTCCATTAGGTGTGCCGTGTGATTGTCTGCAACCTAATTTGTATAAAAAAATGTGTAGATATTTGTTCTTCAATCACGGTCAAACGGCTAGCTGGAATTCGATACACAGATAAATTATTACTGTCTTTTTTATACCACTTAGGTGGCAGATAAGCACACGGCCCACCTGACGGAAAGTGGTTACCGTGGCCTATGGACGTATTTAACACAAAGCGAGTCACACTCATGCTGTAAAATCATGCTGACCCTGTAAGAATAGAGTATTTCTGTACACACCCGCGTTGCCGACCCTGTAAGCACAGACTTTTTGTGCCGGCAGTGTAGAAGACAAAGCAGGACAAGCCTTTAGTCTTCCCACTGACAGCACAAATTCTCCACTGAGCTCTGGCTACCCTACTCACCGCTGGGAACACAACATGAAGTTATTATGACGGTGGTATTCTGTAGGGCGGAGGTACCTCCCCAGTCGGACTGCTCAATTGGGAGGATATACTGCCGTGTCCTACCTCCTACACAAATCTGCTATATAACCCCGGAATAGGTGCCACTCAGGTGAAACTGCGAGCGTCAGCTAATAAGTACAGTAGAAGTTAAAGAAAACGTATTGTACATACAAGATACGCACCATTTGTGAGGTTGATGGAAGCAATTTCGTATTTTATCAACCTTTAGCTTCCTTAGGTTATTTAACGTGAGCTTTATAATATAATATTTTATTGAACTAAAAATTTAATTTCATTGATACTAAATAAAATATATTTATTTAAACAATCACTGCCAAATATCTTGAATCCATACTATTTCTAATGGTATTGTAATAAGCTCCACAACTATGTACCCTTGTCCCAATTATTTGAAATTTGTAAAAAATTTCAGTGTTTCAGACATCATCTTCTCAAGCACTACTTTGACACGCTTGGTTCTTTTAAGACATGCCTCTTTCAAGCCATTTTTTATCTTTTTGAAAAGAATATCAGAACCTAAATTACTAACATTCTCTCTAACCCATTCAGCTAAGCAAAATTGCTTGTGTTAGGAGTGGGCTCACGTTGGTAGTGTGAACCCACTCCTCTCTAAGAAATTTTTTTTTTTTACGTGCGCAAAATCCCCACGGATACCTCCCCACCGGAGCCGGTGGAGGAGGTTATGTCGGACTCGAACCGACTAAAACGCACGCCGCCTGTGGGTCGCTTTGGTTGCCGAAGGTGAGGTTGACAGGCATATCTCAATATCACCTGATAGTACTTCTAGGTTTGCACTAAGATAAATCTACTATCCACAAGTCCACAAGCCGGTACGCGGATCACATCGGTCCTATAAGTGCTTGTATCAAGAAATATTATAATTTCTTTTTATATTACTTAGATGGCAGACAAGCACAAGACCCACCTGATGGAAAGTTTTTACCGTGGCCTATGGACGTTTGTAACTCCAGAGGAGTCACAGTCGCGTTGCCAACCCTGTAAAGTACAGAGTTTCTGTGCCGTCAGTTTAGTAGACAAAGCAGGACAACCCTTTAGTCTTCCCACTGACAGCACAAATTCGCCAGTGAGCTCTGGCTACCCTACTCACCACTGGAAACACAACACGAAGTTATTATAGCCGCGGCATTCTGTAGGACGTTTTATTGTCCTTTATGGTCAATTATACTCCCATTGTGAAAGTAATTCATCATTTTTCTATACACATTGTTGGATTAGGCATTTTTTTTTATCTACACACGTCAACTTGACTTCACCCCGCCTAATGGTAAGCTAAGGGCAAAGTCTCAGGAAAGAGGGTCACCATTACAGACACCAAGTATTGTTACAATGGTGGCACTTAGCTTGGCGGCCTCATCAGATGCTTTTTCACGCCCCGCTTAAAGGACCCGGGACTATAGGAAGAAGGAAACACGTGAGCTGGTAATGAATTCCAGGTCTTGGTGGTGTGGCAAAGAAAAGAGTCTGTAAAAGTAAAAGGGCTTGTGTGTACCCAGGGGTGTCCTACTTGTGCTACCGAAAAACTTTATTTCCATCACAAAACTTTACAGATTCAGACCTGTCTGTATGTCTGACTAAATTCCAACTGTATTTTGAAGAATATTTGTGTATTTACCCGACTCCCAAGGAAAGGTTATTTATTCAATAACCTAAAAACGGTTTGTTGAATTTGGCTGTAATATTTTATTCCGGTAATAGGTTCCTGTAGGTCATAGGCACGGGATATGAGAAGGCCGGAACCGGCGCAAATAAATAAAATTTATGAAACTGTTACAAGTTTACAAATTTCATGTTTATTTTATTCATAGTGTAGCAATAATTATAACTTGCATTTAGTCACGTACTGCCCTTGTCCTCTTTTTCTCTTACCGTGATTTTAATGTCCACTGCATTATAATAGTGGAGAACAAAATTACAGTACAGTATGATGTAATCTAAAATAGTCCTTCAAAATATCGTGTGAGTTTTTCTTTCTTTACTTTTATTCAGTATTTTAGTTTATATATACACGGTTAATTGAAAACACACATTATACGCACTATGCACCATTTCAAGACTGTATAAAAATATAATCAATCAAATCTGAGACCTATTGGTCACCCTCATAATGAAACTGTATTTCGTGAATTTACTATTCCTTCTTTTATAACTAGTATTATAAAGAGGAAAGATTTGTACCTATTTTTGTATGTTTGTATGTTTGTAATGAATAGGCTCAAAAAGTACTGGGCCGATTTAAAAAATTCTTTCACCAATAGAATGCTACATTCTTCCAATTTGACATAGGCCACATTTCATTTTGAAAAAAATTAGGGATCCTTGGTAAAATTTGAACAATGTAACCGAAGGTGTAGAAAAATGAGTCTTAAAATGTCTTTCGTCGAATGCGCTGCCGAAACTATTGGCGATAGAACAAAATAATGTACAACAATATTGAAGAACATCATAATGTCTACAAAAAACTCCGCGGTAGCATATGTCCAACTATTGTAGTTATGTCACTACAACAACTTTTTTCATTTTAAACATTAATGAAAATGCTAACCAAATTCAAACCATGCTATTTATGTGTTTATATTAATCCTTATCCAAATAAATTATTTTATGGTCAAGACCATTTAACTACCTATAAAATAGTTTTTAAATTATTTAAATTGGACTTTCTATTCAAAAGATATTACGAATTAAAAAATTCAAACAGTAAACAAAACCGCCATAGCGCCGTGGCCGTTGTTTGCGATGCAGTATGAAAAGCGCGCCGGGCATCGCGGCGGGCGGGGTGGAGGGGCACTGAAATACAGGAGTGGGGTGTCTACCCCGTGCGAAGCCGGGACGGGCTGCTAGTATAACTATAATTTGGTTATTTATTGGTTACAAAATGTACCTACATAGGATTTACCATAATTAAAATATAAAAACAATACAGAATATACCTATACAATCCTGCAGGTTCAGGCATCAAAGAATTCCCCATGATCCCAGCGTCTCGACCCCAAGCGGCTCAAATATATAATAGATGTATTGGATATGGTGGTACCAAGGAACACCCCTGTAGCCACCCTGTTTAGGATGTTGAAATGTGTTCTTTTGTAAGGTTTATTTTTTGTTTTGACAGTCTCAGTGGCGTGGCGGCAGTGCACGCGACTGCTACGTACGGGGCGCGGGTTCGATTCCCGCTCAGTACAAAAAGTTGTATGCATGAATATGGCTGTTTGCATTGGTCTGGTCGTGCCTCGGAGAGCACGTTAAGCCGTTGGTCCCGGTTGCCGTCTATGGCAGTCGTTACGGGTAGTCGGAGCACTCAAAAGTTCAACCCGTCTAACTTAGAACTTCGATATAGCCATTGGTCATTGGACCATTTGTTGTAGAGGTCAGATGGCAGTCGCTTCATGGAAAATATCGAAGTTCTGCTGCATCACAGTTAGACTGGAAAGCCGAACCCAACTGAGTTGGTGAAAGGTTCAGAGAATGATGATGTGACTTTTATTTTTGAAAACCTCTCTTCCCTTTCATATTCAAAATAAAATAATAATAATAATAATGGCGCAGCATCTGGTCGGTGCCCGTTAGCCACATTGAAAGCAATTGGATGTGTGAGGTTAAAAGAGCATGCGAGACCATTCCGAATATGGATGAAATTTCTATCAATGCCATTGATGTAGATTGTGCGGTCCGTCCGCTGTCTAATTGGAAATCTCCAGGACCGGACGGACTGCACAACTTTTGGCTAAAATGGCTACGGAGTTCGCATGTTCTTTTGGCTTCACAATTTCAATCCGCTGTTGAATCTGGGACACTACCAGATTTTATGACGATAGGGGTTACCCATCTGCTCCATAAAACAGGTAGTACTTTGGAGCTCAATAATTATAGACCAATTACATGTTTACCAACGGTCTATAAACTTCTCACATCCATTCTGAGAGTCAAAATTAACAATCATATAAATGATAATTCTATTATGTGCGCCTCTCAGAACGGTAGTAGGAATGGAGCCCGGGGTACTAAGGAGCTTCTCCTTATTGATATGGCTATTAGCCAAAAAGATGAAAATTTCCTAGTCATGAAACAAAATGGATACGGTATAAGAAATGAAAGAGGTCAAAGACTGATTAATTACGCTTCTGAAAATAAACTTACAATTATAAATACCTTATTTAAGAAGAAAATAAAAAACAAATGGACTTGGCGATCCCCAGACGGAAAGTATAAAAATGAAATTGATTTCATATTATCAAATAAAGCACATTGATTTCAAAATATTGAGGTACTTAACGCTAACTACCCTTCGGATCACAGACCCATAAGAGCAACAATATCTCTCACACAAGTAAAGAAGAGTAGAAAGAAATACCAAAATACCCAAAACAACCTGAAAAGTAAAGAAGAAATAAATAAATACATAAACTGTTTAGAATCATTAGAATCACGCTCTAGTTTAGAAAGGAAAGAAATTACTACGACGACATAATCAGAGTAATAAAGAGAAGCCTAAAAAATAGTCAAATCTTAAGCAACAATCACACAATTTTGTCTGATCGCACTTTAGAGCTCATAAGAAGAAGACGGGAATTACAGAAAAATACTATAAAAAGTAGACAAGTAAAAAATGAAATTTCGGCTCTCTACAAACTTATAAGCAAATACATAAGACACGACTATGCAAGCCATCGAGCGAGTACTATTGAAAAGCACCTTACCCAGACAGGAAGCACGAAAAAAGCATATAAAGAGCTTCGAACGTGTAAAACATGGATAGAGGGAGTAAAACAGGATAATAAAACAACAGATAGACGAGGAGACATTATTAAAGAGGCGACTAACTTTTATAGGAACTTGTATAACACAAAAACATCAATAAATGTCATTGTACCAGTCAAGGACAGCTAACCACAATAAACTACGAAAAATACGCGAATCAAATTGAAATAAGGATAAGTGAAGTAATAAAAGCTTTGGAAAACCTCAAAAATGACAAAAGCCCAGGTTCTGATCACATCACAAACGAATGTTTAAAAGTAGCCACCCCAATCTTAGCTCAACCTTTAACTGATTTATTTAACGACATAATCCGAACCGGAGAAACACCTAGTCAATGGGGAGAATCAAAAATAATTCTGCTGTATAAGAAAGGCGATCCACACAACATTGTAAACTATAGACCGATAAGTCTACTGGCCAGTATCTATAAGCTTTTCTCCAGCTTAATAAACCAGAAGATAAGCAGTGCAATAGAAGCTAATCAACCGATAGAGCAAGCCGGTTTTCGAAAAGGATATTCTACTATCGACCATATTTATACTCTAGAAATAATAATAGAGAAATACCAAGAGATGAGAAGACCACTATATATCGTCTTTATCGATTACCAAAAAGCCTTCGATACAATATCGCACGAAAGTATATGGACAGCCTTGAAAACGCAAAAAGTAGAGAACAAATTATTGACTGTAATCAAAAGTATTTACAGTAACACAAAAAGCAGGGTTCAACTAGAAACGACCGGTCCTTGGTTCCCAGTAAAAAGGGGTGTTAGACAGGGTGACCCGCTATCGTCGAAATTATTCGTAGCAGTGCTGGAACAGATTATAAAACAGCTAGAATGGAAAAAAAAGGTATATCTATCAATAAAACCTATTTAAGCCACCTGCGTTTTGCGGACGACTTGGTATTGCTATCTGAATCTAGCAAGGAGATACAAGAAATGATACTGTCTCTTAATGACGCCAGCAAACAAGTAGGGCTAGAAATGAACCTTACAAAAACGAAATTAATGACGAACAGCACCAGAAAAATAATAACAGTCGACAACATTCCTCTAGAATACACTGAACAGTATATATACCTTGGCAAACAAATTGGATTTGATATAAATAATAACGAGCTAGACATTGAACGCAGGGTACAATTAACCTGGAATAAGTATTGGAGTTTAAGAGAGATATTCAAGAGTAATCTACCAATAAATATAAAAACAAAAATATTTAACTCATGTCTTCTACCATGCTTGACCTATGCTTGTCAGACGTGGAAATTTAGTAACAAGGCTAAAAGAAAAGTAATAACATGTCAAAGAGGTCTGGAACGTAGTATGCTGAATATACGAAAAATCCAAAAAATCCGTCACATTGATATACGCAAGCATACGAAAACCACTGATGCATGTACTTATGCTCAATTCCTGAAGTGGAAATGGGCTGGTCACGTGGCGCGTCTTCAAGACATGAGGTGGACATATAGAGCGACAAAATGGAACGGACCTCACGGCACACGCAGACAGGGTCGACCTAGAGCAAAATGGGAAGACGAAATAAAACAAATAGCTGGACCAAACTGGCTACATATAGCAAAATGTAGAGACGATTGGCACACCTTGGAGGAGGCCTTTACCTGTAGAGGGGTTCTTGCGGAAAATTAAAATTAAGTATTTTTTAAGTAACCTTATAAATTATAATCTTTTACTTAGTGTAATAAATATAAAATAACTAGGTACCTACTAATCCGAAGGTACTGTTATCAAATTCATTATAAATATAACGTGTACCAAACCCTAGAATAAGCTTAGGATAAATAAATAGAAAAATAAGTTTACTGTTATATCCATTGTATATTTTTTTTTTTTAAGCAAGAAATAAAAGGCTTTTTATTTTATTTATTATTATATTAGCCAACAAGCTCGACGCAATCGTAAAGATCTGGCGGCATGCTGGATAGATTTTAAGAAAGCGTTCGATTCTGTGCCACATATATGGCTTTTGAGGGTTCTGGAGTTGTATAAAGTGAATGCAACTCTATGTATCTTCTTAAAGTCATGTATGGAGCAGTGGAGGACAGTTCTTGTCTATCCAGGGTGTCGTCGGAATTTGGGTAGTGGCGAGCCGATAACAATAGAGCGGGGTATTTTTCAAGGGGACAGTCTGAGTCCCCTTTGGTTCTGCTTAGCCCTGAACCCACTCAGCACTTTGCTAGTGAAATCAGGGTTAGGTTATAGGTTACGAAGAGAGGGTCAGACGGTATCCCACCTGCTTTACATGGATGATTTAAAGTTATTCGCCCACACCAACCCTCAATTAATGGCTTTACTGAAAGTAACCGAAGCATTCAGTAACTCTATTAAAATGGGGTTTGGTGTGGACAAATGCGCAGTCGTTCATGTAAAGCGAGATAGGGTGGTGGAGTCGGAGGGTCTACAACTCTCTGATTCCATCAACCTAAGATCACTCCTCGTAACTGAGACCTACAAGTACTTGGGTATGTCCCAGGCGTTATGCATCAATGAGGCCGGCATGAAGCAAATGTTACAGGAACGTTTCTTTGGCCGCCTGAAAAAAGTACTTAACAGTCTTTTATCAGGTGGTAACAAGGTGCGCGCTTGTAACAGTTGGGTCATACCACTCTTGATGTACTCCTTTGGTATACTCAAGTGGACTCAGACTGAACTCGATACCATTGATAGGAGAGTCCGGACTCAGTTGACTTCATTTCGAATGGATCATCCACGGTCGTCACTCATGAGATTATACATCCCGCGGAAATGTGGAGGTCGAGGATTTTTAAAAATTAAGACTCGACATAATCACGAGTTGTGCAATCTCAGAGACTATTTTCTTAAGTCTAACGTGGATATGCATTGTGATGTAGTCAACGTAGATACCGGGCTCACCCCGCTCAGTCTGGCTAAGGAGAACTGGCGCAGACCTATAGTAGCTGGTACTGACAGCCGCAGGGAGGTATGGTAGAGTAAGGAGCTACATGGCAGGTTCTATCGGGCCCTCCACAGGCCTGAAGTAGACATACTGGCATCCGTGTCCTGGCTACGTTTTCGTGACCTTTTTGGGGAAACTGAAGGTTTTGTCTGTACAATTGCTGACGAAGTTATCAAGACGAATAACTACCGGAAGTATATCATGAGGGATGGCACAATTGACATCTGTCGAGCGTGTCACCAGCCTGGTGAATCCCTCAGGCATATTACTTCCGGTTGTTCTCGTCTTGCTAACGGCGAGTACTTGCATAGACATAATCAAGTAGCCAGGATAATCCATCAGTGACTTGCTCTGAAATACAACCTTGTGGAAGTTGAGATGCCGTACTACAGGTATGTTCCTGAGCCAGTTCTTGAAAATAGTCATATCACATTGTACTGGGATCGATCTATCATCACTGATAGGACTGTTGTAGCCAACAAGCCTGACATTGTGGTGATAGACCGATCCGAACGCCGAGCATTGATTGTTGATATCACCATTCCTCATGACGAGAATCTCGTGAAAGCCGAGAAAGATAAACAGGTTAAGTACTTGGACTTGGCCCACGAGGTTGTCGACATGTGGAATGTTGACTCAGCAATCATTGTTCCGATAGTCGTGTCAGTCAATGGACTAATAGCAAAGAGCCTCGACCAACACCTAAAGAGGCTCGGGTTAGATGGTTGGGTCAAGGGCCAGATGCAGAAGGCGGTGCTTCTTGATACGGCGCGCATCGTGCGGAAGTTTCTTTCTCTAGAGCCCTAACCACCGGTAGCTTGGTCCCTGTACCAGATACCGGTCGAACTATTTTTTATATTTTTAAATAGATGTTTTTTATATGTGTTTAAAAATATAATTTAAAAGTTGAATTTTATATATATATTGTTGTTTGTATATATATATATATATATTAAAATAAAGTAAATAATAATAATAATACATTACTGATGCATGTACTTATGCTCAATTCCTGAAGTGGAAATGGGCTGGTCACGTGGCGCGTCTTCAAGACATGAGGTGGACATATAGAGCGACAAAATGGAACGGACCTCACGGCACACGCAGACAGGGTCGACCTAGAGCAAAATGGGAAGACGAAATAAAACAAATAGCTGGACCAAACTGGCTACATATAGCAAAATGTAGAGACGATTGGCACACCTTGGAGGAGGCCTTTACCTGTAGAGGGGTTCTTGCGGAAAATTAAAATTAAGTATTTTTTAAGTAACCTTATAAATTATAATCTTTTACTTAGTGTAATAAATATAAAATAACTAGGTACCTACTAATCCGAAGGTACTGTTATCAAATTCATTATAAATATAACGTGTACCAAACCCTAGAATAAGCTTAGGATAAATAAATAGAAAAATAAGTTTACTGTTATATCCATTGTATATTTTTTTTTTTTAAGCAAGAAATAAAAGGCTTTTTATTTTATTTATTATTATATTAGCCAACAAGCTCGACGCAATCGTAAAGATCTGGCGGCATGCTGGATAGATTTTAAGAAAGCGTTCGATTCTGTGCCACATATATGGCTTTTGAGGGTTCTGGAGTTGTATAAAGTGAATGCAACTCTATGTATCTTCTTAAAGTCATGTATGGAGCAGTGGAGGACAGTTCTTGTCTATCCAGGGTGTCGTCGGAATTTGGGTAGTGGCGAGCCGATAACAATAGAGCGGGGTATTTTTCAAGGGGACAGTCTGAGTCCCCTTTGGTTCTGCTTAGCCCTGAACCCACTCAGCACTTTGCTAGTGAAATCAGGGTTAGGTTATAGGTTACGAAGAGAGGGTCAGACGGTATCCCACCTGCTTTACATGGATGATTTAAAGTTATTCGCCCACACCAACCCTCAATTAATGGCTTTACTGAAAGTAACCGAAGCATTCAGTAACTCTATTAAAATGGGGTTTGGTGTGGACAAATGCGCAGTCGTTCATGTAAAGCGAGATAGGGTGGTGGAGTCGGAGGGTCTACAACTCTCTGATTCCATCAACCTAAGATCACTCCTCGTAACTGAGACCTACAAGTACTTGGGTATGTCCCAGGCGTTATGCATCAATGAGGCCGGCATGAAGCAAATGTTACAGGAACGTTTCTTTGGCCGCCTGAAAAAAGTACTTAACAGTCTTTTATCAGGTGGTAACAAGGTGCGCGCTTGTAACAGTTGGGTCATACCACTCTTGATGTACTCCTTTGGTATACTCAAGTGGACTCAGACTGAACTCGATACCATTGATAGGAGAGTCCGGACTCAGTTGACTTCATTTCGAATGGATCATCCACGGTCGTCACTCATGAGATTATACATCCCGCGGAAATGTGGAGGTCGAGGATTTTTAAAAATTAAGACTCGACATAATCACGAGTTGTGCAATCTCAGAGACTATTTTCTTAAGTCTAACGTGGATATGCATTGTGATGTAGTCAACGTAGATACCGGGCTCACCCCGCTCAGTCTGGCTAAGGAGAACTGGCGCAGACCTATAGTAGCTGGTACTGACAGCCGCAGGGAGGTATGGTAGAGTAAGGAGCTACATGGCAGGTTCTATCGGGCCCTCCACAGGCCTGAAGTAGACATACTGGCATCCGTGTCCTGGCTACGTTTTCGTGACCTTTTTGGGGAAACTGAAGGTTTTGTCTGTACAATTGCTGACGAAGTTATCAAGACGAATAACTACCGGAAGTATATCATGAGGGATGGCACAATTGACATCTGTCGAGCGTGTCACCAGCCTGGTGAATCCCTCAGGCATATTACTTCCGGTTGTTCTCGTCTTGCTAACGGCGAGTACTTGCATAGACATAATCAAGTAGCCAGGATAATCCATCAGTGACTTGCTCTGAAATACAACCTTGTGGAAGTTGAGATGCCGTACTACAGGTATGTTCCTGAGCCAGTTCTTGAAAATAGTCATATCACATTGTACTGGGATCGATCTATCATCACTGATAGGACTGTTGTAGCCAACAAGCCTGACATTGTGGTGATAGACCGATCCGAACGCCGAGCATTGATTGTTGATATCACCATTCCTCATGACGAGAATCTCGTGAAAGCCGAGAAAGATAAACAGGTTAAGTACTTGGACTTGGCCCACGAGGTTGTCGACATGTGGAATGTTGACTCAGCAATCATTGTTCCGATAGTCGTGTCAGTCAATGGACTAATAGCAAAGAGCCTCGACCAACACCTAAAGAGGCTCGGGTTAGATGGTTGGGTCAAGGGCCAGATGCAGAAGGCGGTGCTTCTTGATACGGCGCGCATCGTGCGGAAGTTTCTTTCTCTAGAGCCCTAACCACCGGTAGCTTGGTCCCTGTACCAGATACCGGTCGAACTATTTTTTATATTTTTAAATAGATGTTTTTTATATGTGTTTAAAAATATAATTTAAAAGTTGAATTTTATATATATATTGTTGTTTGTATATATATATATATATATTAAAATAAAGTAAATAATAATAATAATACATTACACACAGCACTCACAGAATTAGGCCTACAAAAAAAAGTATATATTTCATTACAGAGATCAGTTGTTTTAGATACATGTTCCATAGTTAGGCGATTCTTTACATCCACTACACAAACACCCACCACAATACAAAATGAACCGACTCACTTGGCTTAAGCCCGTGATAGGTTCCACACATACCAGCCGAAAAAGCTGAGAAGTTTAAAATAATAATAATAATTTATTCATAAATCACAATTGTAGCTTCACAGAGTAAATAATGTTACACATTTGTAAACATAGGGTTGTTCTTCTACATAGGATTGTAAACATAGGTCAAAGATATTGTCCCCATACGGTGCAAGCTATTCTATTAAGAACTGAACTGTAAACGGAAATCTATACATGTATTTCCAGCTGTCTACAATATCAGATCCATTGAAAAAACCCATCCTCCCCTTTCCCACACAGGACAACACGTGCAGGTCTTAGATGTCACCCGCACACGGTGCAGAACATCCGATCAAGAACCAAGCCACCAGTTCGGTGACTCTTTCCTCTGTCGCACCATTAAGGAATGCAAATTAATTACCAGCTCACGTGTTTCCTTCTTCCTACAGTCCCGGGTCCTTTAAGCGGTGCGTGAAAAAGCATATGATGAGGCCGTCAAGCTGAGTGTCACCATTGTCACATGGTATGTGTAAGTAATGGTGACCCTCTTTTCTGTGACTTTGCCTTCAGTTTACCATAAGGCAAGGCGAACTCTAATTGACGTGTTCTATATTAAAAAATAAAAGCATAAAAAAGTATCTAACGAGGTTATAAGTTGAAGATCACCACTGTGCAACGTTGGAGTCGATAATTGTGGCCTTTATTATTTAAACATCACTTATTGCTTATCTTTAGGCAGAGTAAGCTCATATTAAAGAACTTAAATAAGAAAAAAGACTGATAGTTTAAACAGCTAACCAAAAGCATTAAAAGTACTCAATAATGTTGAAGTCGTCAACATTTTTCTACCAGATAATAACTCGTATATTCATAAATTAGATACAATAAAACTAAAAGGACTATTATACAACTTATAGCTTAAAATAATTAAAATGCGTCGTGGAATTCCTCCGCATCGCATGCCTCTTGTGGTAGCGTTCCTAGACGACTGGCTGCATTGCCACGTTGTATGGCAATGCTTGTTCTCTGACCTAAAAAGGGCAACCTTCTGGTCACGAGAAGCGTCGACCATACGCTTCGCAATTTCACAGAAGAGATTACGAGCGCTCGGACCCCATGACCCCAAAGTTTTAGATCAAATGTAATAATGTCGAAACAAAAATAAATCACGCCTTTATCCCCGGAGAGTTGGTAGAGATGAATCAAAATCCACATTTCACTAATCATTGTATTTGGACCCACGAAATATGGGGTGAGCCTTTTGTCTTTTTCCGCGCACTATTGTTGACTCGAACTAAGCATCTGGCAAAGTCAGAACTGTATCTGTCTGATGTAAAACAGCTCCTATCCCTTAGTCGCCTTGTACGACACCGCATGGGAAGAGATCGGGTGGTCCAAATTCTACTCTGCCGGGAACCACGCGACTGTCATTCATTAGCAATCATATTTTCTAATAAATCGATAGTAACCAAGAGAGTCGAACGTATCAAACTATAAATAATACCGTAAATTTATCTAATAAATAAGCAATGTGGCAATTGCAGTTTCGAAACCTTGAAGATTAGTGAATTCGGGAACAAGGACTGTTATGATTGGTAAAGACAACATCCTCTTCTCGGTTCATTTTGATTTATTAGCCAATATGTATGTATTAGTTAAAAGTTTTATTTAAACTAGCGGCTGCTGTTTATACTATTAAAGATGATTGTACTTGGAAATGAACCGCGGTAGCCTAGTGGTATGGATAATGGACCACTGAGACGAGGTCTCGGGTTCGATCGCAGGTTTTACCATGGCACACACCAAAGACTTTTCGATGCTTTTCGAAGTTATGTGTGTATTTATCGCAGGTTTATAAGTGTCTGGTTAATGGCAATAGGCTCGCCACCTATTACATTGGGACCTAAACATAACCTGGCGAAATGTGGGTGCTAGCTAGCACCTCTGCCTACCCCTTCGGGGATATAGGCGTGAGTTTATGTTATGTTATGTAATTGGAGTTTATTTTTATACCACTTAGGTGGCAGGCTATGGACCGTGGCCAATGGACCTGTGTAACACCAGGGGAGTCCCACTTGCGCTTCCGACCCTGTTAGCACAGAGAGTTTTTGTGCCGTCAGCGCATAAGACAAAGCAGGACAAGCCTTTGGTCTTCTCACTGACAGCATAAAAACTCTCCAGGGAGCTCTAGCTACCCTACTCACTTTTTGTGCCGTCAGTGCAAAAGACAAAGCAGGATAAGCCTTTTGTTTTCCCAATGACAGCACAAAAACTCTCCAGGGAGCTCTAGCTACCCTACTCACCACCGGGAATACAACACGAGGTTATTATGGTCGCGGTATTCTGTACGGTAGAGGTACTACCCCAGTTGAACTGCTCAATTGGACGGAAATAACGTCGTGTCCTACCTCCTTGCAAACAGTGTAGGATATTTTATATAGTACATGTCAATATGACTTCAACCCGCCTGGTAAACTAAAGGCAAAGTTTCAAGAGAGAGGGTCACCATTACAGACATATAGTACATATGTTACAATGGTGGCACTCAGTTTGGCGGCCTCATCAAATGCTTTTTCACGCCCCGCTTAAAGAACCCAGGCTTCATAAAGCAGTCATATCCCGTGCCTATGACTCAAGGGACCCTATTCTCGGAATAATTACTATTTAAATACATCTTACAGTACCTACATAACATTAGTTGTTATTGTTGATAGTTAATTTAGCTATACCGTCACTTTTAAAAAAAATAAGTTTAAAACTAAAACCTGACTATTTATTTTTTATACCAATAAGGTGGCAGACAAGCACACGGCTGACCTGATGGGAAGTATGCAACACCAGGGGTGTTACACTCGCACTGCCGACCATGAAGAAACCTTCTGACCCTCTCTTGAAGAACCCCATATTGTAGGTGCTTGGGAAAACAGCAGCAGGGAGGTCATTCCACAGCTTGAGTGTGCTTGGGATGAAGTTTCTTTCATACCGCACAGTGCGCACCGTCTCAAAATGCAATGTGTGAGGATCGTCGTATGTCACTTTTCCCTAGAATGTATTGTTTTGTTACACTGAGTGGCATACGACCACGGCTATCCTTGATATTTTCTTGTTTAATTCTTTTAAGAGCGTGATTTTTAGTAGTCGGTTTTTAGTTTTAAGCTTAATTTTTTATTTATATAATTTTGGGACAAGTAATAGGTATAATTTATACATATTTGAAATGTGCTAACTAAGCCCTTTCGGTTGATACCAAACACGATGTGTTTATCATGTCAGTGACACGTTATATAGCCTATAACCAGCGAACGACTAAGATGCTTCTAATGATACCTCCTTCGTCCAGTTCTAATAAGTGGTTGACGAGCTATGAGGGAACAGAACCTACATATATATATATATATATCCCTCCTTTTGCTTCACCGTAGTCGGATCAAAATGAATCATAGCTAAAGATCACTGGTCATGAAACTAATGCATCTTAAAACCATCACTGATAAAATTATGGCAGTTGGCAAATGTCTATTACAGCAAATGTTGAGATACTTAATACGATATTAAAAACGTAGGTAAGTGCCAGGCCGATACGTTACCTGGACATGTCTACTTGGCCATCTGCCAGGTTAACCACAACTTCATCCTATTACAAACCTGTGGCTTTGTCTGGGGTTTTTCCCAAATGTAAATATTCTCTTGAAATTTCGCGAATCGATTTATGACTGTTGGAAATATAATTTTTGAGGAAAAATGGAGGCGTGGAATTTTTTAGTTCAGTGAATCGTAAGGGACAATTTTTATGTTATTGTAGCGTATTATATAAGACGAGAGGTTGCGGAATAATCATATCCTATGTGGAATTATTCTAAAATAAATATTTTAGAAGGAAGATTGTCAAAAGTACTTTGTACTTACATTAGTTTAGTTGAAGTGTTTTCTTCTTCTAGTTCGTCTATGATCATGATTACTTTTCAATGAAACAGAAAATGTAAACTGAACATGTGTTAAATCTTTAAAATTTAGTTCATAAAGTTTATAGATATTTACTTAATGTTTCTTAAATTTAATAATGTGCAGCAAAAATATGGGGATTAAAAGGTTTCCAGCTATTTTCAAAGTTATGAAATTTGATTTATGAATCACTATGATTCACTTCCAGAGAAGTTTTCCAAACGATTTAAATGTCAACCATAAATATAATGTGAGTGGACCAGATCACGATTTAAATAAGTGATTCTATGCCGAACTTTATGAGTTAATATAAAAATAAGGAGTAATAATCACGAATACAAAATTAAGTAGCGTTTCAAATGTCTTACTATCGTTTTAGCTCTTAACAGGCTTTATTAAAAATAAATGTTATTATTATCTCCTTGTTCATTACAGCATGATAAATGTGCGCAATAATATTTTAGTCAACGCTCCTTGACATAATTTTGGGACTGATATAACCTATTGCAATTTATTGCAGTCGTTAAACATAATTATTTACAAAGCTTTATCAACCTAGATTGAGATTTATTGATTACAAATTACACATAGTACCATCAACTGGGACATTATAACTAATTGAATTTCATAATAGTCCAGTTGGTTCAGTAATGTGTTGAAAAGATAAATCATCATTTTATGCAATTTAAAATATTATCTATGAAGTCAACATAATTTGAAGCAAATGTTGAAATTGATGAAAGATAATGTACGATAGGGTTCAGTTATTGAATGTATTTGACGATATTTACAAATACGTTACCTACCTAAAAGAATCTAAACTTAAAAGAAACTCAAAAGAATTTATTACCTTTATTACATAAGTTTCTAAATGATACACAAACTTTTTAAACATTATAAATATGATTGTGTGAAGCCAATGCTGGCAATGATACAATAGTTATCACAATACAGTTATGTGTCGATCACAACATAAAAATGATATACAACATATTATAACGATATATTGCAAGCGCGATTATATACAATGTGGCATGAGTCCTTTCTTCTGTCTTCACCTAAGTTCAATGATAATACATTTTGTAGGTCGGAACACTAAATACATAGTCCAGATAAGGACCTCTGGTTTTGTAGAAATGATTCTCGTAACAATAAACGCGGCCTCTGTACCTGCATCAATAATTATTTTTTTTATATTACTTAATCAGGCAATGATGATGATTGCATTGAATAGTGAATATGCAATGAGTAATGAATGGTAAATGAATGAGCGTGAATAATCAATGACGCACATTCGGAGAGGCTTAATTCAGCATAGGATAGTAATAGGCTAATTGATTGTTTGAGTGAATATGATGGTAATATTGAAATCGAAATAATGTATAAATGTAATTTAGTAAATGTTTAAAGAATCAATTAGTTATCATAGCGGGCAGAGGTAAGTATTGATTACGCTGCTTAATGATTGTGATACTAAAATATGGTACGCAGTTTATCATAACATAAGTTATAATTTTTTACCTGTCATTTATTTTGTTATGGAATAATATAGTATATCAAATAAGTGACAAATGAGATTACAAGCACCGTGTGCAAAGCACTCGTCCCCTTTAATTTCGCCATACGTAACACACGTGGTGAAATGATAATGGTGATTAATGATCAACAGAACGTGAGAGATGAAAAAACAAACGTGTAAAATAAGAAATATTACGGTGGTACGTTGCGCAAAAGCGGTGCAACGAACCCGCTGCTAAAATTACCCAGTATCGAAGTCACAAGGAATGCTGGACGCATCGGAGCTATTAAAATGCATTCTTGACATTTATACTTCTTCCGCCACATATTATTGCAAGCGAAAATGATATCACTACTCTTTACTGTCAGGTTTGGTTTATTGTTACATGTGTGAAGCTTTGGCGCTGTTACTTAGGATGTTACAGCTGTTAATTGTATGTCTCTCTTCTGTTTCAGATAATGTGTACGCGAAAACTTGTATTGAATGAAATGTTAATGTGAATATGCAATAAATAGTCGATGATAATGTATGTATACAAATATTTTTAATAGTTATGTCAAGGTAAACACTGGTGAGAATGAACTATAGTTTTATTTAGGTTGCAAAGGTTTAAATTGGGAAAAAATATTGTAATGCAATTAAGAAATGGTATATTTTGGAAGTTAGGTTATTTTTTGGTAAACAACAACTGATGTAAGTACGAACTATTTTGAGTAATATTATTCTGGTATACGAGTTCAAGCGGGATAACGATCAGTTTCAGATCGCGCATGTCTGTAGTTTATTTACGAAATACATCAACGAGGGCACAGTTGTGCAAAGCTCATGCCAATAATAAATATACTCACTTTGATCCGAGGGCTGTCTTAGTATCGAGAACCTCCACAATATCACCGGCCTTCAACGATACTTCATCGTCAGCAGTAGCTGAATAATCAGCTGTTGCTACCACAACGTCTTCAACCTGCAACAAAAGAAAAACAATCTATAGTTTTGTTCCTAATTAATAGAATCCGTTTGTAAGATTTTTTCTTTTTATTTTATTTTTTTACCTTAGGTGGACTTCTACTACAACTAGATCGTGATCGATCAGAACTTGCTATAGATCGTGTGGAATACCGTTTGTAACTTGGTGTCGTCTCTAAGCTACTCACACGACTCCTCGTGTTTTCTCTCTCTAACAAAACACCACTGTATCTGCGTGGCCAGCCACCGTATTTTGTGATTCTTTGATTGTTACTTATATTGCAATATCCAGTGAATGATTGTAAATCTTCATCGTCGTCATCGACAATCGGACAACTGTACATTGAAAAACGGTGGGCAGTCGGTTGGTTAAGGTTTAGTGCAGAAAATACGTGCATTGGTTCAAAATGTCTTATTCCATTCTCATCAAGGACTGTGTATGCAACTTCTCCAGTCAGAACGGCACGACTTGCTTCACGTGGAACAACAGCTTGTAATCCTTTCTTCATAATTAATAATGCCCCTCTATGTTTCCTTCTTCGGAATAAGAAATCTTCCATAGCAAGGCTATTTTCTGGGTCTAACAGGTTAATTGGAACGTCTTCAGAAGTAAATAGAGCAGAATCTTCAGGAACAATCATTAACGCAGCACTTTCTCGTACTAAATCCCTTAGACTAGGATCTGTGCGAGCTAGTTCTGGATGAGTTTCCAGTGTACGTAAGGCAGCCAGCAAATTTGGTGTTTTATCAGCTAATTTACGCATAACTGTCAGCCTTTTCAATATATTTAGGCTTGTTGGATCAGCTGCTATTTTGCTCATGCTATCTGCGTCATTTACAAGAGACATTAAGTTGGTAGCTACATCCCTCATTCCAAGTATTTTAGCAAGGCCCACTGATTGAATTATAAGTTCTTTAATATTATCTTTATCATCGTTTTGAATCAGAACTTCGAGATCTTTAGAGCTAGCTTCTTGTACAGCAGCCACAATGGCTTTTTGTAAAGTATCAGTCACTTCATGATTTGTTTTGACGAATGAAATTGATTCGGAAATGCGATCTAGCACGTGCTCTAGAAGATTAGTATCATTTTTGAAAATATTCTTAAATGCTGGACCTAGTACTTCGTTTTCACTACTTAAGAAATCGCCCACTTTCTCAATAATATCTTCTTTTGTGAACGAATGTTTGTGCAATGAGCTTTGTACAGCAATTCTAATTAATTCAACTTTGGGTTGAGATGAGCTTTCAAGGATTTCTTCATAAAGGATTTCTTTGTCTTCCTCTTTTTGTAGAGCATCAAACATTGCGGTAACAAAATCTTCATCAATAGCCTTACCTAATATAACATCGATAGATTTCAGGATCATTTGATATTTTTCTTTACTATTATTGTTGTTGACTTCTTCAAATTGCTCAGCGGTGACTAAAGCAGCTAGTACAGCGGCTGCAATTGAATTTTTGACATGTTCTTGATGAGGAGTCTGGCCATTACCACCTGTAAAACCAGTATTGTCTTGCACGTCCATTCGCTTTTTACTGGCTTTTCCTTTTTTATTGTCACAAGTTGATGCGTTTCCTTTATTATTTTCTTTGATTTCCGTTTTTAAATGAGCACTCATCGCAATAATAGAAGAAATGACCTCCAGTAATTGATTTGCTACATCATCTTTCAAACCAAAATCTGTTACAAATGCTTTCAATGCTTCTGCGTTTCTTGTTTCGTTTAAAACGACATTAATAGTCGGTAATTCTGCGGGTACTTGTCTACCAATGGACATTCCAGCCTCAGAGAGCTGCCGCAACATGTTTCGGTCAATGGTTAATTCTCCTTTTGTGGAAGTGGTATCGTTAGGATTTGTTTTAACTTTCAGTAATTTGAGTTCCTCGGGAGTAACCACAAAACTTTGCACAGAAAATTCATAACCCTCTTCACCCTCAGTAAGATCGGGAGCAACAAACTTTAATCCCTCCGGTGTTTGAACTATTTGACCAGGAACAAAGGTTACACCGTTATCATCGGTTTCAATTACTCTACCGGGTACAAATCTCGGACCTTCTTCAGTATCAACAACTTGACCGGGTACAAATCTTGACCCTTCATCTTCAGTAAAGATAACTTGACCTGGTATGAAAGTTGGACCAGCTTTCGTTTCAATAATTTGACCTGGTACGAAGCGAGGACCATCTATTGTGTGAATTGTTTGACCCGGAACAAATTTCGGTCCTGATTTTGTGTTGACTACCTGTCCCGGTACAAATTTAGGACCATCAGCAGTGTCAACTACCTGTCCTGGCACAAATTGTTCTCCATTTTCAGTAAACACTATTTGTCCAGGTACAAAAATACCTTCTACCATCGTTCCAGGAACAAAACGAGACTCATTTGCTTCATTCTTTACGAGTCGCCCGGGAACCACTTTTGGAGTTCCATCCATTTTTGGTACTCTAGGACCTGGATAGAACTCAATTCCTTTTTCTGTTTGTACCATATGTCCAAAAACATACAATGATTCTTCAGAAAGAGAACATGTCTTTATGTCAATTGGCAAACCCACTGGAGCACTTTCACTGAACGTAATGTCCGCCACAGATTTCGCAACAGAGAATTCAACGTGACCGTTAGTCTGAACTATCGTTTTTCCTGGCACAAATTTTTCACCACAGTCGGTTTGTACTATTTGACCTTCTATGAACTTGGGGCCATCAGCTGTTTCAACTGTAGTGCCTGGAACAAACTGCAATTCATTGTTACCTGTAATTTTTGTAATACCAGGTACAAAGCAAGTTTCACCATCTATTGCTACTGTTTGTCCAGGTACAAACTTAAGACCATTCGGCGTAGCAATCGTAGCACCTGGTACAAAATGAAGCTCATCATCTTGGTGTATAACTTGACCAGGTATAAACTGCCACTCATTATCAATTCTTGCATTCTGTCCAGGAGTAAATGTGATTCCATCATTTTCAGTGATCGTTTGTCCAGGAATAAACTGAACTCCTTCTGGAGTTTGTATGGTCTGACCAGGAACAAAAACTTCTTCCGGACCTGTATTTATTATTTTACCAGGTATAAACTTAAGACCTTCTTCTGACAATACCGTCTGCCCTTCAGCAAAGCGATAAGTATCGTCCTTGTTTTTCATTGTTTGTCCACAAATGAATTCATCGCCATTCGGTGTTTTAAGCATTTGCCCAGCCAGGAAAAACGGTTCATTTGTATTTTCATTTGATACAATGTGTCCAGGTATTAATCCTGGACCGCTTGGTGTATTTACGCTCAATCCAGGAACAAAAATTGGGCCAGTAGGTGTATCTACTGTTTGTCCGGGAACAAAAATAGGTCCTTGAGGTGTATTCACAACCTGACCCGGAATAAACTTTTTAGCTTTGTTTATGTCTAATGTGAGCCCAGGAATCTTTGCCACTTTCTCTCTTTTACCTTTTTTAATATTTTTGACAATTTCATTTAAATGTTCCATTGTAGGTAGCATATCCAATTTATCACTCTCGATTAACTTTTCAATTATATCTGCAGTTTCAACTAATCGTTCTTCAGATAATTCTTTAACAGCACTTAAAATTGCATCAGTCGGGCGCGTTTTTATTGGTTTTAAGGGGTTTACACAAGGCACGTTTTCTAAAGGAATAGACACTTCGCTAATATTTCGGTCGACTTCATACACTTCCGCTTCACAATGGTGCGGAGTTATTTTTACCGGTGTCGGTAATTTAGTAGCTTTAGGAACGACATGTTCGTTAATGACATCTTTTTCAAAAGTCTCACTATCAAACGTTTCAATTAGAGGGTGCATCTGGTCTCGCCACTCACTAGAACACATAACTATGCTCGACTTTGAGCGCATATGGTGTGCATCAAAATTATTGCAACTGTAAGTCTTAATATCATATTTTTCATGTTTAAATTCCTCTAATTTAGCTTTTTTGACCTTGCGGTCATGGCGATGCTTTTCTTCTTCTAACTCTTGTACTTCAGCCAGCATTTCTTTCTTTTCAAATATTTTCTTCATAGAAGATAGACCTGCAGCACGTTTCCTCTTCTTTTTCCTTTCTTCTAATTCTTCAATTTCTCTTTGCTTTAAAACTTCAGCGTTTGGTCCTTCACCTTCATAGATTTCCACGTCTTCAGTGAAATCTTTGAAGTCCATGGAGACACTACGGCCCTGTTTTGTTTTAATTAGCACTGTATCAGAGTCTTTTGCCAACATGACATCTCTGACGTCACCATCTCGCACTGCTGCTTCCATTTGAGCAGAGAATACCAAGCTACACCTTCTTTCTTGCACAGTATACACGTAACGCTTATCCTCGGTTACTTGTTTACCCAATAACAACTCCATTAGAATTCTTTGTGCTTCTGTTGAACCATCCAGTACAGGGAAAATATATCTGTAGTCTGGTAGAATTTCATGTTTTCTGTTGCCGTAATTGATTTCTGGAGAATAATGGTGTGGTCCGAGCTCACCGGACACATTTGTTATTTTACACTTTGCCTTCGAAGACCGGGCTGTGAGAAGAACTGGAATGTAGTGATGTGAAGGCAGCCCGTAAGATTTGCCGGTGATCCTGCAGCATCTTTTCGCATCAGCAGGCGAGATAGGAGCAAGAAGCGGAAAATAATTGGGCTTCGGTAACCCTCTACTGCGACCAGTGATCCTACAAAACGACATCTTGATTTATTCACGCGGTCATATTTGTTTACACAATATTTTGAAACTTGAATTTATTTTTGTTTGATATTTCGCGATCGTTGCGGCGGTTTCAACGCGTGAGCGTGTGGGCGCGTGTGCTCAGAGCGGAGTGTGCAGTGCGACTAACGACGCGACGCTTCACAGCAGAGCTTTAGTCGCCTGCGCATCGATTCGCACCTTAGTCCCCAACGGTGTGCCGTATATTTGTTCCGGTTACAGGTTATTTATAAACAAAAGAGAGATAAAATTATGCTTAAAGCCAAAATATATGACACAGTTTTTAAGTTGAAAACAACGTAGCAGTGAATTTTGTGATTTAACTAGACAAATGTCTAGTAGGCGCATATGTTACAGTAATATTAGTTTATTTGTACATTGGGATATCACTTATAAACGATGAGTTTATACGTGATATCTCAATGTCATAAGTAAAATAAGTTTATAAGTTTCTCGTTGATGACTTTACAAAAGCTCTAAGCTCCTACTTTAATTCAGAAGAAATTGGTCAGTTGGCAGCCATTCCAGAAGCAGACGATCATGCAACCCTTTGAAT
Source organism: Eilema griseolum (assembly GCA_963662185.1). Classification (NCBI taxonomy): domain Eukaryota; kingdom Metazoa; phylum Arthropoda; class Insecta; order Lepidoptera; family Erebidae; genus Eilema; species Eilema griseolum. The sequence goes on along the minus strand of OY759230.1, from coordinate 30,024,487 downwards.
ATGATTATATCTCTTTTAATGACTTCCATCTGATCCTGACAGGAAACCCTGTGCTTGTACCTCGTAGATCAATTAACAGTTGTATCGGATTGCAGATAACATTCGCTTGAACCTTGACGATGCTGGTGGGTCACATACCGTGGGGTAGAATAGTGTCATCCAATTTCTTCCTGTAGGTGTCGTAGAAGGCGACAAAGGGACAGGGCTATTTGCCATCCGACAGTAAACATACTGCTATATACATACATACATATAATCACGCCTTTATCCCCGGAGGGTTAGACAGAGGTGAATTAACACCCACATTTCACCATCATTGTATTCGGTCCCACGTAATAGGGGGTGAGACTATTGCCGTTTTCCGGGCATGATTGTTGCCTTGAGATATGAATCTGAGGCTAAGTCTGGGCTATATATATCTGTCCGATGTTAAACAGCCCTATCCCTTAGTCGCCTTGTATGACACCGCATGGGAAAAGATGGGGTGGTCCAAATTCTACTCTGCTGCGAAACCACACGGCTTTATACAGCCACAATTGCCTGGTCCTCCACTATGTGGGACCGAAAACTATAGCTGGCGAAATGTTGGTGTTAATACACTTCTATCTACCTCTTCTGGAATTTACAGCCGTAAATATATGTGAAATGAACGTTACGTTACTACAATATTATTGTTGTCGGTATTGCGTTTGTTACATAAAAATAACAAGCAATTCACCTTACGTTAGACGTGACATTCGAACAGAAAAACTCAAGAAAAGTAATAAACTAAAGCTTATTTTCTCCGTCCGTCTGTTTGTCATGGCTGGCGGTTAACCTCGTCACTATAACTGCGGTTATTTTTAATATTTCAATTTGAACTGTAGACAGTGTAGACCTTCGTGGCCGAGTGCAAACGGACGCGGTCAAAAGCGTGTTTATTTTTGTTATAGAAATTATTAGAAAGTGGGACAGCTAAGGTGAAGTACAAAATGTTAATGGAGTTTCTTTTAATAGCAGAATAATATGGTAAACTAAATTCAAATACGATATATGTCTGGCCTACGTAAGCATAAGTATTTCAATGTACATAATGAAAAAAATATTGGTATAATATATGATAATTTAGCACAGCACATTTGCTATTAATCCGGGAATAGGTTCCTTTGAATTTCGAAAATAGATTTAATATTTCAATCGGGCGGGGTGGCAATAATAAAAATAATAAACTAGTTGTTCTGCGAACAGTAGACCTCGCGAGCTCGTGAAGGAGGAGGCGGGGCGGGAGCGGCAGCGAGAGCGACGAAGGATCGCTAGACAAGCTGCCCGCGCACGAAGGCAACTCGGGCGTCGGAGGTCGATGAACGACCTCCGCCCCCCATGAGCGCCGGCCTGGGGGTGACAGGTGAAGCCGCCTGTCACCCTTGCAGAAGCAGGCCGCGGCGGTGGCGCGCGTGGCGCGCCTCCCCGTTTCCGGGGACGAGTTGGGGACTCTGTGGTCCCCACACCCGAGAAGAGGGCCAGATCGTGAGAGATGGCCCTGGGTCGGCCGGGGTGCGAGGGATATGCCTGTCAACCTCACCTTCGGCAACCGAAACGACCCACAGGAGGCGTGCGTTTTAGTCGGTTCGAGTCCGACATAACCTCCTCCACCGGCTCCGGTGGGGAGGTATCCGTGGGGATTTTGCGCACGTAAAAAAAAAAAAAAAAAAAAAAAAAAAAAAGTAGACCTCGCGAGTACCCATTCAAGTCTGGTATCATTGAATACAAAATTCGCATCTTCTTATTTTAAACAGCCCTGGATGTTTCACCAAAAAAAATCCATTCTTAAAAAACGCTGCACCAAATGTCCCCTTTTCTTTCTTATTTGTTTTATTATAAGTCTCCCTCTTTTTCTCTATCCCATTTTTGTATATATTGTATAGTTAGCATAGTTTTATATAAATTTGTAAGTAATTGTATATTATAATAGCATATTTTATTTAATGTAATCATATTATGTATCTTATAAATAAACACTTATAACGAATTTCATCTTTATGAAGCATGATTTTTTCACAACAACCTGTAAGAAATCTTGTCCTAGATATTCTAGCTAAAAATCACCAAGATCCGTTCATGAATAACGCGACAGTAAACTTTCCCCCTTTTGTTCCCTATTTTTCCTCTGCTGCGTGGCTCCCGGCAGAGTAGAATTTGGGCCACCCCATCCTATGCGGTGTCATATAAGGCGACTAAGGTACAAGGCTGTTTAGCATCGGACAGATATATACAGCCCAGACTCAGCCACAGATACGTGGCTTAAGTCAACTATAGTGTCCGGAATACAGCAATAGAGACCAAATACAATGATTAGTTAAATGTGGATGTTAATTCACCTCTGCCTAACCCTCCAGGGATAAAATCGTGATTATATGTATGTATGTATCTTATCCTCCTCTACTCCTTTAAAAAAACTTTAAGTCAAGGAACATGTGTGCCAGTTGGTAAAAAGAAGCGCCCTCCAGACCGGAACTGTTCCCAGCGGTGAGTAGGGTAGCCAGAGCTCACTGGAGAAAATGTGCAGTCAGTGGGATGACTAAAGGCTTGTCCTACTTTGTCCTCTACACTGACGGCACAGAAACTCGAGTGTGGCTTCTCTAGTATTACACACGTTCATAGGCCACGGTAACCACTTTCCATCAGGTGGGCCGTGCGCTTGTCTACCACCTAAGTGTTAGTGGTAAAAAAAAACAGACCAAAGCAAAATCGGTTATCTTGTCGAAACTGAGACTCTCACTCGCTTCGCTAGCTCGGTCAATAATTGTTTTAGCACATATTTTAGGAAATTGCGCCATCATAAGTGGTCAATCAATACTTATATACAATGAAACAACATACTTATATTTATAATAACCTCTGCCTTAGCAGTCGACCACACACATCGCTCGATAACACAACGCATCCATATTTTAAGCTTTTAGCAAAAAAAGATTAAAACAAATCTATTTCTAGAAGAGAATCAACATCTTTCATAACAAAACTCACCTTGCTATAATAGTTTACAACATAGCCATTAGCTAATATCCTGTTTTCAATAGTTATTGGAAACATACGCGTTCAAATCAAAGGCAATTTGTTTTGAAGTTAAATAAACTTTGCAAGATGGCTGATCTCCATACGACCCGGTCGATACTAAAACTATTTCGATTGTGTTTATTTTTGGACTATAGAGTTATTTTAGAGGAACCTATATTAACACTGACCAATTGTTACTATCAACAATTTGACGAGTTAGCACTTTTCACAGACTTGACGATTTAGTAAAAAAAATGTGTGCTAAAAATGCTTTTGACGACTTGCAACAATTTCAGTTCTGCTTTGGAAATGAATTGTTATTATTTTGTTTATGTGAATGACCATTTTCAGAATTATATCGGAATCTTTTGAGATCTAGGGGCAATTCATAAAGATACTAATTTTTAGCCGAATCGCTCAATGTGACCTTTTTAGACCCGCTGAATCATATTTTTGTTGAATTATTACAAAATATTATGTAAATACAACGTCTATATGTCTACGTAATAAATAGAAAACCTATTTATATTATTGTATACATCTTTAAATTTGAATTATACAGTTCTTATAGGAGCAACTGTCGTCTAACCACACATCCCTAATGAAGAAGTCCGTTATTAAGCAAGTATGTACTGGCTTACAAGTAGGGTTGCCTTAGGGTGCTTACATAGAGAAGCAGGTTACCGGTATAAGCGAGCCAGCACGATCGGCGTTTGTTTAAACTTAGAAGGGTGTGTATAAATAAGTTTGCATGGCGGACAATCTTGTTGATTTCTGTTCTTTTTGAATATTTACTATGATTTATTATTAAAGAAAGCATGGAGCGTTTACGTAATCTTTACTCTATTTGGACAAAACGCTACGCTTTCATTCGCAATAAATCATAATTCAATTAAGATGATTACCTACTTATAACCATTTCGCATAGGTAATTATACACCTTCTACGGAGAAGGCCATTGGCCTATGAAATGCATTTCCAGTAAATATTAAAGAGGCACAATCCATAAATATTTTAAAACAATGGTAAAGAGCCACATGTACAAAAACAGTAGGTTTTAATTAAAAAAATATTTTGATTTGTAAAGTCTGTTCATCGAGAAAGGTTATAGGTTCAAATAACATCTTAATAAATGCATAATTTAACACCAAAATATTTTTTCAATTAAAACCTACTGTTTTTGTACTGAGATTAGCTCGTCCAACCAAACAAACAAACTCTTTTGCTCTATAGTATTGATATTTACATAGTAGGTATAGATTTCAATAGAACAGAAATCAGCAAGACTTTACCCAATGCAAACTAATTTACACACTCTTTTCTAAGTTTAAACAAGTGCCAATTGCGCCGGCTCGCCGATATTGATAATCTGCTTCTTTATGTAAGCACCCTAGTCTCAAAGATCTTGGTATGTCCGTAAATACCCCAATCGATATAAAACTAGTTAAAGCAATTAAGTAGCTATTATAAAATAGCGATTAAATACTATTCGTGGGCGGTTATCCGAACCGTTTTACAAATGGGGTCGCAACACAACGTTGACAAAATACTGATGGCTGTACAATCCAATATAATTTCACACTACATGCTATGGCAGTTGTGACAAATTATACGTCATTTATCTACATTTTTAAGCTTCAGATACGCCATTTTATCAGGACGCTCTAGTTTGAATAAAAATATTGTTAGGAGAAATTGCTCACAGCTATTTGGCCAACTATTGTAGTGTTGTGAGTTTTTATTGTCGGAATAGTGAAGTGTGTGTTTGGACATATTATAATTAATGGTTATTAGGTAAGTAGATTTTTTATAAAAATAATTGAAAGTGTATTTACGCGTTGCTATTTGATGCTTGTGGATTTTGATTACGGCCACTGCAACTTGATTTTATTGAAAACTAGCTTTTTTTACGTACGAAATATCCCCACGGATACGCCTTCTCGTGGTCTCCGCTCTAAGACTCGTTTGCTCCAGCGGCCATCAGTCCTTCCACAAATGTGGCCAGTCCACTGACACTGTAGCTTTGTTATTCTGCGACCTATGTCTGTAACATTAGTTCTCTGTCGGATAACCTCATTCCGAATTCTATACTTCAGAGAAAATCCAAGCATAGCTCGTTCTATTATCGTTTCTATCTATGTTTGTCTGCCACTGAAGTGGTAAAAAAAAGTCTCATCTGCAAACCCAAACTTACGCCTGCTGATTAATCACAACATTACCTACACCACTACCACGATCAATTAATCAATTGGTACACTTTTGATTTGTGAATATATTGTCCAGCTTTTTAGTATTTTACAATTTCAAAGAATCCAATCGTATCCACGCAATCACAAAAAGAAAAAATATAAAAGTTCTTTTTAAAGTAACGTCCATTAAAAATTTACTACAACGTCTGCAATTCGTGCAGCAATAAAATCAGTCGCAAAGACCCAGGTTCGGTGTAACTTCAAACCATTGATGTAAATCAAATGTGTTCGAAAGCTTGCCTGCAAACTCTTTGATGCGTACATGCATACAGTCACGTTTAGAGTTTAGGTTGAGACCACATGGCTCCAGAAACGATCCTAATATACACTAACTTGGAGATTTTTCAAGGTCTGACCAAACTCTTCTATCAAGCTATTCTCCGCGGTATTGAGAAATATTTTCTGCAAACTAGATTGGGACCAATGCGGTCTAAGCATAGGTGGAAGAAAACTCAATCACCTGAGCTGAGACCCATTTATTTTAAAGAAAATTATGAAAAACTAAGGAAATAAAGTGAGAACATCGGACTATACATGAACCTAAACAAGACCAAACTATTAACAAATAGCAAACATCTGGCGAAAAAATTAATAACCATCCTCTCGAATATGTGGAAGAGTATATTTACGTGGGACAAATCATCTCACACACAGACCAATCCACCAAAGAAATCAACAGAAGAATTGCCAACAGCTGGAAAAAATACTGGTCCTTGAAGGAAGTAATGAAATCCATAGAAACAGGCACAGGAATCAAACGGAAAGTCTTTGATTCCTGTCCCCTCCCTGTTTTTGATTCGTGTCATGTCCGGAGACCCTAACTGGTACAGCATCATATTATCGAAACGATCCAAGGTCCCCCGACAATGACAACGCTTGAAACAAATTAAATATGTATTACTAGGTATATCAACGTTATAGGGTTAACTATCGCAACTTATTTTCGACTTTTTGGGAGTTGTTTTTTTGTGACGGGAGTTTTTTAAATTAAAATTTAATTTTTATTTTACACTTTTTAAATTGATGTACTCGTCAAGCTCTTTGATTTGATACCCATATTGAGGGAGTTGAGAAATAATATGTACTCCGTCATTTTGTAGCGGCGGCCATCTTGGACCGATTTTTTTCAAACATAGCTAAGAACACTTCCGACTAAAATACCTTTCAAACAAAAAAAACTAAATCCAAATCGGTTCATTCGTTCTGGAGCTACGATGCCACAGACAGACACACACACATACACACACAAACACGTCAAACTTATAATACCCCGTCGCTTTTGCGTCGGGGGTTAAAAAAGTATAAAATGTGTGTTCTCATTATATTTATCGACTATTTATTTATTCACGAAAGGCTGAAGAAGAAGCTCTCTGAGATGAACATCTCGGACGTAACCAGCAACAGCGCTAAAAGGATAATGGTGGTGATGAACCTGTCACTGATCTTTCACTACTTTTACTTTTACAAATATTTCATACACACTCGTCGGTTACACTTGCTCTTGACGTAGCCTTCCTTTAATACAGTCGCCTTGAAGACGGACAAGTAAGGCTGAGACTTCAGCGATAAGCTTGATGCAAGCGGAAATAAATTTGTCGTCGGCCTGCCATATTGTGATGCTTCCGAGGTTTCAAATTGAATTTTGCCAGTGAAAATATTATGGGACAAACAGAAATTAATCAAAAACTATGGGTGGCAGACGAGCACACCACCACCAGCCCACCTGATGGAAAAGTGGTTACCGTGGCCTATGGACGTGTGCAAGGGAGTCACACTAGTGCTGCCAACCCTGTAAGCACAGAAAGTTTCTGTGCCATCAGTGTAAAAGACAAAGCAGGACAAGCTTTAGGTCTTTCCAGGACAGCACAAAATGTCTCCAGTGAGCTCTGGCTACCCTACTCACCGCCGGGAACACAACACGAGGTTATTATAGCCGCGGTATTCTGTAATATAAAGATAAGTAAATGGTCTAAAAAGTCCACTGAATGAAGGAGCACAGGAACGCAGGAGCTTCGTCTAGTTGGAGCCGCATTTCGATTGCGGGGTATTTGCATTTTCGTAAATGTTTAATGGTCTATACATAATAAAAAAAATATTTGACAGCCTCTGTGGTTTGTCGGTAGTGAACGCGGCCGCTACGCTGGAGGCGCGGGTTCGATCCCCGCTTAGTGCAAATATTTGTATGCATGAATATGGATATTTGCATTGGTCCACTTGTGCTTTGCAGAGCACATTAAGCCGTCGAGTCGGTCCCGATTGTCATATGAACATCTATAGCAGTCGGTACGGATAGTTGGAGCCCTAATAAAAAGTCCAAAAACTGGTCTAAATGCAATGCTACGATATCGCCTTCGAATTGTGGAGTTGCTGTTTATTTATTTTTATTTATTTATTTAACTATCGGAATACATATTTAACAAAAAAAGTAAACTTAATGTGCCGCTAAAGCTACTGGAGCTTGTGTACGACACATGCGATTCTCTTTTCAGTACAAAACATTACAAATCTTATAAATAAAAAAAAAGGAAAAATTATAATCATCGTAAATAAAAACACCTACACAGTTTACAATTCAAAGTCGTACCTACAATTCTTAATTGTTTAATTGTTAAAGCTTTTTATTACAATTCTTACAGCATAAGCTTCCCCCTAATACTGTATCTCCTTTACACTGCTTAAAGTCTATTTAGCAGAGCAGTAACTTAACCAACCTATTATAGAACAACCCATAGGGTTTCAAATGTGCAACATTATTGCCATCTATGGCACTCGCTACGGATAGTTAGAGCCTTAAAAAGTCCAAAAGCTAATCTAACTGCAATGCTGCGATGTCATCTTTGGGTTGTGGACGTCAGATGGCAGTCGTTTCACGGAAAATATCGATGTTCAGCCAAATCTTCGGTTAGAATTGTAAAGCGGACCCCAGACTCCGCGCTGAAAAACTGTGAACGCGACTGAGATTAACGCTAAGTTGAAGAAGAGGCTAGGAGGAGAAAATAATATTCTATATCAGACAGTAAATATCCAGCTGGTACTCTCTATAACGAAATAACTCTGTGCATATACGTTCTACTGGCACTCGTTCGAAATAATAAGATTGACGTTTTTTCTACAGAGTTACAGTGTGGTTACAATCTCCATCGTGACACTTTTGACATGCAAACGTACATAAGTTATTTAAATGCAGAATACTACCGGCAGGTGAAGACTCCAGGTGGGATTATATAATTCCCTCCATAGTAATAGTAATGCAGAGATATATTTAACACTCACATAAATACAATTTGTGTTAAACATTCATATTTACATACAATCACGTCTTATACCCGGAGGGTTAGACAGAAGTGAATTTAACATCCACATTTCACCAATCATTTAATTCGGTCCCACGTAATAGGGATTGAGCGTATTGCTATCTTCCGGGCATTATTGTTGACTCAAGCCATGCATCTGAGGCTGGACTGTATATATCAGTCTGATGTTAAACAGCCCTATCCCTTAGTCGCCTTGTACGACACCGCATGGGAAGACATGGGGTGGTCCAAATTTTACTCTGCCGGGTTTAATCGGTTTTGAATGAATGTTTAATTATCAAATGTTTGAACACTAGAGAATTCTCATAAAAACTATTTATTTTTATAAAACGAGGTGAGAGCCATACGAGCTCTGAATCACTGGCTTAAGCGGGGCGTGAAAAAGCATATGATGAGGCCGTCAAGCTGAGTGTCACGATTGTTACATGGTATGTGTAAGTAATGGTGACCCTCTTTTCTGAGACTTAGCCTTCAGCTTGCCATCAGACAAGGCGAAGTCTAATTGACGTGTTTTATATATTAAAAAAAAACTAGCGATGCAAAAACTCTCTGTTCTTAGAGGGTTGACAGCACGGGTGTGACTCTCCTGGTGTTGCACACGATTAAATATCACGGTAAACCAATTTCCATCAGGGGGACCGTGTGCTTGCCTGCCACCTAATGTAGGGACTAGATAATAGGTCACTTTTGACAGATGTCAGTTTTATATTCATAGTGAGGTGACCTGCTTAAAAACATCGATTAAATGAATGAATCGAATGAATCGATACAGACTTGAAACATATGTGAATTTTAAAAATGATCATGCGAATCCCTGTCCCATTATTATTTTTTCTTTCATAAATTAAAGGAGCAAAATAAGACAAGTACCTACGTAATTTAACAAAAAAAAAATGCTTTATTCACTTGAACTATCGGAACTGCTATCTTCATCACTGCTGTCAGCACTCAGAAATATTATTAATTCATTTTCAATAATATTGTCTATTCTCACATCTCGTTCAAAATCTTGTAAAATTATTTTCTTTGTCTTTTCCACGACTTTTCGCCAGTCTTCTGTAGTGACTTCTGCACATGCAGTTTGTAGCAGAGTCATCATTTTAGCAGTACTGAAGGGTGGTTCAGTATTGTTCCGCGCTGCATGACCCTTTATTTGTGCCCAAATAAGCTCGATGGCGTTATACTGGCAATGGTAGGGAGGCAATCGAATAACTTCGTATCCATGCTCTAGGGTTAGTTCATCGATTACATAGCGGAGCTTGGACGGCTTAGTTGCTTTTACCAGATTTAACAACTCAACTTTTAATAAAGTTGGACTTGCCTCCACACCATTTCTTACCAGCCACGAGACAATTTCTTGCTTTTTATTTGCTTGAGTTGGTGGTTTATCAACTTGTACAGAATGATACGGAGCATTGTCCATTAAAATTTTCGATGGGTTTTCTAAGCTGACTAGCAGCTTCTCAAACCACTTTTTAAAAACATCAAAGTTCATTTCCTCATGGTAATCTGTTGTAGTTTTAGAGGCGAATGCGAGGAGGCAGTCTGGAATAAAACCTTGAGAAGCTGATCCCGCGTGACATATAATAAGTCGGGCTCCTTTTCCCGATGGAACTTTTGAGGTGGAGGCCGCTGTATCATCGGTCCATGTCCGCGCAACCGTATGGTTCGCATTCAACCATGTTTCGTCAATAAACACGACATTGTCCCAATCCGTAATTTTATTTACCTGACGTAAGAATGTTATTCTCTTCAAAATAATATCGTAGCGTTCTAGCAGGATTTTCCGCTTGTCGGATTTTTTAAATCTAAAGCCAATCGATTGAAATCGATTGGCTTTAGATTTAAACCTTTGATAGAGACGATTTGCCTCCAAAAAATAAGCCTGCGCCTTTTAACGAACTCAATAGCTTTTCCCGTGTAGGATATTCTTTTCTCGAGTAATATCCATAAATGTGGTTGCGAATTGCAGCAGCATCAAAATTATCAACGTCAACAATTTTCTTGTCCCTCTTTCGTTTTTTCGGTGTACGTAAAGTATTATCTTCTGAGCCTGATGGTCCGTATTTCTCTTTCAGAATTTGTGTTACTGTCTTCTTCCCTATTCCCAATGCTTCGGCAACGCGTTCTCTCGGTGGATTCAATGGTAAAAGAGGCCCATCGTTAACTGATTCACGTCCAAAATAATTGTACAATTTCAGCACTAGTTCGCGAGATTGACTGTTTAGAGTTTTCCCCCGTTTCGACATAGTAAGACTGTAATGTTTTTCTTGTTTAATAATCGTTAAGCAATCGGAGTCCAATTTATAGCCAGGTAAACGTAGTCAGTAAGATCAGTTCAATGAAAAAGCCGGATCAGAAGAAAATAACAGAGAGCACACCAAAAACGCACAGTCACTTCGCACAACAACAAAAGACTGCGTCATCATCATGTTATGGCGACATGACATGCGTCATCGACAGGCACTGGTGTTGCCAGCAACATCCACCTAAATTGCACCCAACATCAATGACCTTTCTATTTAGTTATTTTTTTGTATTTTTATAGTTAGTTAAAAGAATAATAAATATGTATAATTAGGTTTTATTATAATCACAACGTGGTTATAAATTTATGGTGATTTTTCTTCACAAGTAATCATTGCATTCGATTCAACTTACAATCCTATCAGCTTTCGATTTTTAGTGTAACATCCCTAGTGTTTAAAAAGAAAAAGGGTTGACTGACGCAACATTGTAACGACGTTCAGTTCTTTAGATCAGAAATTGTTTATTATGTTTAGAATGGTTTATTAGTGAAAGCAAATCGTAAAATTACTCGTATCGGTCATTATTACAATAAATATGTAAACGTAATTGAAAAAAGTTAAGCAATTGTGCAGTTCTTATTTTATGCCCGCCGTTACAAGGTTACGTTGTTGAATTTTGATGAAATGTCAAAAGTGACCTATTATCTTGTCCCTACTTTAAGTTGTATAAAATAAAATCGCGAGAGGAATGCGCTAGAAAGTAGTACTTATGCGCAAAACAATAAACCGGTAAAGCTTGTTAGAAAAGAGTCTGAGAATTCATAAAACTCTCTCTTTTTAATTGAAATATATACTTAATTACATCTTAAGAATACTGAAAATATACAAGAAATAATACAAAACGAGAGAGAAGCGACCGTAAAAAACTACAAGTCACAAAAATTAGCTGGACAAGATAACGAAACCAAAAGTCATAGTAATTTAACTTCGAAAATATCTCTTTAACCACTATTTCATAACTTCTAGGAAACCAGATGTAAATCTCACTGGTACAGTCAGCGCCAGATCTATAATGGCTAGCAAAGTACTCAAATTGTTCTGATAATTGATCCACACCTTTAGTTCTAACGATATTATAATTCGGTATTTGACTGACTAGTCAAATTAATTAGTTTTTATTAGCGTCAAAACGGTAACTTGCAAGGATTTTTTTTTAAACCAATTAGTTGGCAGACAAGCACACGGCCCACCTGATGGATAGTGGTTACCGTGGCCTATGGACGTTTGTAACACCAGAGGGGTAACAGTCGCACTGCCAACCCTGTAAGTACAGAGTTTCTGTGCCGTCAGTGTAGAAGACAAAGCAGGACAAGCCTTTTGTCTTCCCACTGACAGCACAAATTCTCCAGTGAGCTCTGACTATCCTACTCACCGTTGGAAACACAACATGCAGTTATTATAGCCGCGGTATTCTGTAGGATGGAGGTACTTCCCCAGTCGGACCGCTCAATTGGGCGGGAACACCTCCTTCAAATTTTTATGGAATAATTTATTGTGACGTCATAAAATAGTCAAATCATTTACTATTATAGGCTCAGTGAATGAATAAAAATAAATAAAAAACGATAAGATAAGAACAGACACAACTTTTACCGCTCTTTTACTATTCTTAATTTAATAAGTTATTTTAAATAATTTATTTTACATAGTACATGGTGAATTAACACCCACATTTCACCAATAATTGTATTCGGTCCCTCGTAATAGGGAGCCGTATTCCGGGCACGGGGCTGACCCTGGGCTGTATATATCTGTCTGATGTTAAACAGCCCTATCCGTTAGTCGCCTTGCACGATACCGCATGGGAAGAAATAGGGTGGCTCTAATTCTACTCTGCCGGAAACCACGCGGCAGTATTTTTTTTATTTTTTTTTTTTATTACAGGAAATACTCAATTTAAATCAATAAAGCAGTTTGGTATTAACATCTAGTAGGTATTAAGATCATTTTGAGTACTGTACCAGTCAAGATCGATCTGATGCTGACTGTACCTTCTATTTCAAAATTAAACTCGTCCGTCCATTGAGAAAGCGGAAACGTCAACAGGCGTAAAGTAGGCGACATCACGACACCTGCGCGCACGCCGTTTCCTGCGGACGTCAGGTGCCGCGCAAGAATAGATGACATTGGTACAGGTATCAAGTTCAATTCGGTGGGGAGAGATTGCTTTTGGGTTACACCTTATTAGGTTACGTATCAACTAAACTATGGTCATTATTGACTACCTTACGGTCGACCTAACCACAGTATAAACACCTACTGGTTGAAATGCAGTTGTCTTGATCTCAGTTGAGTTCACAAGTAAACACTTCATTATGGAGATACCCTTATAAAATTTTGCATTCATTAGGCAAGATTGTCACAACAAAATGGGACAATAAATAAATGTTCTACAACATTCTACGCAACGCTATTTAGACCCATGGTAAGCATAGCTTAACTTGCTTATGTTATGGAATCTAGAATGTGATAAACAAACTTAGAAAGTTTTTTTTGTAAATACATACATATTATACATAGAAGCACCCAGACCTATGCAAATCACATATTCATGCACACAAATATTTGCACTGAGCAGAAATCGAACCCGCGCCTCCTGCGTTGCAGTCGAACGTTCTACCACTACGCCATCGCCACAGTGGCCGTCAAATGTTTTATGTCCACGCAACATCAATTGTTGTCCATCTAACAACAAACTGCGACATATTGCGTCAGCTAGCAATATCGCGAGTGTTGCACAACGTTGTCAGACTTGTTGAACAACACATGTTGCATGTACAATATTGCCTAGTGAAACTTTTTCTCCTTGTATACTTTGGCATAACGAATCAGTTCGCCAGTTATGAGTTCCCGCACCTTGAATATAATATGGAGCCTGCATGTCTGTTGTGCCACTGTTGTGCTGTAGACTTACATTTCGCGTGGAAAGAGTGCCGTCGTTCCTGGAACGTACTACTGTATTCTCGGGATACAAAGACTGTAATATAATATTGCTGACTACCTTTAAATCTAGCTTTGCATTCATATAGATCCAGTTAACCATTCTGGCATAAAGAAGTCTTGCAGAAGCAAGTCTTCGTTACAATACAATAATGTTATTTTATTAAGTGCCCTTTTTTATGTGCGAATAAACCCCACGGATACCCCCTCCACCGGAGCCAGTGAGAGAGGTTATGTTGGACTCGAACCGACTAAAACGCACGACGCCTTTGGGTCGTTTCTGGTTGCCGAAGGTTAGGTTGACAGGCATATCCCTCGCATCCCGGTTGACCCAGGACCATCTCTCTCGATCTGGCACTCTCCTCGGGTGTGGAGTCCCCAACACGTCCCCGGAAACAGGGAAGCGCGCAAGACGCACCGTCGCCGCGGCCAGCTTCTGTCAGTGTGACAGGCGGCTTCAATCGTCACGCCGAGGCCTGCGCTCATGGGGAGCGGAGGTCGTTCATCGAGTGTACTTAATGTTTTTGGAATATTTAAAAACCATCATTATATGTCATCATCTGGTTAGTAATGTATGTTTTTAAAATAGGCTAGGAGTTATAAACGTTCTTTAACTTTAGCATTTATAACAGCTAGTAAAAAGTTTGTCAAAGGACCGATGACCGTTGGAGCAAACGAGTCCTAGAGTGGAGACCGCGAGAAGGTAAACGAAAGGTAGGACGCCCCCTAGCCAGATGGACGGACGACCTGAAAAAGGTGGCTAGGACAGACTGGATGTGGTAGGCGGAAGTTTGGAGAAAATGGCGCACATTGGGAGAGACCTATGTCCAGCAGTGGACAGCGGTGGGCTAATTGATTGATTGAGTAAAAAGTATTTTATAATTGTCATAGCTTCAGCGGAATAGTTAACCAAAGCTATTTTTCTTCAGGTGTCAGTGAGTAACTCACAACATTACTCATCAGTAATGTTTTTAGCAGGAAACCAGGTTTGCTAAAATTCGCAGTAGTGTTATCGTGGCCAACTATTATAATTTTATTACAAATGTTTTTTTCCTATGACAAGATGCCATTAACCACTTCGGCGAAATATTTTATGATACGCAACTTCAGAAGAAAATGACTATAAATTTCAGCAGTTTGGCAGTACATTACGATGAAGCGTTTGATTGAGGTAAAATACTCTTTTCCCTGATTTCACTCAATTTGTTTACGAAAAATAGGTTGCTATAAAATGAGAGTAACTGTCGTTGACCCGGAGGGGTAGGCAGAAGTTTGTTATCACCTACGCTTTATGTGCATTAATTTATTAGATACATTAGGTTATTAGATTTTACTTTTTTTGATTTGTCTGGCGTGGCTGTAGTGTTCATTAGAAATAAGATATAAATTGTTATATTATTACATGTTTGTATATTATAAACGCGGATTTATTACTAAAGGTTATTTTATCTTTCCAGGAACCTTTGAGTCGACATAATAAATTGAAGAGAAAATTGAGGCCTTAAAAGCATTTTTTGAACGCAGACTCCACTATTCCTCTGTCTGTCTGTCTGTCTGTCTGACTTGTTGTCTGTCACCAAACTGTATGTCATGAAAACAGATGATATATAACAGTCAATACTAAAAACAGAACAAATTAAATATAAATATGAAACGTATTTCTTGCCGTTTTTTACTCGATATTAATACGGGACGGTATAACTAAAAAAAAAAAAGTGTCTAATGTCGTATAAATAATGGTACGGAACCTTTCGTGCGCGATTCTGACTCGAACTTAGCAGTTTTAACGAGATAATCTCATTAAAGGCTATCTCGAGGCGCAAACAAGGTAATTTAGTCGTCTTAACTCAATACACTCCTGAGAAGTAACTTATAAACACGGAATACTCAGTTTTCTCATAACTATTTAGTTAAGCAACAAATTTTTCAGGTCAATATCTCGCTTCAACAAAAAAATGTACGCCTTTGTTTTATCATATAATGACAAGCGCAATTCCATAATCAAAATAGGTAAGTTGTTTCTGTGTATCGATAAAATATGAAAAACCCGAGCGTAGGCGGGACAAACACTGCTTGTTTACTGTTTCGGTGACGGACAAGCAACGGAAGCAACTCACATAGCCTAGATTATTTAGAAAAGTAATAAAATTTTCCATTTTGTTAATATAAAAGATTAAAAGACAGATGAAAGAGATTACTACAAAATTGTCTCTGTTTTAAAGACAAAAGATTTTGTTAGATGTAAGTAGCTTTTTGGATGAGAATCAAAGAGACCTAGTTTGGTTGACAAACGCAGACAGACACAAATCTAGTGCAGGTATTTAAAAGATTCTGAGAATACTACTTACATCACCAAGGTTTTTGTTACGTTATTTCTAGAGACGTCTAGAATATATTCGTGAATTCGACTAGACAGTTTATTTTTGTGCAGAAACCGCAAAAGTTTATCCTAAAATCTCTGGGAGTTATCATCTGTCCAACAGGCAGTAGTTCAATAATTAAATAAATGTATTTAAATATTGCGAATTGGATGTGGGCAGTTGGGGGTCGGACACGAAGAGGTTGATCGCGAAAATTGGCCGCCGCATCCAAGACCAAGGCGGTGACTTCCGATCCGGCTCGTTTCTGGAGCAAAGGTTGGCTATTGCGATTCAGCGGGGTAACGCGACCAGCATCATGGGCACCTTTGCGCCGGGAAGGATGCGGAGTGGGTTTTTTGACGCGACATGATCGCGAGTTTGTTTCGTGTATTTATGTTTTAATTATTTTGTATGTGATAAATATAAATTTAAATATTGACCCGAAAATATTATTTAAATAATATCCTTTAAGCGGGCGTGAAAAAGCATATGATGAGGCCGTCAAGCTGAGTGTCACCATTGTAACATGGTATATGTATGTAATGGTGACTCTCTTCTCTGAGAATTTGCCTTTAGCTTACCATCCATAAAAAAAGTATATCGATGACAAAGTGGTAATAAATGGGGCATCTACACACGAGGGATATTTCTGATATTCTGATGCTGTTCTTCCGTATAATACCAGAAATTCAGTACAATACAACATGGTAAATATCCCGATTATTTTAATCCTAATGTGAGTGACCATGATAGTTTAAATAAATAAATCTACAAACGAGGTTTCAGGTTAATTTTCCAGCCCAAACTTATTTTTTATAAGATTCCATACTAAGGGTTACCACTGATGCTACCTTTTTTTTGGGGTGCATAAACATGCACACGCCTTACCGCCAAGCCTGGTGGTCCACTACACGGAGTATCCGGTTAGATAGGGACAGATGTATTCTTTCGAAAATATTCTCAAATAACTTGTCAATGCCTTTGATGCGAAAGAGACTTTGCGAATTTTTCTGTTAAATCTAACTTATGACCAGACTAAAAATATATATACACACCTAAACTATACCTAAGCACACACACATACAAACATTTTTTTTTTTATTTACCATTTATTTATTCTCTCACATAAAATATTACAAGGACAATACTTAAATTAGGTACACTTCACTTGAAGTTTGTCTATGTGAGGACTGGTATCTGTACTAGAATTCCCTGTATAACAGATTACCAGCCTCTTCAGTCTTTGTACATGTGTTATCAGGTAAGTACCTTATGGAGTAGGAAATTATAATATACTAGCTGACCCACCCCAGCTTCGCCCGGGGTATATTTTGAAGCTTCATATCCCTTTGAGCCCGTATGTATTAGTCTTCAAAATATGTATGAAAAATTGCCGGATTTGTTGCTCCGCTCCCTTAAGTAGTAGCGTAATGATATATAGCTTTAAACCTTCCTCGATAAATGGACTACCCAACACTGATAGAATCATTAAAATCGGACCAGTAGTTCCAGAGATTAGCGCGTTCAAACAAACAAACAAACAAACTCTGCAGCTTTATAATATTAGTATAGATTTAATTATATATACCTATGTAAATATCTAGTCTAAACATTCTCATTTTTAGGTTTAACGTAAGTGTGTGTGTGTGTGCGTGTGCGTGTGCGTGTGTGTGTGTGTGTGTGTGTGTGTGTGTGTGTGTGTGTGTGTGAGTGCGTGTGTGTGCGTGTGTGTGTCTCTCTCTCTCTCTCTCTCTCTGTGTGTGTGTGTGTGTGTGTGTGTGTGTGTGTGTGTGTGTGTGTGTGTGTGTGTGTGTGTGTGTGTGTATTTATGTGTGTTTGGATGGCTATGTGACTATTTCTAGCAGACGTTCTGTATCATCGTAGCTCTGGAAAATATATACACACACTCTTACACACACAAACACATCCTCACATACACAGACACTCACATACACACCCTTACGGCGTGTGAGACGCCGAGGCGGGAGCTGGTGGCGGTCCTGGGAGTGAGATGATTGAGAGCGGCGATGGTTCGCTAGACGGATGCGTGGGCAGCCGGCGCCTCCTTCTGCGAGCAAGTAATGCTCGTGACGAAAAATCGGCCAAGCTGCCTGCGCACGAAGGCAACTCGGGCATCGGAGGTCGATGAATGACCTCCGCCCCCCATGAGTGCAGGCCCGGGGGTGACGAGTGGAGCCGCCTGTCACCCAGGCAGAAGCAGGCCGCGGCGGTGCGCCGCGCCTCGCGCGCCTCCTCGTTTCCGGGGACGAGTTGGGGACTCTGTGGTCCCCACACTCGAGGAGAGTGCCAGATCGAGAGAGATGGCCCTGGGTCAGCCGGGTTGCAAGGGATATACCTGTTAACCTCACCTTCGGCAACCAAAAATTACCCACAGGCGTCAAAAAAAAACACACACATATCAATAAATCAATCAAATAGCCCACCGCAGTACATTGCTCACATATACACATAATAAAATTATTAACGTTGTTTCTATTTTCTTTGATTGTTATATGAAATTCTATCAAACGCTACTGTAGTCTTGAATTTTTTTTTTTTATACCACTTAGTTGGCAGACAAGCACACGGCCCACCTGATGGAAAGTAGTTACCGTGGCCTATGGACGTCTGTAACACCAGAGGAGTCACAGTCGAGCTGCCAACCCTGTACATACAGAGTTTCTGTGCCGTCAGTAGAAGACAAATCAGGACAAGCCTTTAGTCTTCCCACTGACGGCACAAATTCTCCAGTGAGCTCTGGCTACCCTACTCACCGCTGGGAACACAACACGAAGTTATTATAACCGCGGTATTCTGTAGGGCGGAGGTACTTCCCCAGTCGGACTGCTCAATCGGGCGGATATACCGCCGTGTCCTACCTCCTTGCAAAATTGAATTGTTAAAGCTTTCTATTATAACCCAAATGTGGGTGCTAGCACCTCTGCCTACCCCTTCGGAGATATAGGCGTGCATTTATGTTATGTTATGTTCTATTATAGTTCTTACAGTATTAGGGAGTACCCTGTATGTCACCTTACACTACTTATAGTCTATTTAGGAGAGCAGGAACTCAACCAAACTATTGTAGAAGAACAACCCTATGTTTTCAAATGAGCAACATTAATGCCATCTATGGCAGTCGCTAACGGTAGTTGGAACCTTAAAAAGTTCAATAAGTGATCTTCGTCCGAAAGAGCCTTCGGGTTGTGGAGGTCAGATCGCAGTCGCTTTACGGAAAATGATTAAATTCAGTCAAATTCACAAATAGACTAGTAAAGCGATGATGATGATGAAAATGAATGTTACTGTCACAAACTAGCCTTCGTGGTCTGATCCGTTCTCATATTTACTTTAGCATCCAAAATCGATAAAGATATCAAGCTCATTTATTTTAATATGTAACAAAACCTTCACGATGTCTAACATAATTGTTACCAACAAACAGCTCTTTGTTCAGTCTAATTAACGACGTGTTGAAGGGAAACAAAATGCTGTTTCGTCATCACTGCAACGTGTTTCAGGAGACAATTAAGATCGGAACAAACCGCGAAGGGAAAACGTATTGACAGATTTGTTGGTTAACCTTCCTCTACTCGCGTCACATTATTTAACGCAATATATCCGCACACGGTCTGTAAGACCGAAAGTGTTGGTGATGAAAATGGCCGTCCATTCGAAAGTCACCCAGTGTGGCAACAATAAAATCTTAGACATATACTGCATTGACACAGCCTGTGTGAAAAACCAGTTTTGTTTGAGAAAGGTAATGTCAGTATTATTCTTTAAACCGTCAATGTGCGCATGTCATGGATGTATGTATTTGACAGCTGATCTGATACCGAAGAAATAGAATCAACGCCAGAAAATAAGTTCCGCGGTCAAACTTGGAACTAAAAATGACATCGCCGCCATACTTAACCGTACTGTGTGTTGATTGGTTCAGCCCCTGACAGTACCGTTTAAAGTTGCCAGCACATTTTTTTATGTTGTACTAGGTGGAATTATACTTTCTGGCATATATTGATCCTAATCTCGTCACAACATGTACAGTACAGTACGCGTTTTTTGGAGGATATCTTGAGGTGTTACGGCAGCGTAGGAGCTCAAAACAACTAATCACATTAAAAAGTGTATTGCTGGGAGGATTCACAACACGTTTCAAGACTGTCTCTTGATACACTTTGACTAAAGTTTTCACTTCTTTATCTTCTTAAGTTCAGAAGTTCAAATAAGAACAATAAAACATCTGGTAAAATAAAAAGACAATACTGGCAACATTATATGTTGCGACTGTCACGCCGCGGCCAAGGGACTTTTTTCGTGATGCGTCCAGTAGCCATTTTTTAGGCCACGTTAAAATGTCGCTTATGTTGGTAGGTAATGTTCTTCAATCATATACTTGTACTTATGTCCTTTATCATATTAAATAAACTCGGTTGTATAAAGTTTGTATATTATAGTCTAATAATAAAATGCAGAAGTCGCCAGCACAATAAACTAAACTGGAAAGTTTAACGACAATAGAATTAAAATTTAGTTTACCTGCTAGTCTTTGGTACAAAAAATACGTAAAAAAAGCTTGTAAAATCGCTAGTGTAGGGGTGATTTGAAGTAAGTTACGAATTATACACCTGTCAAGCACAAAACTACAGCGTTTTACTCATACATAACTCTTTTTAAAGCCTTCTGCCAGTCCATGTACACGTGTTCCCTGTGGGTTCGCTATACGCAGAAGGCATACAACGCTATCAGAATACAGTACAACAATGCCTTCAGAATGTTGCTGGGGCTCCCATGTTACTGCAGTGCATCAGGAATGTTTACCGAAGCGCACATTGACTGTTTTAGCACCATCCTGCGAAAGAGGATGGCATCTATGATGCTCAGGGTGCGTGGGAGCGTCAACGGCACTCTAAAGGTCATCAGTGAGAAGCCGTGTTGCGCTATCATGACGCATTGGGTGCTTATGCACATGCATGCTCCCTGTGCGTCAGGCGGGCGGAGCCGGTATATGAACTGATTTTTGTAATTTTGTATTATTTTGTTACTAACATAGCTTTTAAGTGTGTACTACTAACATTGTTTATGGATCAAGGTCAGAAATAAAGTTTTGTTATTATTACTATTATTTACAGTCCAATGTACTAGTAAATGAGGGTTAAGTACAATGAAGTATGAATGTTTTGTGAATGCAAGCATTTTCGTGGAAATTCGGAAAGGAATCATTGTTTGCCCGTAAATAATTGTATTTTATATGTGTACCCAAAATAATTATTTTAGCTGATTTTTCCTGTTTGGAAAGACAGGATGACTATTAAATGACGTCGTACGTTAGGTTCATATATTTTTTTTTATACTTTGTGGCAGACAAGCACATCACCACCACTGGGTGGAAAGTTGTTACCGTGGCCTATGGACTTGTGCAAAACCAAGGGAGTCACACTCGCGCTGCCAATCCTGTAAGCACAGAGAGTTTCTGTGCCGTCAGAAAAGACGAAGCAGGACAAGCCACTGACAGCACAAAAACTCTCTAGTGAGCTCTGGCTACCCTACTCACCGCCGGGAACACAAAACAAGGGTATTATGGTAGCGGTGTTCTATAGGGCGGAGGTACTTCCCCAGTCGGACTGCTCAATTGGACGGAAATACCGTGGTGCGACAAAGGGAAGAGTCACCGAACCGCTTGGTTCTTGATCGGATATTCTGCACCGTGTGCGGGTGACATCTAAGACCTGCACGTGTTGTCATGTGTAGGAAAGGGGAGGGTGGTGATCTAACAGCAATGCTTTGATATCACCAATGGATTATAGAGATGCCATCTGACCTCGATAACTGTTTGCTTCACGGAAAATCTCTAAGTTCAGCCAAACCCGCAGTTAGACCGGAAAAAAGAACACCAGACTCCGAAGTGAAATCTTCGGATGCAAGCAGGGTCAACGTTAAGATGAAGAAGGAAAGAAATTCTACTAGACATTCTATAGGTATGGACCAAAAATGTGCCCACTGACGTCTATTTTTTTTTTTTTTTTTTTTTTATATAGGACACGTCAATTGGACTTCGCCTTGCCTGATGGTAAGCTCAAGGCAAAGTCCCAGAAAAGAGGGTCACCATTACTTACACATACCGTGTGACAATGGTGACACTCAGCTTGACGGCCTTATCATATGCTTTTTCACGCCCCGCTTAAAGGACCCGGGACTGTAGGAAGAAGGAAACACGTGAGCTGGTAATGAATTCCAGGCCTTAATGGTGCGACAGAGGAAAGAGTCTCCGAACCGCTTGGTTCTTGATCGGATGTTTTGCACCGTGTGCGGATGACATCTAAGACCTGCACGCGTTGTCCTGTGTAGGAAAGGGGAGGGTGGGACTAATTGGAAGAGCTCATCAGAACACTCCCCATGGTACAGACGGTAAAATACAGCCATGGACACAACATCTCTACGCAGCTGTAAAGGTTCTAGGGTGTTCGTGATCTCGGGATTCCCAATGATGCGGACCGCACGTCGCTGCAACCTGTCGAGAGCATCTAGTAAGTACTTTGCTGTACCATCCCAGAGATGCGAGCAGTACTCCACACAGGAGCGAATTTGTGTCTTGTATAGAAGACACCGCTGCTCCGGCGTGAAAAATCGTCTCACTCTGTTCAGGACTCCGAGTTTTCGTGAGGCTGTTTTGATGATGCTTTCGATGTAGTTTTTGTTATTCAGGTTGCAGCGAACATCCATACCTAGGATATTGAGATTGTCCTGCAGCGGCAGTGGCATGCTCTGAAGAGTGGGGAGGGGAAGGAAAGAAGATACTTTTGCTGTAAACGCACATACCTGCGTCTTCTTGGCACTGAACTCAACCAGGTTCTCAGAGCCCCATTGAGAAATGTGATTCAGGACCCCGTCAAGCTCAGTGACAAGAAGCTGCCTTTTCTCTGCGATATCTGACTGCTTGGCCGCTGGATGTCCATGATAACTCCCATGTAAAGTGCTATCGTCTGCATAACAATGAACATTGCCGGTAGACAGCATGTCGTTGATATGCAGAAGAAAGAGAGTGGGTGATAAGACGGACCCCTGGGGCACGCCAGCATTAACCTGCAGAAACTCCGAAGCTCGTCCGTCACAAAGGACGCGAATACGGCGCCCCTGCAGGAAGCTAGCAACCCAGTTGCACAGCCTAGAAGGCAGACCAAAGGCAGGTAGCTTAGAAAGAAGCGATTTGTGCCAGACTCTATCGAAAGCTTTGGCGATGTCAAGACTAATTGCCAGTGACTCACCGTGCTTGTCCATAGCCTCACCCCAAAGATGGGTAACGTATGCTAGAAGATCACCCGTTGACCGTTTCGGTCTGAAGCCATATTGCCGGTCATTAATTAAGGAGTGATCCTCTAGGTGCCGCATGAGCTGTTTGTTAATTATGTGCTCGAACACTTTGCACAGCACTGAGGTGACGGCTATGGGTCGATAGTTGGCTGGCTCCGAGCGATCCCCCTTCTTGGGAATCGGCTGAACATTCGCCTCTTTCCAAGGCAAAGGCACTGTACCCGAACTGTAGGATAGCCGGTACAGGCGCGTAAGCATTGGAGACAACTCCACTGCACATTTTTTCAAAACTACCGCTGGAATACCATCCGGACCACTGGCTTTCCGGACATCGAGTGATTGCAGCACTGCACGGACATCGCGTTGCCTGATATGGATATCAGGCATCGCGTGGTCACTGTCGGGTAGTGTTGGTGGCTGCGTACCACAATCATCGATTCGGGAGTTGGCCGCAAAGAGATTAGCCAGCAGATTTGCCTTCTCTTGCGGCTCATGGGCCAGGGATCCATCAGGGTTACGCAGCGGAGGCAGCGAAGGCTGACAGAAGTTGGCTTGCACGGCTTTAGCCAGTCGCCAGTAGCCACGGCTTCCCGTGGGATGCATCACTAGCTCTTGACCAAGCCGCGCTATGCGCAGGGCATCCGCTCTGACATAGGCCCTTCTGCAGACCTTTGTGGCTCTGTTGTACGCCGCCTTGAAGTGGCCCAGATTGGGATGGCGTGTGGCGCGCGCCCTTACCCAAGCGCGGTACGCAGACTGTTTTTGGTCAACAGCTTCCGCGCACTCGCGCCCGAACCAAGGGCGCACCCCGCGGTCACCGGTGACATCGGTGTATGAGATATAGTATTCCATACCCAGACCGATCTCACCGGCGACAGCAGTAGCACAATCCGATGGGTTCTTACCTTCAAAGCAGCGCTCAACCCACGGGATGGACGCAAAATAGTCACGAAGTCCATCCCAGTCCGCTGACGAGTAGTGCCAGAGACGCCGCTTCCCCTGCATGGGTCGTGGGGGCGCTATAATAGGCACCGTGGAACAGACCAGACAGTGGTCAGAGTTGCCTAAAGCGGCTCGCACCGATACACTGTACCGGTCCGGATCACTCGTCAGCAGAAGGTCTAGCAGAGAAGGTGCTTGGCCCGACCTTCTTGGTATCCTAGTGATCTCGTGCACCAATTGGGTCAGGCCGTGCGCCAGAGCAAATGCGTGGGCGGCTCTTCCCGCATGGTCTGTTTTGGAGGAGCCCAACCAGATCTCGTGGTGGGCGTTAAAATCCCCCAAAAATACCATTTCGGCATTCGGAAATCGCTCCTGCGCATCATCTGCCGCCTGACTCAGATATTCAAAGAGTCGAGTTGTCTCAGCATCTCCTGTATGGGAACGGTAGAGGCACACATAGATCTGACTCGTAGGGCCATGGTCTACGTGTACCCAAAGGACGGAGAAGGATGGGTCCTCTAGGCAGCGCAAACGGCGACAGCAAACATCCGCCCTAACAAACACGCACACCCCGGCTTTTGCACGAAAACTTTCCTCAAGAACATAGCCAGGGTAGAGCAAGTAGGTCGTGTCGTCAGGGCGGTGTAATTGCGTCTCCGTTAGAAAAAACATGGCAGGTTTCGCCGTCTCTAGGTGTTGGTGGACGGCGTTGAGGTTTGCATGGAGCCCACAGATGTTAGTGGACTCCACCTCAAATAGCAAGCTTTTGGGAGTGTGACGAGCCGCTGTGTTGCCTTTTTCTGTAAATTGCGCTGCCATGAGTTTGGGTGGGAGAAGGCGTGAAAAAAGAAGTGATTGCCGCCGCAGCACCGTGTGACAAAGCGCGGGATATTGGTTTTATCTATGAATGTGAGGCATGGCGAGAGCCGACGCGCCGAACGGAAGGGCCCCCGTACCCCCCCGAGTATGGTCGCCGGGCTCCCAAATCCGGTCACCAACCGGCACGACGAACCATATCGGGATTATGCGCGGCCTGGTGAGGCAGCCTCCCAAGGTGGTTAACCCCAGTTGGGCCCCTGTACTATACCGCGGGCGGCCAGCGGCACCACCGTTTCTACAGGTCTCCCTGTTCGGCGCATCGCCCCGCGCCATCCCCACTAGACTACGCCAAGACCCACTGGTCCCACTAGTGCTGCGACAACCACCACCTCTGCCCGGCTATGCACATGCTGACCCCTGAACACAATCCAACCGAGATTGAATTGCTATGGAGGGTTTTTCGCAATAGTGCACGGTGGTACCTACCCGGTCGAAACTTGAGACAAATTTGTGCCACCAAGCTTCTACCACCAGTAAAGAGTTCAGTCTAGTTCATTCACCTCAATTAAGACGTCGTACATAAATGCGTGAAAATTATTTATCAACTCGTTTTATTAAATTAACTCGTAATTTGTTCAAAGCAAGTGATAAAAGTGTATTTGAAAATGTGTTACATTTAATTTGATTTAGTAAATAATTTGCATTTTATGTGTTTTTCTACTTATCTATTTTTGGCACTTCGCCCCCGCACGGTCCCTACCACTATCTCTTAAAAGTAATATTATTTCAAGCTAATTTTACTTTCTTAGTGTGAATCGAACTCAGATCGTTTTCTACCATCGATATTTGTGTACTGTATCGTGTAAGACAAGTGTGAAGTCTGATAAATTAAACAAATAAATACATCGACTACTGTAAGAGATACTGTTTGATACAGTTGGATCATACAATACTAGTATCTTGAGTACTCTGATGAACACCCACTTATCACCAATCATTGTATTTATAGGGGGGTAAGCCCATTGCCGTATGCATCAGAGGCTGAGTCTGGGCTGTATATGTTTGACGTTAAACAGTCCTATCCTATAGTCGCCTTAGTCGCGGTATCGTACCGCATGAAAAGAGACGGGGTGGCCCAAATTCTACTCTGCCGGGTACCACGTGGTGGTGTTATAATCTGTTTTTATACCACTTAGGTAGCAGACAAGCATACGGCCCACCTGATGGAAAGTGGTTACCGTAGCCAAGGCAATCACACTGGCGCGGCCGACCCTGGAAGCACAGAGAATTTCTGTGCCGTCGGTGTAGAAGACAAAGCAGGACAAGCCTTTAGTATTTCCATAGACAGCACAAAACCTCCAGAGCTCACTGGGGAGGTGGTATGGGGAGGTAGCCAGCTACCCTACTCCCCGCCGGGAACACAACACGAGTTATTATGACCGCGGTATTCTGTAGGACGGAGGTATTTCCCCTGTCGGACTACTCAATTGGACAGAAACACCGTCGTGTCCTACCTCCGAACTGTGGCTTTATCATCATCATGTTGAGTACGAGGTAGCTTCCGACGTCTTGCCCTCGGAGTTCATCTTCTCTCTGCGTTATTTTTTATGAAACCTCTGCCATTTGATCTCTACAATTCACTAGCGAGAGTAACTTATGTAGTCGGACTTTTGAGGTCTCTTAACTACCTGTAACGACTGCCACAGATGTTCGTATGTAACAACCTGAACCGGCAGCGGCGGAATGTTCTCTCCGAGGTACGGAAAAGCCTCATATCTGCGTTTTAAGTTACGAAAACATACATATATATAATCACGCTTTTATTCCCGGAGTGTTAGGCAGAAGTGAATTAACACCCACATTTAACCAATTCGGTCGTATATGTAAGAGGGTCAGCCTATTGCTATATTTCGGGCACTATTGTTGATTCAAGCCATGCCTCTAATGCTGAGTTAAGAATAATCAAATGAAAATAAGTCTATAAAAAAATGATCTCTGTTAAGCTAAGTATTGGAAATTTTTAGTCAATAAGCTTATTTTTCTTCATATTCTACAAAATATTACATAATCTATATAAATACGTTGTTACGAAAACAAGAAGCTTATTCATGACACAAAGGTACAATCATTAATCAGTCTTGAAGTCATAAAACAACAAGAAAATATTATTACCTAACGAAAAGAAGAAAAAACATTAAGATAAGCCCACGACGAGAACCCTGTCATGGAGGCGATTAGTAAAATATAAGAAGTAGTCTACAGCCAAGTTTTTTATATTTATAACTGACGGAGCCTGAAGCGATGTGGTTTAGGTTCTAAAGTAATTATCTGCATTGGATATATGGTAGGACATATGGTAGGACATAGCGAACATTATGTTATGTTCGCTATGTCCTACCTGTAAGACCTTTATAATTAACCTATGTTTCACAGAATAAATGAATATGAATATGAATTGAGATGTACTGTGGTGATTACTCAGTTTTATAGTAGTTTAAGATTTGTGTTATTCATTTTAAATTATTCATTTAAAGAAATTTTTGTTGTTATATTTAGATTGAACAAGATTTGTCGGACAAATGGGTGATTCTTAAGACTTACTATTTTCTGAGTGAAATATTTTTTGTTGCTTTTTCTAATAAGTACGTTATAAAAATAAATATATAAAAAAGTCAAGCGCGTATGTGCCTTTTTTTTACGTGCGCAAAATCCCCACGAGGTATCCCTCTCCACCGGAGCCGGTGGGAGAGGTTATGTCGGACTCGGAACCGACTAAAACGCACGCCGCCTGTGGGTCGTTTTGGTTGCCGAAGGTGAGGTTGACAGGCATATCCCTCGCACCCCGGCCGACCCAACACGTATGTGCCTTGTCTACGAAGGTCCGAGTCATACCCGAGTCTTGATTTCGTTGTTTCTAGTTACAGTCCAATTCTTCTTTATAAAAAATAAGTTTAAAGCTAAAACCCGACTACTGAAAAAGTATTAAACAAGGAACTATCTAGAATAGCCGCAATCGTATTCCACTTTTCCCTACAATGTATTTTTTTGATAGATTAAGTGGCAGTAGTTATTTTTAGTCGATAGCAAACATGTAATATTTATCTCAAATTTATTTTATAACACAGTAATTTATGGTTGCTAGAGGGCGCCACAATAGATTCAGTGACACATTACATAGCTTATAACTAGCGGGTGACTAAGACGCTTCTAATGATCCCTCATTTGTCTAGATCTAATAAGTGGTGGAGAACTTATGAAGGAACAGATGTCGTGGTACATACATACATACCTGTCAAAATCATAACTCTCCTGTTGCTTCGGCGTAGTCAGGTAAAATACACACATAAACTTTGTCAATTTCTTTATAAACGAATACTCACGTCACTGTCACAATTCTCAGTAAAAAATGGCCGTCAAACTACAACCAAACAAAGCGTAACTCACAAACGCACACACGGTGCATTTGCCAGAAAACCTGCACGGAATTGGACCGTCTCCAAACTAATTATAAGCTCGTAAATTTGTGACTGCCGCCATATTTCATGCACCCTTCGCGATTACAACATTAATTACAATTCGGACGTTACAAGGGAAGCCAGTGACAAATGTGTACCGATGCTGTTAATGCGCTCTGTTGTTAGGTAAATGAATTTACGAGCGGGATTTTTTGGTTGAGGTTGTATTTCCGTCAGCTTGATTGCATGTCTTTATTTATTAGAGTTATTATTAACTTTCAATATCTCAATATTATAAGTAACTGACAAAACGTTTAGGCCGTGAGGTCCAAGCGCCCGCAATCTCTTCAGGGAGATTGCGAAGCGTATGGTCGACGCTTCTCGTGACCAGAAGGACTAGCCTTTTTATAGGTCAGAGAATAAGCATTGCCATACAACGTGGCAATGCTGCTAGTCTTCTGGGAACGCTACTATAAAAGGCATGCGTGCGAAGGAATTCCACGACGCATTTTAACTTTTTTTATTATTTTATTAATGTAGATATATATTATAATAGATTTAATTAGTGAATATAGATGAATATACAGGTAAATGTTAATGATTATGTTTGCAAGTTACTAAGTAACTCTGGTGGGGTGTAAAACTACGGGGCACAAGTCAACCTTATCTGTGACTCGGTATATCCGTTAAATAGCGGAAAAGGTTTTATTCTCGATGCTGGTGGGGAATCTGCCCCCACCAGCATCAATGCATTGTCAAGGCAATGTCATTCGTAGCATTTACGATCAAGGGAATCAAAAATCATAAGTCGACACAGACCTTCAAAGTACCTATGCAATTTTTAGACTCCACTAAAATAAATAACAATTTAAATACGTAGCCCAGGATTAGTCTCGTCATACGACACCATCGAGAAAATATGAAACGACCCTTGTATTCTATCTCTATTTCACCGGTAGTAAAACTTCAATTGAATCATTCATAATGTCATTACAAACATTTGTTTAAGCTAACATCATTATTCGAGTCTGTAACAGTTCATTTATCTTTTTTTATAATTGCATTACCTTTATGAAAGATTAATACCGATGTTAATAACTAATATTTCTTATAAACCCGGTTGTTTTACTGTCGTTACCCTCTCGCAGATTTAAGGTCATTATTTTTCAAAGAAAGTGGTGTTTAATTAAATAAATGGCGGACACAGTCGACATTGTCCGCATTTCCTTTTTATCTGACAGATTTACAGCGCACTCCCAATTGCTGGACATTTATTTATCCGGCAACTAAATCATTGCTTACATATTTTATTAAGGGTCTGCAAAAAAGTTGGTTAATCGTTTATATTTACTAGCTGTTGACCGCGGCTCTGGCTCGGCTTTACTTGCGCAAAGTTCCCACGGATACCTCCCCACCGAAGCCGGTGGAAGAGGTTATGTCGGACTCGAACCGACTAAAACGCACGCCGGCTGTGGGTCGTTTTGGTTGCCGAAGGTGAGGTTGACAGGCATATCCCTCGCACCCCGGCCGACTCAGGGCCATCTCTCACGATCTGGCCCACTTCTCAGGTGTGGGGACTACAGAGTCCCCAACTCGTTCCCGGAAATGGGGAGGCGCGCTAGGTGCGCCACCGCTGCGGCCTGATTCTGCCGGGGTGACAGGTGGAGCCGCCTGTCAACCCCAGGCCTGCGCTCATGGGGGGCGGAGGTCGTTCATCGTCCTCCGATGCCCGAGTTGCCTTCTTACGCGGGCAGTTTGGCTTGTGATCTTTCGTCGCTCCCGCTGCCGCTCCCGCCCCGCCTCGTGCCCGCCCGCGTTCTAATTAGTAGTTGAGGAGCTATGAGGGAAAGGATGAACCTACATACATACAAAGCCTGTCAAAATCATAACCCTCCTTTTGCTTCGTCGTAGTAGAGTAAAAATTTGTATGGATGCTATCTCTACCATTATTATAGGTAAGTATGTGTGAAAAAAAACATTCCCATAATAATAAATAACTGATGATTCCTCATGATTCTGATCTCGTGGAAGCTCGAAAAGAAGATTGAATAAAAACATTGCTGGTTAATGAGGTTGTTGACATGAGGCATGTGGATTCGGCCACTATTGAACCAATAGCAGTATACGATTTACTGTACAATAGTTTACTATCTTATTACTAAGCACCTTGACCAACATCTCATGAAGTTAAATTAAGATATAGAAAAAATTTAATCAGTCCAGGTGGGAATCGAACCCTTACGCTCTGACCACTAAGCCACAGAACCTTCACCCGAAACCATCAACATTTTTCTATACATATATCCATCTTACGGCGACGGTTAAGTGCGATCTATCGGCATTCGTACGAACTATCGGAACTAAAGAATGATGTTACAATCATTTATAAAACATTGATTTTTGATGACTCCGCTCAAACCATTGAATGAAATTTCACAGTAGGTAACAAACAAAAAAAGGGAAGAGATGGGGTGGCCCAAATTCTACTCTGCCGGGAACCACGCGGCTAACTATTATTATGAAGATAGATAATGTCGCACTCCCGTATGAGAAAATGTATAAGAATAGTATAATTGTATATTAATAAATATTCTAGAAATTTAACTATTTTTAACGTATTGACATATAACATAACATAAACTTACGCATATATCCCCGAAGGGGTAAGCAGAGGTGCTAGCACCCACGTTTCGCCAGTTTATGTTTAGATCGCAATGTAATAGGTGGCGAGTCTATTGCCATTAACCGGCCACTTATAAACCTGCGATAAATACACACATAACATCGAAAAGTCATTGGTGTGTGCCATGGTAAAACCTGGGATCGAACCCGAGACCTCGTTTCAGCAGTCCATTACCCATACCACTAGGCTACCGCGGTCGATTATTTTTAACGGATTTAATCATAAAGAATTTATTGAATGAAATTTTAAAGCATTTAATATGCTAACTATTCAAACCGATTAAGATAAGTCTTACGGTGACGGTGGGAGACGAATATATATAGGAAGATTTGTATGATTTCAGCCAGGGTTCGGTAGCTCAGTGATCAGAGCGTTCCCCCTGTAACGGAAAGATCGAGGGTTCGAATCCCACCTGAACTGATTCAATTTTTATCTTATCTTAATCGATTCAAATAGTTAGCAAAAGGCGAAGGCCAATTGACGTGTCCTATATAAAAAAAAAGCATACAAAATGCTGGAAAATTTCATTCAACAGTTTGGGCGAAGTCATCAATATTTAAAATGATTTTATTATCATTCATTGGTGCCGATAGTTCTTACGAGTATCGGTAGATGGCTCTCACCGTCGTCGCCGTAAGACCGATAAGTATTTAATTTTCAATTTCAATTTTAATCTTTATTTGCGAACACAGGTACAAATTGTTGGTACATTGGTTTAAAAGTTTGATCATTCCGCATTCCACCTAAAAGGCATGCAAATTTACAATATAAGCTTAAAAATAAAATACATTTTATAGCAGTAGCTACTGATTAATAACGCAATTAATTTCGAA
The DNA here is from genome assembly GCA_963662185.1 of Eilema griseolum. Classification (NCBI taxonomy): domain Eukaryota; kingdom Metazoa; phylum Arthropoda; class Insecta; order Lepidoptera; family Erebidae; genus Eilema; species Eilema griseolum. The sequence goes on along the minus strand of OY759230.1, from coordinate 29,992,233 downwards.
TTTAATAATATTAAATGGTTTAGTTTTGTCAAAATTTTAAATTAAATAGTAATATATTTATAAGATTATTAATGGTAATACAATATAGTCACTTTCATTACAATTTGTCATTTAAATATTCGTCAATAGTGTAGTACGCTTTCGTTATAAGTAAGTGTAATACATTTTTTTAAAGGAGTTGTATTTTTCACTTCTAAAGGAAGATTTCGGTGATTTCAGCCAGGGTTCGATGGTTCAGTAGACAGAGTATTTCCCCTGTAACAGAAAGATCGCAAATTCGAATCATACCTTAACTGTTTCATTTTTTTTCCTATCTAAATCGACATAAAGAATTTATTGAAAATGATAATCGTGTCATGGGCACGGGGAGACAGTGTTATGAAAAACATCAAATAAATCGCGAAGTTAGCTTGATCAACCGTGAGTGACATTTCAATGTCATTCGCGTCACAGCTGGTGTGTATTAGTTTTACAAATGAACGGAGACGATTTTGAGTTGAACTGTTAGTGTTACTATTTTTAATTGCGAAAACTTGGCCCTCAGTGCAGTTCAAGTTGCCAACGCAAATAAAACGTGCAAAAATACAATTTCTATATCTCTGAGCCTGTTATCGTCAAACGGAAACTATTTTAAGGAAGTTCTTTGGAGAGCCATCTCTATCACATTTATACATATACATACATACATAAAATCACACTTTTATCTCTGGAGGGTTAGACAGAGGTGAATTAACACCCACATTTCACCAATAATTGTATTCAGTCCCACGTAATACGGGGGTAAGCCTATTACCTATGTTAAACAGCCCTATCGCTTAGTCGCCTTGTACGACACCGCATGAGAAGGGATGGATGGCCCTCATTCTACTCAAGGCCTCCACCTCGGAGTCCAAAGTCTGGCTTCTGGCTTTACATCTGAGCCCTTCAGCTCATAACCCAGGGTCCACTTTCTAATTTTTCCATCTTCACTTCGCACGGTCCGTATAAAAAATAGAACTTTTAGAGATATACATGGCAAAGAATTCAAAGGCCTATAGACGTGTGCAACACCAGGGGGATTAGACTCGTGCTGCCAACTCTGTAGAAACCTAATACTTACGTTGAAGAACCCCATTTTGTGGTCGCTTGGAAAAACCACAGCAGGGAGTTAATTTCACAGCTTGAGCGTTATTTCTCATTATTTAAATCTCGATGTTTCGGCTGTTTTTTTTTTTACGTGCGCAAAATCCCCACGGATACCTCCCCACCGGAGCCGGTGGAGGAGGTTATGTCGGACTCGAGCCGACTAAAACGCACGCCGCCTGTGGGTCGCTTTGGTTGCCAAAGGTGAGGTTGACAGGCATATCCCTCGCACCCCAGCCGACCCAGGGCCATCTCTCACGATCTGGCTCTCTTCTCGGGTGTGGGGACTACAGAGTCGGGAAGGGGAAGGCAAGCCACGCGCGCCGCCGCCGCGGCCTGCTAATGTTTCGGCTGTTTATTAGCAGCCGTGGTTATGGTGATATTTACGTTAACTTCTGAAAGCATTATCGTCTGATATATTTTCATTTTAAATACTTTTTTGTTCTTCAACAATATTACTAATAAACTAAAGAAAGAAATTAACATTTGGCAGTGCGGTATACCGATGAGGAGAGGTTCGTAGAAGAACAGAATTAACCCGAGGCAACACGCGACCGTGAACCAGTTATAAGCGGAACAGAGTCTCCATCAGCGCCGAGTAAAACTAACTGGAACATTAATTATGTTATGATTGTTTGTGTTTTCATATTTTGTACTAAATAATGGAGCACAGAAACCCTGTTTCGAATTTAGTTTTGTTTTTGTACAACTTAGGTGGCAAACAAGCACACGGCCCACCTGAAGGAAAGTGGGTACCGTGACCTATGAATATTTGCAACAACCAGGGGAGTCACACCCGTGCTGACCTACAGAATAAAGAGTTTCTATGCCGTCAGTCCAGAAGACACAATCAAGAGAGAACAGTGCTCGTCGCGACACTATTATAGTTAATAAATATTACAGGTATTATAAGGAATAAGTATTTACATACATACAAATAATCACGCCTTTATCCCTAGAGGGTAAGGCAGAGGTGAATTAACAACCACATTTCACCAATAATTGTATTCGGTCCTACGTAATAGGGGTTGAGCCTATAGCCGTATTTCGGGCACTATTGTTGACTCGAGCCATGCATCTGTGGCTGAGTCTGGGCTGTATATCTGTGGGTCTAGTGAAAAGGGTACAAGTCTAATTTTAGTGAAAATTAGTTAAGTATACAGAAATGATCACAGAAAAAAACTCTATCGTTTGGTGAAAACATATTTATGATATCTCCAAAAATGACAAAGTTTGTTTGTTTGTTTGTAAAAATGTTAAATAACCCTATCCCTTAATAATTATGTTAAATGTGATAAGATTGTTAAGTTCTTTTTTCTCCAGTCCCGGGTCCTTTAAGCGCGGCGTGAAAAAGCATCTGACGAGGCCGTCGTACGTTGCACTTGGTTTGTATCGTTGGTACCTATATGTAGTCATTGTGTTATCGTTGAGTCCTGGTGACCAGTAATTCAGGTAATCAATTACCTACGACAGGCACCAGCGATCCATAACCGAATTTTGTGTACCCTAAACTGCGAATGTCTAAATATTGTAATTTCTTGGTTGTTGGTGAGAAATAAATCATTATTATTATTACTACTTAGTGTCTTAGTGTAATGGTGACCCTCAAGCCTTGCCTTTAGCTTACCATCATCATGAAGATATTCACGCAACAGTACCACGGTCATGGCCAGCATTTCGTAATATTATCACATAGAAACGGCGACCAGTGGAATGCGGTACATATATCTAAAATAGCTGAGTAGATTGGGACATGTGTTTACAAGCGTATTAAGAATTGTTGGAGGTAGGACACGATAGTATTTCCGTTCCAATTGAGCAGTCCTACTGGGGAAGTACCTGCACCCTACAGAATACCACGGTTATAATAACCTCGTGTTGTGTTCCCGGCGGTGAGTAACCACAGCGCCTGCATACCAGCTTGACACCTTCGAATCGGTGCAAAGACGGGCGTTAAGGCTGGTTGACAATCCCATACTCGCAGGTAGTGTGGAACCTCTTACCCTTAGGAGGGACTTTGCCTCGCTGTGTGTATTCTACCACCTATACAATGGTTTGTGCTCAGATGAATTGTTTGACATGATGTCCACAGCTACATTCTATTACCGTACCTCTCGCCATAGGCAGGGAATTCATCCTCACACATTGCGACCTGAGACGGTGCGTACTGTGCGGTATGAAAGAAACTTCATCCCACGCACACTCAAGCTGTGGAATAACCTCCCTAATGCGGTTTTCCCAAGCGCCTACAAATATGGGGTTCTTTAAGAGGGGCATCAGAAGGTTTCTTCAAGAGGGGCATCAGAAGGTTTCTACATGGTCGGCAGCGCGAGTGTAATAACCCTGGTGTTGCATACGACCATAGGCAATGCTTGTCTGACACCTAAGTGGTATAAAAAAAAAGCCGGTGAACCAACTTACAGGTGACGTTGACTTGGATCCCGAAGCTATCTCACCTTGGTGAAGGTAATATCAAAAACTTATTAGTACTAAAAAAAGTATAAGTAATGAATATTAGAAATTACCTTCTTGAATTTAAAACATTATGTCTGTCAGACAAGTGTGACAGGTAGGTCACACATACGCGAGATGCGATAGTGATTGATGTCTCGTAGTAATAGATGTTTTTTAACACTTTTTCTTATGTCAGTAAATATATATTCCTCAGGGATGACAGTCAGTCCTTTAAAAGTCAACCAAACCAAATATTACAAAGAAAAATTAGACCAGCGGACCCCAAGACCCTAAAGTGTACGTTATGGATGCAACCGGGACCTGTGCTTATAAAAACGGTATGAGAAATATAATTAGGAGGAAAACAGTAAGCAGACTACGGGCTCTGAGATAAAACCTCGGATATCCGGGAACAACTGGGAACAACGGTAAGATGATGATGAATCGTTTACCTTAAATAATAAGGACTACAAAAACCTACGACGTAGATGCCTCTACGAATCTACGGCGAGGTCTCTACGTCGTAGATCTACGTAGAGCACGCTACGATGCCGACCCATGGAAAATCATGATAGTATCCCTGCATTGATGGTGTTATTGGTTTGACTAGAAAGCTTTAATATCGGCAATGGGTTGTGAAAATCATATAGGCATTATTAACAAGGAGGTTGAGTAACTGAGCAGTCCGACTGGGGATGTACCTCCGCCCTACAGAATACCGCGGTCATAATAACCTCGTGTTGTGTTCCCGGCGGTGAGTAGGAAATTCAGAGCTCACTGGAGAGTTTTTATGCTGTCAGTGGGAAGACCAAAAGCTTGACCTGCTTTGTCTTTTACGCTGACAGCACAGAAACTCTCTACGCTTAAAGGTTTGGCAGCGCGAGTGTGATTTCCTTGGTTTTGCACATGTCCATAGGCCACGGTAACCACTTTCCATCAGATGGGCCGTGCGCTTATCTGCCAACTAAGTAGTATAAAAAAGGCAGTCGTTTTACGAAAAATGTCGAAGTATCAGTCGTTTCATAACTATACTCACAAAGTAAACCTCAACTGAGTTGAAGTAAGGTTCCATTTAAAAAAGTAACTGGTGGTATGAAAGCTCCATCAGACTAAATCAAAGAACACTGCTATGAAAGCTGTACAGCGCCATCTCTCGATATTTATGTGTACTCCGTCCAACATTTTACTACTGTTCGTATACGAAGGTGACTTTTTGTAAGCTTTAATTTTTAGCGGTACGCCCAACACTCGCTAGATGTCGCTGTACTAAAAATCATTTGAATACGAAGCGGGAAGCTCTTTTAGGAAGTCTATATTTATTTAATTACTCATGCGATTCTCATTGATATGCATTACCATAATTGAACTGATCTTAATTCGGATCAGTATAAATAGAAGCAAGAGCTAATAATAAGTTCTGCATTGAAGCAAGCGTTTGGCAGACACGTGCAGTTAAATTGTAAATAAACATTTTAAGACTAAAAGCTTTTTGTATTAGTCTTCTACGTGCTAGGTTTTAGACTATTTATACTGTAGATTGACGGCACTTGATGGAATTTGTTGTTACACATATTGATAACTCACTTGTACTTTTCCACATTACTTCATTGCTTATTACACCTAACCGGTTTCGCCTTACGGCATCCCCAAAGGTCAGGTGTAATAAGCAATAAAGTAATATGGAAAAGTACAAGTGAGTCGTGTGCCCATAGGTAAATAAGTCATTTAAGTTCGATAGATAGATAGAAAAAGAAAACTGTCATCTCTGTAATTATAATCATCTGTAGAAACTGGGACCTAAGGACCTTGAACTACTAAAGTTCTAGGTCCTTAGGTCCCAGTTTCGAATGCTGGTTATTAATTTACCGACGGGAACCCACTCCTAACACAAGTAATTTAGCTTAATTAGAGTAATTTCGTATACCGTATACACTTATTTCCTTAAAAAAGGCAGGCAAGTGCGTATCGGACACACGCACCGAGGGTTCGGTAACTTAAGCAACATAATCCGTAATATTTTTTTAATACGTTGACTTAGAAATTTGATTTTTGCACAGTTTCAAGACGTTATACATCTGAGTATATGGTATGAATTTTAACTCGATACGTTCACGCATTCTTGAGAATAAGATCTTGACAGACAGACAGACAGACGGACAACGAAGTGATTTGGTATTTTTTTACCTTTTCATGACAACCAAAAAACATGTATTGCGCGTAAAGAGCACATTTTGTGACGTGATTGCGGTGAAGATAATATAATTATATGCCTGTAACTATACATTAATGTGGCATTACAAGTGGCGGCCGTATTGCACAAGGCAATCTCTACCAGGCATCCATGGGATGGAGTGAGGTAGAAAAATAGATATGATTCAGTATTTTTCTACCTTTTTTTTATACTACTTAGTTGGCCGACAAGCACACGGCCCACCTGATGGAAAGTGGTTACCGTGGCCTATCATGGCTATCATGACTCAACGAATAAACGGATCATAATGAAAGAGATATAAGATTTAAATCATAAATAAGCTCATTCAAAAAAAATTGTTTCACATAGCCCAGACCCAAACGTCAACAACACATCTTTGCCTACCCCATATAATATAAGCGAGATTATACAGGTTATATTTTTGTGACGGTATTTGAGCTAAATAGGTATATTAAAATGATCTTAAATATTTCCTTTGAACTCTGCAATGTCACGCTACATTGAGTTTACCCAGACACAGCGTGGAATGCGTAAGTTCTCTCGTAAATATTTCAATAGTGTGATTTGCGAATTACTACGTTTAAATTTAGATTTTAACACAAAACTGTATTTAGTATTCATTTATTCTCCTAGATGGCGCTGTTAGGTTACTCATAAGTTCAGTGGGCTTAAAACAGGTTATTAATTAAATGACTGTGATTTACTGAAATTTATACAATAACTTTGTAATCCCATTTAATATGGGATTACAAAGTTTCATTTGCAGTTGGTAGTATGACTGCTCAATTATAGACCTGTTTAAAGCGTTCATTGTACCTAATGAAAACAAGTCAACTATGAATCGAAGTAAAATGAAAGAATCTGGACATACTTTCGAGAACAAAAGCAGATTTCATGCTCTTCTGTACCTTATTTCCTTGTGGATTGCTTTTGTATATTACAGGAACAAACGATTTCCCAATCCTCATAGACAACCCTGTGGTAGTGTTTCATCCATCAAATAGGCTTGGTTTTTAATTTAAATTATTTATTCGTTCAATACTTCTAAAAGACAGAAAAAAAATATAAATCGGTTCATAAAAGACGCGGATATATCGCAGAACATAACATAACATAACATAACATAAACTCACGCCTATATCCCCGAAGGGGTAGGGAGATGTGCTAGCACCCACATTTCGCCAGTTTATGTTTAGGTCCCAATGTAATAGGTGGCGAGCCTATTGCCATTAACCGGGCACTTATAAACGTGCGATAAATACACACATACCTAACTTCGAAAAGCATCGAAAAGTCATTGGTGTGTGCCATGCTAAATCTGTCCATTACCCATACCACTAGGCCACCGCGGTCTCTTCGCAGAATATATATTTAAAAAAAACCGACAAACTGGACTTTCCCCGTTTTTGAAGTCGGTTAGTAAAATATTTTCCGAATTGTTTGAATACAAACGTGCAATAATGATTTTGATGGCTACCCCTGATGGCCGATATGCACACATCGGCATAAACTTGATAACTACTCTTTGATTTTTTATTCCCTGTAAAATTTTTAGTGGGAATCTTATACCGTTACAAATGACTTTAGTTTTAGCGGAGGTAGGACATGACGGTATCTCCCGTCCAAAATTGAGCAGTCCGTCTGGGTAAGTACCTCCGCCCTACAGAATACCCCGGCTATAATAACCTTGTGTTGTGTTCCCGGCGGTGAGTAGGGTAGCCAGAGCTCACTGGAGAGGTTTTGTGCTGTCAGTGGAAAGACCAAAGGCTTAAATTGACCCCGCTGACTGGTGAGGGCGTGAAATGTTGGCGCGGTGGTCAGGGAGACCCGGTGAAACGGTTATCCGCTGGCCGCCCGCAGGCTGTACGGTTCCCGAACCTGGGGATTACTTAATCTCCGCCCCAGGAGGCTAAACCAGCAGCCTGTGTAAAGTTCCCGGTGCTGTAGCCGTGCCGGAGGAGGAAACCGGAGTGGACTCGGCTTCAGTATCTGGGAGGGGACCGGGGGCCCTTCCGCCCACCGCGCCAGCCAGTCACACAACCCCAACTTGTCTGTGAGGGTGGGACGCCTTGCTTTGTCTTCTACACTGGAGGCACAGAATCTCTTCTTACCTTCTCCCCCCCCCCCCTCCCCCCCAACTCAAACATGAAATTTAAAAAAGGCAAGAATAACGTTACCACAGCGGCTCCATCATCCACAGTTAATGTGGATTTCTGCAACATCAGGGGCCTACACTCCAACCTTAACGCGGTCCATCTCCACTTAGAGACCGCGCAGCCTACCTTGCTTTTTCTGACGGAGACGCAAATATCATGCCCGGCCGATACAGCCTACCTAATGTACCCCGGGTACAAACTCGAGCACAACTTTATGAGTCGCGCCGGGGTATGCTTGTACGTCCGGGATGATATTTGCTGCCGCCGTCTCCATGGTCTTGAGGACAGAGACCTGTCAACTATACGGGTACGTATAGATCACGGTGGCCACACCCGTATCTATGCGTGCCTATACAGGTCTCATAGCGGTGACCTGGGCACGGCTCAACTGTTTCAGCATCTGCAACGGTCGGCGGACAGCGTAATTGAGCAGTACCCCACTGCGGATTTAGTATTCTTGGGGGACTTCAACGCTCACCACGTGGAGTGGCTGGGGTCTCCCAGGACTGATTTCGCGGGAAGGGCTGCTCACGACTTTGCCCTGACCTATGGGCTCTCTCAACTGGTACATTCTATCACTAGAACACCAGAAATTGAGACCCACAGAAGCTCTATACTGGACCTTCTGCTGACTACGCGCCCGGATGAATATTCCATAAGGGTGGAAGCACCTCTTGGTAATTCGGACCACAGCCTCGTCCGGGCGCAAGTGACACTCGCGCGGCCTGAACCACCGCGGTCACCTCAGTGGCGACACGTGTGGCACTACAAGTCGGCAGACTGGGACGGACTGCGAGAATTCTTCGCATCGTACCCGTGGAGGCAGCTTTGCTTCACTTCTGATGATCCAAGCTCCTGTGCAACAGCAGTCGCTGACGCGATTCTAGTGGGTATGGAATGCTACATCCCTAACCGCTGGGTCGCGACAGGAGCGAACAAACGCCCGTGGTTTAATAGGCCTTGCAGGGAAGCTAGAGACCGCAAGCAATCTGCATACAAGGCTTGGACCACGGCTCTTGCCAATAAGGATCCGAACATCGCTGAAGTGAAGCGGAAGTTGAATGCTGCTTCGAGGTCCAGTAAAAAGGCAACGTCTAGGGCAAAGTTTGAGTTCATCGGCAGAATTGGCGAACGGCTTGCGCGCTACCCATCTGGCAGTCGCGCATTTTGGTCGCTCGCCAAAGCTGCCGAGGGAAACTTCTGCCAGTCTTGCCTTCCGCCGCTGCAAAAATCCGACGGTAGTCTGGCCCATGGCGCTAAGGAGAAGGCCGATCTTTTGGGTAATCTCTTTGCGTCAAACTCGACTATGAACGACGGGAACGCCGAACCACCCATCATCCCCAGCTGTGGTGCTTCCATGACCGAAGTTAAAATCACGCAACGGGTGGTCCGGCGCGAGTTTCAGTCCCTAGATGTCCGAAAGTCGAGTGGGCCGGACGGTATACCGGCGATGGTGCTTAAGCACTGTGCCCCCGAGCTGTGCCCTGTACTTACACGCCTTTTCGCACTCTCATACTCCGCGCGGCAGGTCCCAGCCTCGTGGAAGACCGCATTCGTGCACCCTGTACCTAAGAAAGGTGACAGGACAGATCCGACCAATTACAGGCCTATCGCTATAACCTCCCTACTCTCGAAGGTTATGGAGCGTGTCATTAATACACAGCTCCTGAGATACCTTGAAGGAAACGATCTACTGAGCGACCGACAGTACGGCTTTCGCCACCGTCGCTCAACCGGTGACCTTCTTGTGTATCTCACAAACCGGTGGTCGCAAGCCATCGAGAGTCGGGGTGAGGCACTAGCGGTCAGCCTCGATATAGCGAAGGCCTTCGATCGGGTCTGGCACAAAGGTCTTCTTGCGAAGTTGCCGTACTATGGACTCCCCGAGGGACTTTGCGAATGGATCGCCAGCTTTTTGTCCAACAGAAGCATCCAAGCCGTCGTCGACGGCAGCTGATCGGACCACATGAACATAAACGCTGGTGTCCCACAAGGCTCCGTGTTGTCTCCGACGCTGTTTCTGCTGCATATCAATGACATGCTGTCTGATGGCTCCATTCATTGTTATGCGGACGACAGTACCGGGGACACGTGTTACACGGGCCGTGCAAATATCCCTCAGTCCGAGGTGGAAAAGAGTCGCGAACAACTTGTGTCTAAAATCGAGACTACTCTCTCTGGAGTATCCGATTGGGGACGACTAAACCTAGTCCAATTCAACCCCACTAAGACACAAGTATGTGTATTCACCGCTAAGAAAACCCCATTCGTTGTGGCGCCGCAATTCCTGGGCACACCGCTTACCATCTCCTCGAGTATCGGGATCCTTGGTGTCGATATCTCCAGCGACGTCCAATACCGAAGTCATTTGCAGGACAAGGTTAAGTTGGCATCAAGAAAACTCGGAGTGCTCAACAGGGCGAAGCAGTACTTCACTGCGGGGCAGCAACTCCTTCTTTATAAAGCACAGGTCTGGCCTCACATGGAGTACTGCTGTCACCTTTTTGCTGGAGCACCTGCATACCAGCTTGACCCCTTCGACTCGTTGCAAAGACGGGCATTGAGGCTGGTTGACAATCCCATACTCGCAGGTAGAGTGGAACCTCTTAGCCTTAGGAGGGATTTTGCCTCACTGTGTGTGTTCTACCGCCTATACAATGGTTTGTGCTCAGATGAATTGTTTGATATGATGCCCGTAGCTACATTCTATCATCGCACCTCTCGCCATAGGCAGGGAATTCATCCCCACACATTGCGACCTGAGCCGGTGCGCACTGTGCGGTATGAAAGAAACTTCATCCCACGCACACTCAAGCTGTGGAATGACCTCCCTGCTGCGGTTTTCCCAAGCGCCTACAATATGGGGTTCTTCAAGAGGGGCATCAGAAGGTTTCTTCATGGTCGGCAGCACGAGTGTGACACCCCTGGTGTTGCATACGTCCATAGGCCACGGTAACCGCTTCCCACCAGGTGGGCCGTGTGCTTGTCTGCCAACTTAGTGGTATAAAAAAAAAAAATGACAAAATTGGAGAGATAGACACTATGTTTAACACTCAATCACGCCAAAGGCTAAATCCAAATTGTCAATCAACCAATCAAGCTTATCGCAGTCCACTGCTGGAAATAGACCTCTCCAATCCAAGTAGAAACAGTATATTATAGTTGAAATAATTTAATAGGTGCATTTTTGAGGGCAGCAAGAAATTAATTAATAATTTAAGAAAGTTATTACTTTGTTCACATGACTGCTGACTTAAAATACACCTAATGTCATCTATTAGGCATGTTCAAAAATCGCAACATTGTCAAATCAAATCAAATCAAATTTATTTATTTCGTGAAGCATAGATTACATTATGGATGATAAAAAAATAATAGTACAAGCTATATTCCGCCAATGGGATACAAAATATTGAAATGAAATCATTTAAATTAGATTAAATGTTCATACAGATTAAAATGAAGTTAATTAGATCAAAAACATAATCGGAATAAATAAATGGCAGCATAATCATGTCCATGGAAATATGAAAAGGTCAAAATATAAGGCATGTAGAATATTACACATTTTAATTGGCGGCTGTTGTTTCTTAAGATTTGTAATAAAGATACTGATTATTATTAGATGTGATATTTTATTTATTAATAATGGTTATTGCCAAATTATAGTGTGGATGTTATAAATACCTACATAAATTATTAAAGTGTACGCAATTAGTGCTTTTACCTTACACCTTAGTTCACTTTGAGCAACTAGATGGCGTTTCTTGATTTAAATTGAAGATATAATTATTCGCAACATCGTAATAAAACTACAGTACAGCTGTAATCATATCAGCTCTGCGAATGTATTGATTAATTATAAGTATTAATCGATTTGACGCATTAATTGTTATTTTTGAAAGCCAGCAAAGCAAGTTGCTGGGTTATTTACCATTATAGCGTAACGACCAACCCGTGTCTATTCTTCGAAAACCCTTATCACCTTTAAGCAATATACCTAATATCTGTATTTTCTAGTTTTTGGACAATGCGTGGGCATCTGTCGGTTTTGCTTATTACTGCTCCGCTCCCTTGAGTAGTAGCGTAGTGATTTATAGCCTATATCCTTCATCGATAAAGAGTATTGTTGAATAGAATGACTAACATGTATGGGATTGAACGTATTTGACAGTCGTCAACGTATACTTAGTGATACCAACAATTCTGTTCACAGAATCAATTCATTAAAGGAGGCCTCCACTTTCTTTTCAATAATGTCAAATCATGCTAAATTGTCTTTGATTCGTAATAAATCAGTATGTTGTAACGGGGAGTAAAGTTTTTTTTTTCAAGTGAAGTTAATATGAATGTTTAAAACATTAATAAATGTAATGAGTATATGTCTATAACTGGCTAGCGGGAGACATGAGATAAAATAAAAAGTTTGATTACCAAATCTAACAATCTATATTAAATTAAAAAGGTTGCGTTACATACATTTATGAAGGTAATTAGGTAATGAGAGCCTTAGGGGAGGATTCGTAAAAAATATTCTGCCGTGGCGTTGTTCGGTCCGTTGTGGAAAGATGGTAGTATACACTTAGCTAGTGGACACGGGAATGGTGAAGGTGTTGGGGTGTCAGGGTTTCCACTTATGTGCCTCGCTACGTTAATGCGAAGACCCCGGAGCCGACAGCAGTTGGCCACGGGGTCAATGACCTCATTCGACGAAGGTTGCCGATTGATAACTGGGCTAGTGCTGTCCAATCTCGCTCGCACAACCATAGACAATTTAGTAATAATTGACAAACATTCTAAAATGTTAATTTAATTATGGATATTATTTAAAATGTATTTGTAGAAAATCCACAACGTAACAATACCCCCTCAATTAGTTCCTCCACGGAAATCTTTAGTAAAAGGTGAAAGATTTATGCGTTATGAAATGTAACGGGAATAAAGTTTTTTTTTACCTTCAGTTGACAATTTGGCCAGTGTTGTCCAATCTCGCTCGCAAATCCATAGACAATTTAATAAAAACGTATCAACCGTACTAAAAATCGATTTATTCAATGGTGTAATTTAGAATTTATTTCTATAAAATCTACTACGGGCAGTATTTCAATTACTCGTATTTCAAATACGTATTTTGTATTTGTGTTTTAAATACTTCCTTAAAATGTAATTTGTAATTAGTATTTTAAATACCTGAGGTCGAGGTATTTTGTAATTAGTATTTCAAATACTTGAGGCTTCAATATACATTTTAACAAAATACATTTAATCTTAATTTAAAAAGTAGCACTAGTGAAGAAGATGATGCACGACTGCCTCTTTTACCGTTGCATTTAGTCGCATCTTATAACGTAGCTTCAGATACTCTTAAAAATACGACACGAGGGACGTTTTGCTATATAAACGGAATTAACTTGTCGAGGCACATTCGAGGCCCTAAAGCGCCCAGCGTAAAAGAAATCGACGTGCCCTATGAAACTTGCGTGAAATTAGAGCGGTCAGTTAGTTGACTAAAGGCCAAGAAAACCACCCCGGGATTCGACATCATTCCAGTCCAAGCGTCGATCCTAGGTATAGGCAACGAAAACGCTCTCGAGCCCTGACTAGGAGGGTTTCTTAGCGAATGTCTGGTGAGGGGATAGTTTCTGAAATTATGGAAGATGGGGGAAGCCCGGCCGATCGCCGTCTGCCTACTGGTGTGCAATGTAGCTCGATCAGTTGATTTTTTTTTATACCACTTAGTTGGCAGATAAGCACACGGCCCACCTGATGGGAAGCGGTTACCGTGATCTATGGAGGTATACAACACCAGGTGTGTCACACTCGCGCTGCCGACCATGAAGAAATCTTCTGATGCCCTTCTTGAAGAACCCCATATTGTAGGCGCTTCGGAAAACCGCAGCAGGGAGATCATTCCACAGCTTGAGTGTGCGTATAGCCCCTCAATTAGTTCAGGGTTTTTGTTACCCAAAAACCCGATACTGGACTACTCAACAAAATGCCTGACTTACGCTTACACATACATACTTCCTTACATACCTCCCCTATCATGTTCATCCATACTTTGCGGTTACCACTTAAATAATGTAACACACGCGCTCCTTCCGAAAAGAGCTTCCAGGATAATAGGCACTGGAGACTCAGACGTAAATCTAACAAGATGATTAACATTGAAATGACACAGACAACAATTTCAACGGGAAGAAAGAGAGCAAGAAACCACTATATATTTTCGACTTTTAAAAGAGAACGTGTTATGCAATGCAGTGAGGCTTATTTAACGAGTTTGCGACCGCTCGGAAGAAGACATACCAAAGATATGCAATGAGGCTTGTTTTTTGAACCGAGACTGCACGACCGCTCAGCAAAATAATGGTATAAAACCATAAAACAATACTCAGAGACTGGTTGAATATTCCAGCTCCAAGAAAAGGTATTCGCTGGTTTAAAACGCCAACGGACCTAAGAAATGGTATAAAACCATAGAAACTCCCGGTGAGTGATTGAATATCCCAGCACCAAGATACGGTATCCGTTGGTTTAAAACGCCAACGGAACCAAAAACAACATCGGTTGGTTTATAACGCCAACCGACTCATAGCACCCATTACTAGGCAAAGTCTTATAATAAAGAAAACGAACATGAAATTCAAAGTTCCATCTCAAAGAGAGGAGAAAAGAAGAAAAAAAAAATAGCAGTAGGTAGCTAATAGGTAGGGTAAACTGATTTCAAAATTTGAAGACATTTGAATTGTCAAAAAAATATAATTTATGGGGGAGACGTCAGTCTCAGGGGAATGAATAGTTTCACGAGATGTGAGTATATAATATATTTCAAAGATTGATTTACACTGATAATGTTTACGGGGTTACAATGCCTGAAAGTCAGTAACACTACGTCGAATACAGTAAGTATTGCTCCGGCGAGCTTAGGTAGGTACCAGCGAGACGTGTGCGTAAGCGCGGTAGCCGGCGGACTGCCCTTGCGGCCGTGTGTCCAACTAACCGCTTATGTGTCAGAGGGAGACGCATAGCGCGCGGGTAACCGTCCACGCGTGGCGCGTATAGAATGTCTAGGAACCTGGGTTGCTATATACTCCCCCTCCAGTTCAGGAGAACGCCCTCGCTCCTGGACTGGTGATTCAACCTTCTTTGTAGGACGTCCGCGATTCCTTTTTGGAATTACGGGTTTTGGTACAGTGCTGTCCTCCCTACCTTGATAAAGGCTAAGATCCTGAGTATGATATTTACCTATGATTTGATTAGGCTGTTCCTGATTGCTATCGCCCTGTAATAAAACTGCACCTAAGGCGTAGTTACTTGCGTCTGTACGCAGAACAAAAGGACGACTGAAATCGGCTTGAACCAGTATGGGAGCTGTGGTCAGTAGACGCTTTAGCTCGGTAAATGCTTGGGTCTGTTCTGAGCCCCAAGACCATTCTTGGTTCTTTCTAGTCAGACGGGTTAATGGTTCGGCAATTTTTGAAAAACTCGGTATGAATTTTCTGAACCAAGAACAAGTTTGTAGGAAGGTTCTCAGGTGTTTAAGGTTACCTGGCTCCTTCATATCAGTTACAGCCTTCACCTTTTCCGGATCGGCCGATATACCTTGTTGAGTTATGACATGACCGAGGTATTTAACGCTAGCTCTGGCGAAGACACATTTCTCTCTATTAACATGGAGTTTGAAGTCGGCTAGACGTTTAAATACTATTTCGAGGTCTTGCAGGTGTTTTTGGTACCCCTGGGACATAATCAACAGATCATCTAAGTAGCATAGCATAGTTACCTCTTGAAGTGCAGAGCAGGACCGGAGACGATCAATAAGACGCTGGAACGTGGCCGGACCGTTGCGGACCCCAAAGGGCATCCTTTTGAACCTATAGGTCCCTAAAGAGCACACAAAAGCAGTTTTGTCTTTATCTGATTCCCTTACCTTTACTTGCCAGTAGGAAGATCGAAGATCCAACGTACTCATGTAGCAGTCCTGTTTCGTACTCTGTAGTAACTCGTCGATGCGTGGCATCGGGTATGTGTCAGCCTTAGTTATTGAATTCAAACGCCTATAGTCTACACAAAAACGGATACCACCATTAGATTTTGGCACCATAAGCGCCGGTGAACACCAAGCCGATTCACATTCTTCAATGATGTCGTCTTGTAGCATCTTCGCTATTTCAGCTTTCATCAGCTGTTTTTTTGAAGGGTTAAGGCGATAAGGGGGTACCGCTATTGGCGGATGGTCACCTGTATCAATGCGATGCTCTGCGTACGGTGTTGGACCTCCCCCTGCACTGAAGACGCGAGCGTGCCTGTTAATGATGTCAGCGAGCGCTTGACGCTCAGCTGGCGTGAGGTGAGTACCTTCATCATCCCGAAGTATTTCAGTCGAGGCGCAGGACACGTTAGGAGAGCTTGGTTCAAAACACAGCTTGTATTTTATTTGATAATTGTTGCTAAAGTACCAACTTTCTTTATGAAAATTAATAACAACCTTGGCGGCAGTTATAAAATCTATACCTAATAATGTTTCATTATTAGTTGAGTTGGGAAAAATTAAAAATGGCATGGTGATAACTGAAGTCTTTAAAGTAACCTCTAATGTAGTCGTTAGTACATCCATTAATCGCATACCATCGGCGAGCTTTACTTTCTTTGTGGAAGGTAAGAGTGGATGTCCTTGACGTAGAAGGAGAGTATACAGCGAATGACCCGCAATGCAGTGTTTAGCAGCCGTATCTATCAATGCGGTTCCGTTAAAACCCAAAACTTGAATTTCGAAAATCGGGCGTAAATCGCGACCTATACGTCCGACAGGACGGTTACCGCACGATGAAGCATCTCCATTACAACATATAGAACTACCATAACAAACATTCTTAATTTCTAAAATTTGTGGGTTACAATACTTTCCCACTGTGCGTACATTTCTATCAATGTAGAGGTTATTAACCTTTTGGTTCACATCACTACTTTGATCTGATAATCTAGACTTATTACACTTTTGTTTTAAACGTATTTGTTTACTATCGTATTTTGAACAATTTCGCGAAACGGAACTTGAATCCAATTCGGAGCAACTACTATTATTATTACAAAACCGAAGTGACTTGTTAACACATTTATCACAAGAAAAATTTGAATGAATACTTCGATCACATTTAGGTATACATACACACTTATGAATATTAGAATTATACGTACGAGAAGTATTATTAGCGTAAGAATTATTAAAATTATTCTTAGAGTCTGTAGGTATAACACGAGAATGAACACAATAAAATGAGTTATTTTGTTGTTTATCACAGACATCGGGTTTTTCACGCACGCGCACTTCCGTACAGCTATGAGATTGAGACTCACCTGAATGTTTTTGTAACTTACGGCACTGGTCCCTAGTGTGTCCATATTTCTTACAGTAAACACAAACGGGTCGTTGATGCTTCGCAGTACTGGCGGAGTCTTGACTCGGCGGCGGCGGCTGAGCGGGCGGCGGCGGGCGCTGGGTTTCGTAAACGGCGGGAACGTTTCTAGCGGGCAGCGGAGCGCTGCGAGCCGGCGCCTGAGCCCCGCGGGTCGGTAGCGTGTTAGCGACGAGTTGTGTCTGTTGCGTAGATGTAGACAAGGGGCGCATCTTTGTTTGTATCTGGCGCTCACTTGTAGTAGGCATCGTGTGTATATCATCAAATGAATCCTCTATGTTACGTGAAAGCCGAAGTAATTGACTAAAATTTGTGCAGTCTTCTCTTCGAAGCCTTTTTCTTATCCTAGAGTTGAGGAGGCCATACGTCATGTCTATCTGGGCAGATTCGGTTACGTCTCCCGTAGGTAAACGTGATAAAAGGGCGCGAATGCGTGCCACAAACACGTCTGTATTCTCCTCTTGTTGTGTTGTTGAAAAAATATCTCTATATATACGATGCGGTGCACGGCGGTCGCCGTATGCACTTATTAAGTTTTCTTTAGCTTGCCGCCATGTTGACACGGTATGTTTGATTCCTTGCCACCAAACAGCGGCTTCGTCCTTGAATAAGTATGCAAGGCCGCGTATAATGTTTGAGTCCGAAACTTGTGCACAGTCACTGTATGCTTCTATACCATCGATGAAAGCTTCTACCGATTCTTTCGGTGTGCCGGAGAACGTGACTTTGCAGCGAGCTAGGGTGCTTTGCCCTGAAAAAGCAAATGACTCCGGAGTCGATGCGTTCGCGCGTGGTACCGAGGTAAGTAGCTCCCTGAGCGCTTCAGTCTGTGAACGTTGAAGGGCAGCTATTATGGACGTTACGTGCTGTAAAGAAAACGTAGCGTCGGTACATGGCGGAGGAGAGGACGCGTTGGCGCCATCTTGAAACGCAGACTCGGCGGGCGGCGGCGTGTTCGGTCGCGAGACAATCGTTGATGTGTTTTCGACATCGTCCCTGCGATTCAAACTAGCCGCTCTACTCCTGGTCACTGGCATGATCACTGATATAGTCACTTATTCACTGGTATTCGAGAAAAACGTTGGGCGCCATATATGGGGGAGACGTCAGTCTCAGGGGAATGAATAGTTTCACGAGATGTGAGTATATAATATATTTCAAAGATTGATTTACACTGATAATGTTTACGGGGTTACAATGCCTGAAAGTCAGTAACACTACGTCGAATACAGTAAGTATTGCTCCGGCGAGCTTAGGTAGGTACCAGCGAGACGTGTGCGTAAGCGCGGTAGCCGGCGGACTGCCCTTGCGGCCGTGTGTCGAACTAACCGCTTATGTGTCAGAGGGAGACGCATAGCGCGCGGGTAACCGTCCACGCGTGGCGCGTATAGAATGTCTAGGAACCTGGGTTGCTATAAATTATATATTTCCAAAAGTTATGACCAAGTCAAGTTATTAATCAAAAAAAGTTAATTAAAGTAAAAGATGACCGGAGTAACGTAGTGAGTATGTATGCAAACATAAGTTGCAGTTGGAAGAACATAAGTGTTCAACAAAAATACAGAGTTTCAAAAAAATTTAAGAATAGGCTTGTTGATCCTAAGCATAAAGACATTTTCGGGTTGATCCAAATGATTATACAATATAATTTTTTTTTTTTTTTTACGTGCGCAAAATCCCCACGGATACCTCCCCACCGGAGCCGGTGGAGGAGGTTATGTCGGACTCGAACCGACTAAAACGCACGCCGCCTGTGGGTCGTTTTGGTTGCCGAAGGTGAGGTTGACAGGCATATCCCTCGCAATACAATATAATTTGCAACAAAGCAAAATTTAAGTTAAAATACCAAAAACGTGAAATAACTAATATTTATTATTATTTTGGAACAAGTCCAAAGTTATTATTATTTTATTTTAAAAAAAACAATATAATTTTTGAACGATGCTAAAATTACTAGTAATTTAAAATTATACTACTGGCAACACTTTTTGATTGTCGATACATATACTCTTTGATCGAAAACGTATGACCTTATTTAATTAGCTATGATGTTTGAAAACCAAGTTGAATAAAATGTAAAAAACTACATATTGGAAGTATAAATATAGTATACAGTGCATGGGGATATGGGCAGCTCTGAGCATCATACAAATATAGTGCCATTGTTCTATGCCCTAATAAGTGATAAAAAGCAAGAAACATGAGATTATGTTCCATCTTATTAACTCACAATACCTGATTGGCGCCCGATAACTTACAAAACAGATTTCGAGATTTCTGCTATTAATGCGGTCAAAGCTGTTTTCCAAGACGTGATAGTTAAAGGATGTTATTTTCATTACAAGAATTGTATATGAGACAAGGGGTACAAATTAGGACCAAATAAAAATAAATGTACTGAAAGACAAGTCGCACTCAGCGCTGTGCTATCTCTACTGCCACAGTGCCACAAGGCGAAATAATGAATGGGTGATTTTATATCGCGTCACAAAGTCCTAATGACGAAAAGTCTAAACAGTTTTGTACTTATATGCTTCGTCAATGGATAAAGGAAGATTTTATACCAGTTTGGTGTAGGTATCTTTGGTAATTTTCATAAAACTACAAATTTCTTGGAAAGTTGGCACACCAAAATTAATAATAATAAAGATATTTCAAAAAAGAATCCACACTAATAAACATTTTTTCTTTGCTAAAGGTATCCTTCGATGGAGTTGTATTTACGTGCCATCGATGTTGGCAACGAATTAACACTGCCGAGCGAGCTCAACTGGCTATTGGAGCTGCCAACGAAGATGATGATATCCCAGTTCCACCAGCTATACCAGATATTCAACAAAATCTCGCTAGAGCATCTAATACGGCTAGCAAATCTTCCTGATTTTGAAGACGTTCCTCGATTAGAAGAAGAACACCTAATTCTAATTGTGCTAGGAACATATCACATTAAGATAGCCAGTTCTTACTGAGCCGAACATTTCCATGATGGATTGTATATGATTGAATTATACAGAGACAATGAACTCAATGATATCAATGAATATGACATCGAAGTGGGAGAGAGAAGTTTTTTACTGCGAGGATGAATACAGTCACGTCATTCAAGAGCCAATGAAGCAACACTACACGTACGTGCTAGTAAACACCGAGATTGAAGGAAGAGACGCTTTCAAGTATTATTACTGTACGTGTATGACTGGACATCGAACAATTGGGACATGTGCACATGTCATATCCATCTTGTGGTATTTATGCTGGGCACGACATCACAAAGCTGTTGTACCGCCTGCCGTGCACATGAATAATGTAATTATAGATACTAGTATCATGTAATACTACAAATATAACATTATTAATTAGTCACCGGCGTCTTATTTTTACCTATTGCTTTCTTTTTTTTTTAAATATTGCCAGCTCCTAGCTCTTTTTGACGATTGATTATTGATTCACTAAAACATTCTCTATTTTTTGGCATAGATGGGGTTGGTGTTAAGTAGGTGGACCTAAGCTCATTCATTTTGCCCATTCTCCTTTAATGGATCTGCTTAAGGTTTTAAGTAGCGATGAAGTCGCTGTGGGTCATTTGCTTGAAATGCTACGTTAAATAGTAATTAAGTTTTTATAGTATCTCATTTGATTTTCTTAATATTTTGATGTATCAAATCTATTTTTATAAGATTGTTAATTATTATTTTTTATAAGGTCATTTCAATATTAGCATAGCTTTAAAATACATTAAGTGTAAATAGATAATATGTTTAAATAGATTAGTTGTAAAAAGATTTTGCAACAAGTGCACAAAGTCGGGGAATGGCTAAGTTTATATTTAAGGTCAATTTATATTAGCGGTAATGATTTTGATGACTTAAAACTATACCAGACTCAACAATCCCATACGTAGAACGGGACGAAGCCTACAATTTTAAGTTTATTATCTTAGTTGTTATTTTCAAAGATATGTTTTTAGTGTATGGAGATCTTTTATTAATTTTTTATTTTCAAAGATTTTTTGCTATCAATTTTGTTTTTCTTCAAAGAAATAAGCTAATTTGGATGCAGAAATCCGACAACAAGCAACATGACTACAAAACAGTAGAGTATTAAGTTTAAATAAAACAGTTTAGACTTTATTATCTTGCTTTTACTGTTAAAATTTGATAAACATAACATAGGTCACGTGAGCACAGATCCGTGCTCACCGCAGTATAGACAGGGAGCAAGGATCTGTGCTCCAGCAGTTGAAACGTTAAGTAAACCCAAGTAGCATAAACGTTAGACGTCGTAGACGAGGTCTCGGGTTCGATCTAGGTTTTGCCATAGCACACACCAATGACTTTTTGATGCTTTTCGAAGTTATGTATGTGTGTATTTATTGCAGGTTTAAGTGCCCGGTTAATGGCAATAGGCTCACCACTATTACATTGGGACCTAAACATAAACTGGCGAAATGTGGGTGCTAGCACCTCTGCTTACCCCTTCGGGGATATAGGCGTGAGTTTATGTTATGTTAAAGTCACTGGCTGGTTAGTAGGTATGTACTAGGTGTGAGATAGACACCTACACAAAAATGAAATAAAAAAGTAGATACTGGTTGAGATCAATAAGAACTAAGAAAATAGATCCTTACTTTACCAGTGGGTATAATATTAGTAGTAAACAGTTAAAAACAACTGTAAATGATAATAAACTTGTGACGCTCCTGGTGTTGCACAAGTCCATAGGCCGCGGTAATCACTTCCCATCAGTTGGGCCGTGTGCTTTTCTGCCACCTAAGTGGTATTAAAAAAAAATCCCAATCGTTGGTTTTGCCGTATGTCACGTGTGTATCGGGGCTAAACATAAACATAAAATGTCGGTGCTAGCACCTGCTTACCCCTTCGGGGATATAGGCGTGAGTTTATGTTATGTTATGTTTAATTGTCTGCAACGTTTCCCATTAAAAGTAAATCCCCGCACACTATAGTAGAGAGTTATTTTTATTGAACTAAAAAAAAAGAATTTTATTTTGTTCAACCAACTTTGTAAGAACTTTTATACAATTTTCTTACAAATAAGTGAGATGTAATCTATACTATGTACCTAACTAACTACTTTAGAAATAAGATTTTTAATTATATCTGTTATGACTTACGGTGCCGAAACGTGGACACTTAGTGGGGTTGGTCCATAGCTTAAAAGTCGCGCAGCGGGTTATGGAGCGAGCTATGCTTGGAGTTTCTCTGAAGGATTGATTCGAAACGAGGTTATCCGACAGAGAACTAAAGTTACCGACATAGGTCACAGAATACGCCAGCTGAAGTGGCAGTGGGCTGGCCACGTTTGTCGAAGAACCGATGGCCGTTGGAGCAAACGAGTCCTAGAGTGGAGACCGCGAGAAGGTCAACAAAAGGTAAGAAGCCCCCTAGCTAGATGGACGGACGACCTGAAAAAGGTGGCTGGGACAGACTGGATGCGGAAGGCGAAAGATCGGAGAAAATGGCGCACATTGGGAGAGGTCTATAATATTTTCTAGAAATAATATACCTACATGACAAAACAACGTTTGCCAGGTTAGCTAGTAGAATTATAAAATTATTAATGGCGAGACGCCAATGTCAAGTTATTTAAGAAATTCAACCAGAAGCACAGGTATCCACGCCAGTAAACTCGTTGCCGTTTGCCGTGTATCCACTCCCACGAGTTTCAGGTGGTCAATCGGACGTGTGGTTGAATTATTATGGGGCGCGATCATGATTAGTTACAAACATAACATATAACATAAACTCACGCCCATATCCCTGAAGGGGTAGGCAGACGTGCTATCACCCACATTTCGCCAGTTTATGTTTAGGTTAATGTAATAGGTGGCGAGCCTATTGCCATTAACCGGGCACTTATAAACCGGCGATAAATACTCACATAACTTCGAAAAGCATCGAAAAGTCATTGATGTGTGCCATGGTAAAACCCGGGACCTCGTCTCAGCAGTCCATTACCCATACCACTAGGCTACAAACATACTTATAATTTAACCGATGTTTCAATCAGATGACACCGGCCGTGGTCACAGTCTGATCAAAACGTCAGACAAATCAAAGGTATGTATGTAGGTACTTAGCAGGCCGCGGCGGTGGCGCGCCTGGCGCGCCTCCCCGTTTCCGGGGACGAGTTGGGGACTCTGTAGTCCCCACACCCGAGAAGAGGGCCAGATCATGAGAGATGGCCCTGGGTCGGCCGGGGTGCGAGGGATATGCCTGTCAACCTCACCTTCGGAAACCAAAGCGACCCACAGGCGGCGTGAGCTTTAGTCGGTTCGGGTCCGACATAACCTCCTTCACCGGCTCCGGTGTGGAGGTATCCGTGGGGATATTGCGCATGTAAAAAAAAAAAAAGAACAAGACATTTTTTTATAAAATAAATACTCTGTAACGGTAAGCATAGTTTAACTAGCTTGTGTTATGGAATTTAGAATACGGATAAACATAATTAAATATAATATGGGGTTCTTCAAGAGGGGCATCAGAAGGTTTCTTCATGGTCGGCAACGCGAGTGTAACACCCCTGGTGTTGCATAAGTCCATAGGCCACGGTAACCACTTCCCATCAGGTGAGCCGTGGGTTTGTCTGCCACCTAATTGGTAGATTTTTTTTTTTAAATACTTTTTTTTTTGTAAATACATACATATTATACATAGACACACCCAGACCAATGCAAATACCTATATTCATGCATACAAATATTTGCACTGAACGGGGATCGAACCCGCGCCTCCTGCGTAGCGGTCGCCTTCACTACTACTACTACTACTAGATTGACAACAGTCTTTTATCATGTAAGAAGGTTACTCTCCCAAGAATAGAAGTCTGACCTTCCAACGACGTAGGTAATACGAAGTATGCAAATATTCGTCTTTCACTGTTATTGACATACGAAACTGATACCTACACGCCACTTAAAGCCGAAGAGGCCAAATCGAGAGAGATAACCCTAGGTCGGCCAGTATACGAGGTCTATATGCCTGTCAACCTCACCTCCAGAAACCAACAACGACCCACTGACGCCGTGCGTTTTAGTCGGTTCCAGTCCGACATAACCTCCTCTACCGCTTACAGCGAGGGTTATTCGAGGCGAAAAAACACCACTTTATGGAAACAGAATTGTTACAATGCCAATTATCCCTTCCACTACATTCTAGGTGGATGGGTAATGTACTGCTGAGACGAGGTCTCGGGTTCGATCCCAGGTTTTACCACGGCACACACCAATGACTTTTCGATGCTTTTCGAAGTTATGTGTGTATTTTTCACAGGTTTATAAGTGTCCGGTTAATGGCAATAGGCTCGCCACCTATTACATTCGGACCTAAACATAAAATGGTGAAATGTGGGTGCTTGGACCTCTGCCTACCCCTTCGCGGATATAGACGTGAGTTTATGTTATGTTACTACATATCAGAGCCGAAGAGGCAACCTAAACTTATCTGCAAACCGATAGATCTACCTGTTGATTGACAAACGAAACAAAGGGTCTCCTTTAGGGGTCAGTTGGTCAGATAACAGAAAAAGAGTGTAGGTATGTAGGTATATGACTTATACAGCTTGATGAGACATGTACCTACACCTTGCCAAATGAGGAAGTCCAGCTAATGGGGCTTAAAACAAGGCACAAAAGAGTTTTTCAGTACCACGACAACAAAGAGTCATCCATCTAACATTTTTTTTAAATTGAGTTTAGCATATACGTTTAATCTAAAGATCTTTAATTATATGGCTTAAACACAAGGATCATCAACACGTGTGTGACGTCACTGGTGTTGCCACAGGTCCATAGGCTACGGTAACCACTTTTCATCAGGTGGGTCGTGTGCTTGTCTGCCACCTAAGTGGCTTAAAAAATCATTTCAATGAAATTTTAAACCAATTAGTATACTAACTATTCAAATCAATTAAGATAGGAAAAAATGAAACGAGTCAGGCGGAACTCGAACCCGCGACCAGACCCTTATAGGAGGAATGACCACTGAGCTTACAAATCACGATTTGAGTGCTCAGTGGTCAGAGCGTTAGGTACCCTTATAAGGGACTGGTTGCGGGTTCAAGTCCCGCCTGAGTCGTTTCACTTTTTCCTATCTCCATCGATCTTTATACACAAACAAGCTCACGTATTTCCTTCTTCCTACAGTCAAGGGTCCTTTAAGCGGGGCGTGAACAAACATATGATGAGGCCGTCAAGCTGAGTGTCACCATTGTCACACGGTATGTGTAAATAATGGTTACCCTCTTTTCTGAGACTTTACCTTCAGCTTACCATCAGACAAGGCGAAGTCTAATTGACGTATTCTATATAAAAAAAAATTGAATCTAAGTTCTAGGTATCAGAAATTGAGTCAATTTACTGGATGTAAAATACTGCAATCAAATATACAGCTAGATAGAAAAGAAACCACGCGTAATCTAAGAAACAACAACAAACTATAACTTATGATTCCTCGTACTAACTATGGCAAAAAAACATTATTGTACGAAGGCGCACAGTTATACAATAAACTACCTAACCGTATCAAAAACTACGAGAACGTGAATGCATTCAAAGGTAAACTTAAGGCGTATGCGCATGCTATTTAGGCTTACTTTCGAATGCACGTGTGTTAGAAAGAAAGAAAGAAAGAAAGAAAGAAAGAAAAACCTTTTTATTTTGATACAGCATCGACTAACAAATACTTAGGTACTAAACATATTAAAATACAATAAACACAACAAATAAACAAATTAGTCACGTTGCACCAAAAAAGGAGCCAGTTCAGCATGGTGCCAGGCACAAGTACCTGACGCTGGTTTTCAACTGGCTCCTATGTGGAGGACATGTGACATAATTAACATAATTAAATTTACAAAAATATAAAGAGAAAGGAACACAATACAAAAAAATAAAAATGTAAGTGCATACTGTGCAACAAACGTGTGTTGTGTTGACATCCCAGCTCGCCAGATGCAAATGTTAATACAATTTTTAAGTAATATCATCACTATGTATCTCATTTTAAGCGAACTATTGTTGTTCTTATGAGAAATAAAGTTCTTTAAACCGAAATCAGAAGGAAATGTTTTGGGTTGAAATTTGTATTCGAGTTTCACATGCCGATGTAGTTTGTCTTGTTGCCAAAATATATTTGTCACGGTCGCTTGTAGTTACGAATTATCTGATTTTAAATATCAGTATCCATATGTTTGTTGTAGTAAACATTTATTGACCATATAATTTGAAGACAGCTTCACAGCTGAGTGCCAGTAAATATAAACAGAACTAGGTTTTATTACCTACCCGATGTTTAAAATTGTACTGTAGGTAGTATAATTTGGAGTTCTGGGCCTCGATTCTACTAAAGCAGTCATACCACACCACAGACATTGCTAAAATATCCATTTAGTTTCAGACTAAGTCAATGCGATTAAATTTCAAATTTAAAAGTCAGAGTGAATGAAAAGGTGTACCTACCTAATGAATCTCATTTCATTTGCCATTGTTTGCAGTGTATGTGATTCAATTTTTTATATACCTAGTGTTACGACCGACGTCGATATCTCGAAAACTAATAATCGAATCTTCAAGAAATAAAAACGCATTGTTAGTGACGAGGTACTCTACCGAATGGCATAGAAAAATCTAGAATCGTCAACACAAAGTCACAACCTACCTACGAGTACCTACACTCTTTTGAATAAAAACAAACAATAGGTAAATATCGAGAATGAACTCGAAAGATTAGCGACGCCGGTAAACTTCTTTATCGCTTGCGAATTTTCTAGATGATTCAACCCTCGTAATTGAGAGGTACAATAACACGCTCGCATAGCTACACGATTCATTCTGTCTTTCACACCGAAAGCGAACTTAAGCGACCGAAGAAGATTCAACCTGCGACCTGAGCTACGACGACTGTGGACTACTGTGAACTAGTGAGCGACTGGAACTGTTGAAGAGTACTGCGTGTACTAGTGATAAAATTGTCTAGTTTGTAGTGAGCTAATAAATCTCTTCGTTGAGTAAACACCCTTTAATTGAACCCCGTGCACGTAACAATAGGATACGCTAAATTGATTTCATAGTGTCGAGATTCACTTGTCAGAGATTACGAGGTAACTGTACTCAATAAAGAGTACAAAATGCACAAAGAAGTTGAAGTACATTATACAATAGTTATATCACAATGCATTATATTAAAGCCTTTGCAGATACGTAGAGATATTGCTTTCTCGGCTGTATTTTACCGTCTCTACCGTGGTGAGTGTTCTGATGAGCTCTTCCAACTAATCCCACCTTCTCCTTTCCTACATTAGGACAATACGTGCAGGGCTTAGATGTCACCCTCACACTGTGCAGAATATACGAGCAAGAACCAAGCGGTTCGGAGACTCTTTTCTTTGCCGCACCACCAAGACCTGGAATTCATTACCAGCACACGTGTTTCCTTCTTCCTACAGTCCCGGGTCCTTTAAGCGGGGCGTGAAAAAGCATCTGATGAGGCCGCCAAGCTGAGTGCCACCATTGTAACATTACTTAGTGTCTGTAATAGTGACCCTCTTTCCTGAGACTTTGCCTTTAGCTTACCATCAGGTGAGATAAAAAAATATATATTTATAGCGTGATTTTTCAGTAGTCGGGTTTTAGTTTTAAACTTATTTTTTTTATATATGTATAATTTATACATATTTCAAATGTGCTAATTAAGCCCTTTCAGTTGAAATGAAAAACCAAACACGACATAATTATCTCGAACTTATTTTTTGACACGGTACTTTATGACCGCTAGAGGGCGCCACAATAGATTCAGTTGACATATTATATAGCCTATAACTAGTGGACGACTAAGACGCTGCGAACGATACCTCATTTGTCCAGTTCTAAAAACTGGTTGAGAAGCGATGAGGGAACAGATGAACCTACATACATACATAGCCTATCAAAATTATAAGCCTCCTGTTGCTTCGCTGTAGTCGGATAAAAATGAACTGGTACTATATTTCTTCCCACAGAGGGCTTGATAACATGCGACTAAAAGGCCTACTGCCGAGAGAGGTGATACCTCTATAGATCAAAGTGCACATGTGCCAATGTCTTACGTTATGCTCTCTCTTAATCAGAATGATGTACTGACTTAATTAAACGTGTGCTACTCTCGCTACGGCAAGTAGCAACATGGGTGGCGTTGCTACTTCTGGTTGAAATAAAATGTTGAATTATTTTTATAAATTAAATTATACTAAAATATTGCCACTTCCATTAATCAGGAAATCCATGGACTCCGTGGTGAGAGCCTCGGTTTCGACCAGGATTAACGCAATGATAATAGTGATTAATCAGGAAATGAAAAAGTACTTCACTAGCTTAATATAATATTAAAAGTGTATTAAATAAAACTCTAGACACCTTAAAATACAGTCTCACAGTGGGAGGCACTCTCATCGTCATCAAGCCCCAGATGAAATATCTGGGGATCGTGCTCGACGGCCGGTGGGACTACGGGTAGCACTTCCGAAGTCTGGGCCCCAAATTGGTGGGCACAGCCAACGCTCTGGCGCGGCTACTGCCCAACCTGAGGGGCCCGGAGGACTGCTGCAGGAGACTCTACGCGGGTGTCGTGCCGTCTATGGCCCTGTACGGGTGTCCCGTGTGGGCGGACACCCTGAGTGATCGGCATATGCCCCTGCTGCAGCGTCCGCAGCAGAAATTGGCGTGCCGCATCATAAGGGGGTACCGCACGATATCGTTCGACGCGGCGAGTCTCCTCGCCGGATCGCCACCATGGATCCTGGAAGCGAGATCCCTTTCGGCGCTATACCGGTTCCGAAAGGCGGCGCGGGAGTGGGGTCACGATCCCGAGCACGAAAAAATTCGGGCCGTGAGATCCCGGTTCCACAGGGAAATGGTGGCGGAACGGGAGCTACGACTTGGGCGACCAGGCGCAGGGCGCGCGGTAGTAGCGGCGGTTAGACTCATCATGGGGGAGTGGCTAGAGAGGCCACACGGCAGCCTCTCGTACCGTCTGACGCATATGATCACCGAGCACGGGTGCTTTGGAAAGTATCTGCGTCGGATGGAGAAAGAGCCAACGTCCGAGTGCCATCACTGCGACGCGAGCGAGGACTCGGGGCCGCACACGCTCACCGAGTGTCCGGCGTGGAAGACGCCGAGACGGGAGCTTGTGGCGGCCCTGGGAGTGAGGGTTCTCACGCTCTCCACCTTCCTCGCGGCGATGGTCCGCTGCGCGGATGCATGGGCGGCCGGCGCCCCCTTCTGCGAGCAAGTAATGCTCGTGAAGGAGGAGGCGGGGTGGGAGCGGCAGCGGGGCCAGGAGAAGGATTGCAAGCCAAGCTGCCCGCGTACGAAGGCAACTCGGGTGTCATTTTACAGTGTTATTTTTTCTGCCTAATAAGGTCTTTCTTCACCACTTGTTAATCATACAGTACTAAAATAATTATTATACCACGGGATATCAGCAGTTAAAATATCTTTAGTAAAATTTAAAAACCAATAGATGACACTAGTTACATTTTAAGAAATAAAAAAGTTAAAAGGCTTAATTCTCAATTTATAATCACGTAAATTATTTCAAAACTTATAAATGTGATATTTTATGATTATCACATTTATAATTTACGCCTGCAATATGGGGTTCTTCAAGAGGGGCACCAGAAGGTTTCTTCATGGTCGGCAGCGCGAGTGTGACACCCCTGGTGTTGCATACGTCCATAGGCCACGGTAACCGCTTCCCATCAGGTGGGCCGTGTGCTTGCCTACCAACTAAGTGGTATAAAAAAAAATTATACATATATAATTTTAACCCTTTGGTAATGTAATAAATAAAGATTTCGTGGCATGCTATCTATAACTTTAACAATTACTATAGCATCAATATACCTAGTTTAGAATATTTAAAGTTTTATTCAGTCATATTCGAAAATTTGTTTACTGTTTTTCTTATTTTTGATAAGTAAATTTTTAATAGCAGAAATTAGAAAAGTTTGCCAAAACATTGTCGCCATCTAGTAACGAAGCAAGCGCACTAAACGTTGCCTGCTCGCCTTAGCAAGTTACGAAGAAAACGGTTTTTGTTTCTGATTGTGCATCTGTATAAAAATTATATTATATTATCCATGATTATACGTAATACTTACGTCCATAATGAGCCGAAGGGTGAGCGCCCTCGCCCGTGACTCGCTGAGCGTGCGCACACGCACCGCTGGCACCGCGACCCGCGACAGCCACTCGCCGAATTCTGTACAACACCACCACGGTCACAATACCGACACTTTGGGTTCGAAGTTAGTGAAAAGGTTAGGTTAGCTAACAAGGAAATGTATTTAGACACGAACTGATAAAATTTAATCGACGAGAAAGTTTCGAGTAGGTACGTTATTTTACAAGCGACAACTAAATACAAAATAACATGCAAGTACTGTACACGCTACAGGCATAGATATAAGTTGCAAGTATATAGGAATTCTAGTCTAGAGTTACGTCTGTTAGTATAGCAAAACATGGTCCATTAAAAGAAAACTATTTTCATCGCATTAAATTTCAAACTGTTAAAGTTATAGCACTGAAATTATAAATCTAAACTGTATTGATAAAAGATGTTTGTTAAAAAATAATTAAACTTTCTGTTGTGCCAAAACAAAGATCAAAGTTAGATTGCAGTTAGAAATTAATAATGAGATAAAATCAATAACAAATAAAATATTAAGCTATAACTAGAGCCAGACTACACTGCAGAGATAAATAATGATTACTGGCAAGACAAAACAAAGAAGCAAGAGATTTATGTGATAATTAAACAATAATTATAGTATTATCAGTAATCAAACAAACAAATGCTTGTTAATAACTACGGGGTAGTAAATTGGTTGTATACACGTAGGTCAGTGTAATGTGAGTACAAATAATGTCAATGTGTTATCGATAACTAGAACTACAAAAAAGTGTGATTAATCGTCTACACAAAAAAGTGGAGAATGTCAGAATCGTACTAATTATTTAACTAAATCCTTAGGATATAATGGCCATTGATCGTGATGAATATAGAGAGATTTGACTCTTTTCAGAGGAATTTCATGATGAGGAAGATGATGCTCAAATAAAGCAAGAAAATATAATTGAAGATACAAAATTAATCAATATGTTTCAATATGACTTCATAAATGATAATAAGAATAAGTTAGTCTCTTATGTTGAAAATAGACAATGCAATGAGTATCAATAACAAGGAGGTAAGTAGGTAGGTAAGTATATCTATGAAGTTAAAGATCTCGACTAGTTTTTTCTAGCGTTTGTGTTGAAAGAGTAAGCAATAATAATTCGTCAACTTAGAAATGTGAACAATTATAATATTTCAAAACTGTTTTATATTCAAAGACATTTTGTCTCGACTCGAGTTTGAATCTGTGGTTTGAATAATCAATAAAATTATGTTAGAAATTGTTATTACGAAATTTTTTCTTGAAATTTGTTATACTTTTCTTGAAACTGAAATAAGTTAACAATATTACTACTATTTCGAAGAACGGTCAGCGTCATAAGGTTAACTTGATTAGAAAAGTAAAAGATTAATATAACACCAATGTTTTGTCGAAGAACAATGATAATCTTGGAATTCAATTAAAAGCGATGCATAAACAAGAAAACATTATGTTACTATCATCATTCTTTAAAGTTTTATGATTGCTGATGCAAAATTTGTGGAAATTACGTTTGAAAGTGTTCTTTGAGTAACTTTAAGACGGAGTTTGTATTTCAATGATAATGTTTTATATCTTGTTCTTCATTTCCTCTTTTATAAATGAATAGAACCAAACGAAGTCCCACAAAGTTAACTACAGTAAGTTGTTCTAAATATCTACTGCTACTATCATTGTTCATCACTGACCTATCGCTTCCGCGGTCATTGTGTCTTGTTTGTGGTATTCCATGATGTGAAAAATGTGTGCGCTACTCTACACTACAGCTGTAGCGAATGTGTCTGTATGTACGTGTTTGAAGAAGTATTACACAGCACTGTTACACTGTCACTGATTTTAGGTACTTTATTAGTTTATTTCACTGTTATCCATTCGTTAGTATGCGTATCGTTAAGGAATTCGTTTTGTTCAAGTATTTTTCTAGACTAATTTTCATTATCCTTTAAAAAATTGTAACAATTTATATTCAGTAGATTAACGAAAACTATTTTAGATCGGCGTTTATTGAGCTGCGTCTGTATTATAGTAGTGGCCAACACGGTTTTTATATCAATTCATTTAATTTATAACCTTTCAGAATGTTGTCAGAAAATCTCGGTGAGCGACAGAAAAAGAGCAGACATTTTTTTAAGTAAGATTTACGCGTTTATTGAACTTGTTATGTGACCAGTTGCCTTCAGTGTAACGAATAGCGATGATGTCATTTAAGAAACTAGATCGAAGAGTAAAGCAGATACAGAAACAGAAAATTGTAAAATTGATAAAGCTGGAAATACTGGAGAGTTTACATACATATATATAATCACGCCTTTATCCCCGGAGGGTTAGGCAGAGGCGAATTAACGCCCACATTTCACCAATCATTGTATTCGGTCCGACGTAATAGGGTGTGAGCCTATTGCCGTATTCCGGGCACTATTGTTGACTTGAGCCATGCATCTGAGGCTGAGTCTGGGCTGTATATATCTGTGTGATGTTAAACAGCCCTATCCTATAGTCGCCTAGTACGACACCGCATGGGAAGAGATGGGGTGGCTTCATGTTACTAAGTCGAAGACGAGTGATTCACAGTAAATTGTTTTTTTTACCACTTGGTTGGCAGACAAGCACACAGCTCACACACTCGCACTGCCAACCCCGTTAGCATACGGCCGGGGTGCGAGGGATATGCCTGTCAACCTCACCTTCGGCAACCAAAGCGACCCACAGGCGGCGTGCGTTTTAGTCGGTTCGAGTCCGACATCCTGTGTTGTAAAAATGAGCGCTGAGCGTCGAGCGTTAAGCGCTGAGGCGACGCTTTGGAGCGTTTTAGACTCGAGCGTTAAACGCTTGAGCGTTTAAGGCTTACGAGCGTTCAGAGTCCAGACTTTCATGCTCGAGTTATGCGCTCAAGCGTTCAAGCGTTGTAATTTTTAAATGCCGGTAGATGAAAAAATTGTAATAAACAAAAATGTTTGGAGATTTCTGGACGTCACATACGAATATGCCTTACATAGTAGTAACTGCACATTTTGTAAACAATGAGGGGCAGCTGACTTCTATAGTGGTTGAATTTGATCTTATACCAT
The DNA here is from genome assembly GCA_963662185.1 of Eilema griseolum. NCBI lineage: Eukaryota > Metazoa > Arthropoda > Insecta > Lepidoptera > Erebidae > Eilema > Eilema griseolum. Next base: position 29,958,587 of record OY759230.1, on the reverse strand, counting down.
ATCCTCATAAAAGTGAGCAAGTCTTGTTGAAGATTACGCAAATATTTTCTGATTATTCGCTGAAGGATAGAATAATCTCCATTACTACTGATAACGATACAACAAACACAAAATATATCCGGCTTCTAAAACTGTTTCATGAAGAATATAACGATATATTACATGTAAGATGTTTTAAATTTGGTGGTTAAGAAAGGTCTAGATGAAGCTGACTCGACCATATCTGCAGTATCCAAGCTAGTGAAATTTATAACTTTATCGCCTAAAAGAAAGCAAACATACGAAGAATGCTGCGTTTCACTAAATATCAAGAAATTAGACCTCATAAAACATGTTCCAACACGTTGGAATTCTACGTTTCTAATGTTAGAAAGAGCTTTCTCAATGAAAACTGTTTTGGACTTCATTTGTTCTGAAAAAATAGAATTCAATGCATACGCCATTCAAGACTGGAATAATGTAAAAGTATTGATTTATTTCTTACAGCCATACTATGAAGCCACGGTAATGTTATCTATACATGAATATCCTAGCATATATTATGTTATTCCCGTCTTGGACTCGTTGTTGGACCACATGCAACAATTTCGAAACGTAAATTTATTAAAAAATGCCGTAAACGCTATGATTACGAAATTAAATGAATACTCTTCACTGATTAAAACTGATCTTGCAGAAATAGCTACCATATTAGATCTGCATCTGAATAATAATTATTTCATGAATAAAAGCAATGCGGAACCATTAAGAAAATTAAAACAAATGTATCAAAATGAATATTATGCGTTACCTTCTCGTGAAGATAGAATAGAAAATCAAGAACCTGAAATTCAGACCAGAAAATCATTCTTTTCTTCAATATATAAACAACAATCTGATAGAAGCTCTATAGATGAGATTGATAGTTATTTAAATTTATCTATTGAACCTGAGAACACAGATGTAATGTTGTGGTGGAAAAATAAGCAAACTACATTGCCCAACTTAACTAAACTGGCATTTTCAAAAGCTGGCCTTCTCATAACTAAAAGAAGAAACAAACTTAATAACGAAAATATACAGGCCAGTATGTGTCTTTCCTCATGGTTAAAAAAAATTATAGCTTTGCAAAGGTGTGTGATGATTTTAGGAAGGTATTTAATTTAACTTAGTTGCTAAGATAGATCATTAGGTAGTCAGGAATTGTACCTACAACAAGTTCAGCTAAACCACACTTATAATTTAATTTGGGCCTTATAACGTAGATCATATGGCATATTGTATATACTTATAATAAATTAGTATTTTTCTACTAGTATAATATAAATATCATTAAAAATAAAACTGAAATTTTCTTATTTCAATTACACTATCTTTTTTACCGTTTCCCTAGCGATGTAATCTAAGCGCGCGCTCAAGCTCGAGCTGAGCGCTGAGTCCGGTGCTCGGAAAATGCTTTTTCACTATAACGCTCAAGCCACTGCTCGAGTGTCGAGCGCGTCAATCGAGTCCCGACTTGAGCATTAGCAATCTGCTTGAGCGTCGACTCAAGCGTTTAAGCGCCGACTCGAGCTTTTTTACAACACTCCACCGGCTCCGGTGGGGAGGTATCCGTGGTAGAAGGTACTTCCCTAGTTGGACTGCTCAATTGGACAGAAATGCCGTCGTGTCCTACCTATCCGTGAGGCATTCAGTCAGTCATCAATAATACAAGTGAGTGAGCTGGCAAGAATGATATTATATATTTGTTGTTATGAAAATTAATAAATTGTATTTTTTTTGTCGAATTGGTGTTTTTTTTCTGGTGTTCTTTTTTTTGTATTTCTTTGTTTTGCGATTAATTATTTAATAATTTTGTATATCCAGTACCGTTTTGGGGGTATCCCTGTAAAGGTGGTCGATAAAATTGTGAAATTGTGAAATCTCAACCGATGGGTGTCATAACTAACGGAAAAATATGCAGATGATATCACTGCGAGAGAAGTAAAACTCAAAATACCAACCAACCCATCTGGCCAGTGTGGAAACCGTCGCCGTAAGACGGATATGATGTATAGAAGAATTTGGATGATTTCGGACGAAGGTTCTGTGGCTTAATGGTCAGAGCGTTCCCGGCTCTACCGATTAAATTTTTCTACATCTTAATTTTATTTAGGATTTGAGTAGGCTAAAGTGTCTCAACATTGGAAGAGGCCTATGTCCAGCATTAGGCTGCGATGGGCTAATTGATCACGGATAATATACACGGATAGATCGTCATTAAACGCTTTTTGGAGCAGCTACACCTGCATGTAGTTTATTTCTAAAGAATTATACCTATAGAGTGCATTGGTGCGCGTGGCGCAAGCTGTCAGCACTCTGCCAACTCGTCTGCCAAATACCTGAATACCTACACACGTTTATGTACCTAATAAGCTTGAACTTTTATACCTACTGACGAAAGGTAGTTATGTATAATATACAGCGTAAAGCGTAGCTTACGATATCCATAGGCAGGGATCCATAGAAAACTTTAAAGAATGATGATAGTAATAGATACTATCATCATTCTTTAAAGTTTTATGATTGCTGATGCAAAATTTGTGGAAATTACGTTTGAAAGTGTTCTTTGAGTAACTTTAAGACGGAGTTTGTATTTCAATGATAATGTTTTATATCTCGTTCTTCACCTCCTCTTTCATAAATGAACCAAAACGAAGTTCCACAAAGTTAACTACAGTAAGTTGTTCTAAATATCTACTGCTACTATCATTGTTCATCACTGACCTATCGCTTCCGCGGTCATTGTGTCTTGTTTGTGGTATTCCATGATATGTAAAAATGTGTGCGCTACACTACACTATAGCTGTAGCGAATGTGTCTGTGTGTACGTGTTTGAAGAAGTATTACACAGCACTGTTACACTGTCACTGATTTTAGGTACTTTATTAGTTTATTTCACTGTTATCCATTCGTTAGTATGCGTATCGTTAAGGAATTCGTTTTGTTCAAGTATTTTTCTAGACTAATTTTCATTATCCTTTAAAAAATTGTAACCATTTATATTCAGTAGATTAACGAAAACTATTTTAGATCGGAGTTTATTGAGCTGCGTCTGTATTATAGTAGTGGCCAACACGGTTTTTATATCAATTCATTTAATTTATAGCCTTTCAGAATGTTGTCAGAAAATCTCGGTGAGCGAGAGAAAAAGAACAGACAATTTTTTAAGTAAGATAAACGCGTTTATTGAACTTGTTATGTGACCAGTCGCCACCAGTCGCCTTCAGTGTAACGAATAGCGATGATGTCATTTAGGAAACTAGATCGAAGAGTAAAGCAGATACAGAAACAGAAAATTGATAAAGCTGGAAATACTGAAGAGTTTACATACATATATATAACCACGCCTTTATCCCCGGAGGGTTAGGCAGAGGCGAATTAACACCCACATTTCACCAATCATTGTATTCGGTCCTACGTAATAGGGTGTGAGCCTATTGCCGTATTCCGGGCACTATTGTTGACTTGAGCCATGCATCTGAGGCTGAGTTTGGGCTGTATATATCTGTGTGATGTTAAACAGCCCTATCCTATAGTCGCCTAGTACGACACCGCATGGGAAGAGATGGGGTGGCTTCATGTTACTAAGTCGAAGACGAGTGATTCACAGTAAATTGTTTTTTTTACCACTTGGTGGCAGACAAGCACACAGCTCACACACTCGCACTGCCAACCCTGTAAGCACAAGAGTTTCTGTGCCGTCAGTGTAAAAGACAAAGCTGGACAAGCTTTTGGTCTTCCCACTGATAATACAAAAACTCTCCAGGGAGCTCTGGCTACTCTACTCACCGCCGGGAACACAACACGAGGATATTATGTCCGCGGTATTCTGTAGGGCGGAGGTACTTCCCTAGTTGGACTGCTCAATTGGACAGAAATACCGACGTGTCCTACCTATCCGTGAGTCATTCAGTCAGTCAGTCAATTATGTCAGTCACGATGATATTATCTGTGTGGTGACGGAGAAAGAATACAATTATCACTACCCCATCACAGGTGTCGTAAGAGGCGACTAGCGGAAAAATTCGCAGATGATATTTCTGCGAGAGAAGTAATACTCAAACTACCAACCAACCAACCTATCTGGCCAGCGTGGAAACCGTCGCCGTAAGACGGATATATGTACAGAAGAATTTGGATGGTTTCGGGCGAAGGTTCTGTGTTCTTAATGGTCAGAGCGTTCCCCCTCGCGAAAGATCCCGGGTTCGAATCCCGGCTGTACCGAATAAATTATCCTATTTCTTAATTTTATTTAGGATTTGATTAGGCTAAAGTCTCTCAACATTGGGAGAGGCCTATGTCCAAAAGTGGGCTGCGATGGGCTAATTGATCACGGATAATATACACGGATAGGCGGTCATTAGACGCTTTTTGGCAATAATTTTGGAGCAGCTACACCTGCATGTAGTTTATTTCTAAAGAATTATACCTATAGAGTGCATTGGTGCGCGTGGCGCAAGCTGTCAGCACTCTGCCAACTCGTCTGCCAAATACCTGAATACCTACACACGTTTATGTACCTAATAAGCTTGAACTTTTATACCTACTGACGAAAGGTAGTTATGTATAATATACAGCGTAAAGCGTAGCGTACGATATCCAAGCTTAAAAAAAATACTAAACAAATTTTGTAATTTATCAATTCTATAATTTAAAGACGTGAATTATGCCCTTTATTAGATTTAAGTCAGATTCTGCTTACGACTGACCTACATACTAATTTTCAATCATATTTATCGTTAACATTAACTTTTTTTATAGCACTTGGTTGACAGATAAGCACACGGTCCACCTGATGGAAAGTGGTTACCGTGGCCTATGGTCGTGTGCAACGCTAGGGAGTAACACTCGCGCTGCCAACCCTGTAAACACAAGAGTTTCTGTGCCGTCAGTGTAAAAGATAAAGCAGGACAAGCTTTTGGTCTACCCACTGACAGTACAAAATCTCTCCAGTGAGCTCTGGCTACCCTACTCACCGCCGGAAATACAACACGAGGTTATTATGGCCGTTAGACGTTTACCTAAACTTTAAATATTTTATAACCCATATTAAGGAACATTTTACAAATATTATGCCTAATATTATTGTCAAACATAATTTAATAAGAACATTGAATACTATAGTCCACTATTTTTTCATATTGTTATCATAAATTGTAATACATTTAACAATAACATACTCGTAACTATATGTATAGTAGGTGAGTAGGGTAGCCAGAGCTCACTAGAGAGGTTTTGTGATGTCAGTTGGAAGACAAAAAGCTTGTCCTGATTGTGTCTTCTGCACTGACGGCACAGAAACTCTATTCTTAGGTACAAGGTCAGCAGCACGTATGTGAATTTCTTGGTGTTGCACATTATCATAGACCACGGTAACCACTTTCCACCAGGTGAGTCTAGGAGGTAGGACACGGCGGTATTTCCGCCCAATTGAGCAGTCCGACTGGGGAAGTACCTCCATCCTACAGAATACCGCAGTTATAATAACTTCGTGTTGTGTTCCCAGCGGTGAGTAGGGCAGCCAGAGCTCACTGGAGAATTAGTGCTGTCAGTGGGATGACTAAAGGCTTGTTCTGCTTTGTCCTCTACACTGACGGCACAGAAACTCTGTGCTTACAGGGTCGGCCGCGCGAGTGTGGCTTCTCTGATGTTACACACGTCCATAGGCCTCGGTAACCACTTTCCATCAGGTGGACCGTGCGCTTGTATGCCACCTAAGTGGTATCAAAAAAAAAAAGGTGAGCCATGTGCTTGTGGTATAAAAAAACTTCTGAAGTTTTTTTTTTTTCAATATATTTTATTAGTGAATATTGTCATTATTGAATATATCAAATAAAAGTGCAATGTCAAGTAGCCAGCCAAGCTTAAGTAAAGAACCCGCCACAGGTCAAATATTATTAGATGAATATTATTATACAAATCAAAGTGATTCATAGAATATTTCACACATTAACCTGCCTCTGTGGCGTGGCGGTAGTGAACGGGACTGCTACCCAGGAGGCGCGGGTTCGATCCCCGCTCAGTGCAAATATTTGTATGCTTGAATTTGGGTATTTACATTGGTCTGGGTGTTTCTATGTATAATATGTATGTATTTACAAAAAAAAAGGATTTAAGTGTGTTTATCCGTATTCTAGATTCCATAACACAAGCTAGTTAAACTATGCTTACCATGGGTCTAAATAGCGTTGTGTAGAATGTTGTAGAATATTTATATATTATATTATAAAGTCATAGATATAATCTTAGTATTCCGCTATCTCAAATTTCCTCTGGCAGTTCCAGATTAGTGGTTCCAGACTGGAACAATATACACATAAAGGAATCTCAAGGATAGTTGCTGATGTAAGTCTACAGCATCCTATGACGTAAAGACATGACGTCCGGCCTATTGGTACTGGGAGACGCCAGTGTATGAAAGCAATCTGTTTTAAATATGACTAGAATGTCTACATCATAGGTACATGAGATCATGGTACGAGAACGCGAAGTGGAAATATTTGATTTATAACTACCATAAGTGTTTTTTTTTATTTTTTTTATACCACTAAGTTGGCAGACAAGCACACGACCCACCTGATGGGAAGCGGTTACCGTGGCCTATGGACGTATGCAACACCAGGGGTGTCACACTCGTGCTGCCGACCATGAAGAAACCTTCTGATGCCCCTCTTGAAGAACCCCATATTGCAGGCGCTAGGGAAAACCGCAGCAGGGAAGTGTGATGTAGCATTGAAGAATCAAATGTAATACTTTTTTTTATACCACTTAAGTGGCAGACAAGCACACGGCCCACCTGATGGAAAGTGGTTACCGTGGCCTATGGACGTTTGTAACACCAGAGGAGTCACAGTTGCGCTGCCAACCCTGTAAGTACAGAGTTTCTGTGCCGTCAGTGTAGAAGACAAAGTAGGACGAGCCTTTAGTTTTCCCACTGACAGCACAAATTCTCTAGTGAGCTCTGGCTACCCTACTCACCGCTGGGAAATTATTATAGTTATTATACTGATGATAAACAAGAGTAATGACATTATGTGGTTAACAACACTAAGCAGAATATGAGTAAAGCGATTGCAGTAGATACTATAATCTAGCTTCTTCTATCAACGCACCGCTCGCTATTGACAGGGAATTCATCCCCACACATTGCAATCTGAGACGGTACGCACTACGCACTGTGCGGTATGAAAGAAACTTCATCTTATGCACACTTAACTGCGGCTGCTGCGCCCATGCGCCTACAAGATGAGGTTTTTTAAAAGGGTTTTTAGATGGTTTCTACCGGTTCGGCAGCGTGAGTGCGACGCCCCTGGTGGTGCACACTTCCATAGGCCACGGTATTCACTTCCCATCAGATGGGCCGTGTGCTTGTCTGCCACCTGAGTGGTATAAAAAAAAAGCTTACTAAAGAAGCAACATCAAATAAACACAAGGAACTGAATAAAGGTGTGCTGTTCTCAACATAAAATGCACCTTAGTCAAAAATACAGAATTATAATTTAAAATCGTTCTGGACTTTACAGATGGAAATGATTTTGAATAGAAATCAGAGAGATGATATGAGAATTCATAATGTGGGTCATTGTCATAACCCCAAAAAAAACTGTTCATACGAATCATTTAAGACATTTTTAATAATTGCGTCTTCATTTTACACCATATTAATAAAGTAAATGGAACGTACTAGACCAAGTGTAACAAATTTACTGTAAATTCATTTATTTTTTACTTTATACCACCACCATATAACCGAATTGTCCACTTCGGTGGACTGTTCGGATTCTACCTTTCAATAGAAAGTAGCCTAAAATAAATAAATGTGTTTTATTATTTTACAGAAATGATATATTTTCCTAATCTACGTATGGTTTCCCTTTAACGTTACAAGTATTAAAAAAATATATAGAAATAAAACACACTTTTTGCATCATTTAATATTGTCACAACATTTTTTGTCTTTCCGGTGGGCATCACTTTCGATACTGTCTAAAATTAAGTAAATGTCCAATGATGGAACGTAACATAAAATTGAACGCAGCCGATATCGTACTATCCCTGTCAGAGGCCATTTTGCCGCGACTCGTACGCAGAAGACGTTGTTATTGTAATAAGAAAAATATTTAGTGGTGTCAAAGTTAAGTTGTCTTTCCGGTTACTGCTGTATTTTGGTAAGTAAATCACTATAAATTCATTAAACATTCTTACTAACTAGTTAGACAATGAATCTTTTTGAATATATCTTGACTTTTGACATAACCTATAAACGGCGTAAGGAGTGAATGATTTTGCGAAAAAAGTCCATTCGGTGGACATCTTTTTGGTGGAACTTTTGTTCACCGAAACGACAGATGTCCACCGAGTGGATTGTTTTCTTGAATGTGGGTTATTTAGTTATTATAACTTATAAAACTGCTTCTGGTTAATGGTGTTTTTATAACTACATACTCTAAATTAACAATGATTGGTACATTTAATGCCTTTCTAACGGTATGGGAAATAATATTTTGTCATAAGCATGGTCGTTTCCCCTATGCAATTTTTTTACTAATAAAATTTCCTGCTCTTCCTTTGCACAGCTTTACCTGCTTTCTTTTCATTTGTGTGCATTGCTTTTTGTGATATTTCAGGCGATGGTGAAAACAAGAAGTAAGCTTACCGATAACCAGAAAAAATAACGACGCCGTGAGCAAAAAACACTGAGTATGAGGAAGGCGCGTGAAAAACTTAAACAGGATCCAGAAGCCTTGGAAGAAAAGCAAAGAAAGGACAGAGAATATTACTACCGAAAGAAAGCCGAAGGGAAAATAAAAACTATAGAAGATTTACCAGATGTGCAAAAAAAGCTTTTGAGGAGGAAATGGAGAGATGATGCAAAAAGGCGCAGAGAAAAAGTCAAAATACAAAAAGAAGCTGAAAAATACATCGCACGCGAAACGCCGCCCTCAAGTCCTGTAACTTCAGTATCATCAAGAGCTGAAATGGGTGCACGTATTGCAGTGAGAAACAGAAGAAGGTTGAAAGTAGAGAATGTTTTACTGAAAGAGAAGTTGATGATTTTAGAATGTAAACTTGCTAAGTACAGAATGCGATTACATAGATTTAACAAGAAACGAAAGGATGCCAATGAAGCACAAAATAAGAAAAGAAATAAAGGTTCTAAGAAGGACAAGGAATTGAGAGATAATATACAGACATATTTACTTAGCGATGAATCAAGTCGTCTTACATCTGGCAAAAAAGAGACAATAACACGCAATAAATAAAAAAAACAAATCAGATTTCTCAACGACTCCCTCATAAATCTGCACAAAAAGTATATGGTTCAGACAGACAAAACCATATCCTACAAAACTTTATGCAGGCACAGACCATTTTGGGTATTAGATCCTAAAACTGCAGCACGCGAGACTTGTTTGTGTGTCACTCATTCTAACATGGACTATGTTGCAAAGACACTTAGAAACGCGCGAGTAATTAATGAAAATACTGCAAAGGCAATAAGCCAATCGAATTGTTGCACAAACATGACTGAAAACTGTCTCGAAAGAACATGCACTGAATGTAAACAAAAGAAAATTGTATTCAATGACTACAACCCTAAAGACACAATAAAATACGAGCGCTGGGTTACTAAAAAGGTTTCCGAAACAGTCAACGGACAACAAAAAATGTGTCAGAAGACTGTTAAAGAAACCGTCTGTACATGCAAACGTCAATTAGTCAACCACTTGCTGACTAATATAGAACGTTTTATGCAACATACTTGCAATATACTGCACCAATATGCTAGTGTCAAAAACATTAAAGTTGCTATGTCTGAGAACGAGGGTTTATTGCATGTTGATTTTTCAGAAAATTATAATTGCAAGTATGCCACTGAGATACAATTAGCCCATTTCGGCGGTTCAAAAGCTCAGTTGTCACTGCATACAAGCGTTTTTTATTATATAGACGTTACTACGGAAGAGAATCGACTCGTTGCAAAATCATTTTGTACCGTTAGTGAGATTAGGAATCACGATCCTATTTACATTTGTCTTCATTTGAAGCCTATTATAGCTGCAATGAAGACACTTGTTCCAAATTTGAAACGGATGCATATTTTGAGTGACGGACCTTCAACTCAGTACAGAAACAAAACGATGTTCCACCTAATTGCTGCTTTCTTGAGCGAGGAGATTAACGTAGATGACATAATCTGGCATTACAGTGAGAGTGGACACGGCAAAGGTGCCCCTGATGGCGTGGGTGGTTGTCTTAAGCGTGCGGCTGATAAGCACGTCGCTCAAGGAAACGATGTCCATAATTTGGATGCCTTCATGGAGTGTGTTCTTCAAAACTGTAAAGGCATTGAAGTCATTAGAGTAGATGAGACGCATCTCAATAGAGAATAAAATAAAAAACAGCAATATTACGCTGTTTCGTGGAACCATTAAAGTCCATCAGGTTACTTGGAGTCGCCGTAAACCAATGATGCTTCAGTTTCGTAGATTGAGTTGTATGAAATGTAGTCCAGAAAATACTTGTATACATTACGGTTTAGGTAGCAAAAAACTTGATATAGCACTATGTCCCAGACTGATCCAAAATAATGACCCAACTCTATCAAGTTCAGTCCTGACGACTCCTCTGCAAAGTCCTACTCGAAATGACACACCAGCTCCTGCCGAGAGGATGAATTCACCGAGTCCAACCTTGACACCTATTCACAGTCCAGTGGAAAGCCGATGGTCCAGTCCAATTGCCAGTGGCTTGATGCAGCAACCATTGAAAATCGGCGAGCTGATTGGAGGTAATGTCCATAAGCGCATTCAATTTTCGGACGTATATTCTGACAGCTCAGATACGTCAACGTCAAAACCAGAGAAGCCACCAATCCCCCTTTCTCTGGCTGAACGGATTGAACACTTCTGGTCTTCTGACGACGAAGAAATATTTTGACCACCGAAATGATTTGTATTTTCGGTAGACAGACACAAAATATTTTTTTATTTACTTTTTTAATCTTTTATGTAACTGATTTGTTTGTGATTATGTGAAGATAGCCTTAACGTTATTTTTGTTCAAGATGTTAATTACTTTCTGTTTTGTTTTTTTTCAATAATTAACATTTTAGTCCACTCGGTGGACATATTAGTCTTTTCGGTGGAACCGAAATTTTGTTATTTCCTTATAAATCGCCTATTTCGAACTATTGATCTCAGACTGATAATCACTTTTGTTGTAACGTAAAGTAAGAGTCATAATATACCTTTGATTTTTATAAATCACGTGTTTCATTTTTTCGCAAAAAAAAACCCTAAGTTTGACAATGACCCATGTAGGAAAAGATCGATGATGACCTATGACCTTCTTGAGATTTCTTAGGTCAGTAAATGGTTAGACCAATAGCATCTAAAACAACGGGTGAAATTTATGCAAGAACAAAAACAGATAACGGTCCATTATGTTTGTCTACATCGGAAGAAGAAAAATGCGAATATAAAGAGATGTTCCACGTGGATAAAATAATATTATTATTTTTTACAAACTCACTTCTATATCCCCGAAAGGGTAGGCAGAGGTGCTAGCACCCACATTTCGCCAGTTTATGTTTAGGTCCCAATGTAATGTGGCGAGCCTATTGCCATTAACCGGGCACTTTTAAACCTGCAATAAATACACACATAACTTGGAAAAGCATCGAAAAGTCATTGGTGTGTGCCATGGTAAAACCTGGGATCGATCCCGAGACCTCGTTTCAGCAGGCCATTACCCATACCACTAGGTACCGCGGTTTATTATTTAATACAAATATATACACAATAAACTAAGTGTCTTACTCGTTAATAGCGTATTTATGAAATCAATTGATTTGTTTTATTTCACAAACATAATTTCTTCTTAAATCAATCCAACAAAGTGTTGTGTATGAATATGACGTAAGAAAGACTTATTACATACAATGCTGTTATAATACCCAGAGTTTCAATATGATGTGTACATGTGTTTCATATCATTTGTCATCAACTCATCACTAACCACTAATGTAACCTATTTATCAATGTTATTTATATCATCAACACGAGAATATTTTCACTGCTGCTGCTGACTAACGGGCACATATGTGATTAATACGTCATTACAATGACGTTGTCTACTTAAATACCTTTCTCCAGAATATATTATAGATTATAATGAGCTCTCTCTGGAGGAACGGGGTGTTACGGAGTAACAACAAAAGAAGGATCCTCTGACCAAAATAGTTGATGAACGTGGCTATCGAATAGTTCATGTTAAAACAGACAATGGGTAAGAAACACCGTAAGATAATGGGTAAGAAATATCTAGGGAATTACCCGTGGAAATGTATAAATTAGTAGTTCTGTTAACTTCTTTATTTAATTTTACTTCGCGAGTACCCTTCGCCTCATTTTTCTGGTATCCTTAAAACACCATTCGTTTCTTTTTCTTTTTAGACAACCCTGGATGATTCACTAAACAGTAGGTAATGACGATAAGTTCATAAAAAAACGTACAGCAAATTTTACCACTATTGTTCTCATCTGTATTTTTTATAACGAAGTTTACCTTTACGAGGCATGAATTTTTTCACAATAATCTGTGAGAAAAAACAAAACTCATCAAGATCCGTTCATAACTAATGCAACAGTAAGCTGCCCCCTTTTCTCTCCATTTTCTCTTGTATAAAAAAAAGCTCTCGACAAAAGTTGTGTTGTAAATGAAGGAATTTCTGTGCTAACGTTGATGAAAATCGGCTAAGAAATGCGCTTTCTAGACCGGAACTGACAAAAGACAACAAATATATGGACAAAGGCAAAATCCGGCTACCTTGTCGAAATAGACTCTCGTTAGCTTAGCTCGCTCGGTCAGTATATGAATATCATTGTTAGTGCTTTTATATATAACGAAGAGGGGTTGTCGCTTTACATCCAAATCGCTCCTCCCCAATTACCCCCGGTAATTTAATCAATTACCGGGGGCATTTTATTAAATTTTTAATTAAATTGCTTAGCTTTACATTACTAATTAAAATAATATATAAGTTATGAAATTAAATTTTAATTTTAGTTAATTATGACATTTTTATAACAAAAATTAAGATGTTATTTTTAAACTACCGCGGTGTGAATTTATAATTGAACTACGGTTTGGGACTTTTCGCCAACCTAACCGTTCATAATAAAATTGCTTAGAAATGCTTTAAAATCCGAAAGACGGGCATTGAGGCTGGTTGACAATCCCATACTCACAGGTAGAGTGGAACCTCTTAGCCTTAGGAGGGATTTTGCCTCACTGTGTGTGTTCTACCGCCTATACAATGGTTTGTGCTCAGATGAATTGTTTGACATGATGCCCGTAGCTACATTCTATCATCGCACCTCTCGCCATAGGCAGGGAATTCATCCCCACACATTGCGACCTGAGACGGTAGGTACGCACTGTGCGGTATGAAAGAAACTTCATCCCACGCACACTCAGGCTGTGGAATGACCTCCCTGCTGCGGTTTTCCCAAGCGCCTACAAAATGGGGTTCTTCAAGAGGGGCATCAGAAGGTTTTTTCATGGTCGGCAGTGCGAGTGTGACACCCCTGGTGTTGCATACGTCCATAGACCACGGTAACCGCTTCCCATCAGGTGGGCCTTGTGCTTGTCTGCCAACTAAGTGGTTTAAAAAAAATCCTTTTGGCAAACTCTTTGAAATATATAAAAAATCTATGAAAAAAATGATACCTGTAAGCACTAAGTGATAAATCAGAACCGTCATCATAGGTAAAATATTTTAGTACGCTTGCCTGGATTGTACAAAAGAATATAGATAAACAATTAACACTACCTAACAAGAAATACTAACACTAATTTGTACTAATATTCGAATATTAGCTCGATAGATTGGCAGACAATAAATGTACCTACGAACTTGAAATAGCTGGGTCTATTCATAGCACCACCTACGACGGCGACAACGAATAAATACGTGTAAATACTATTACTGAGTCATGAAAGTAGCGCAAGTCACTCTTACTACGTGAATTTGATGTAATTGTACAATATTACAGATAATTCATTACCAGCTCACGTGTTTCCTTCTTCCTACAGCCCGAGTCCTTTAAGCGGGGCGTCAATAAGCATATGATGAGGCCGTCAAGCTGAGTGTCACCATTGTCACACGGTATGTGTAAGTAATGGTGACCCTCTTATCTGAGACTTTGCCTTCAGCTTACCATCAGGCAAGGCGAAGTCTAATTGACGTGTTCTATATAAAAAAATATATATTTTAAATTCTAGCCCACGGACAAGTCTCATTAATTTAATTTTTAGCATAGCCGTAGAAAACTTTCTAAAAGAAATATATGATAAACGCGATAATCTAGTTCTAGGACTAGTAAACATTTCGATGTCACATCACAATATTACAGAATTAAAAAATGAATGTACATATACTATCAATTTAAATGCATAAAAATATTTATAAATGAATTTGTGTGTAGTGTGATACAATGGTGGATGATTTCATAATTTCAATCAAAACCATGAACAATCTGAATTTCTTAAAACATAGAATCACTGTAGTCGACGGCATAGTTCAATTTGAGCCACCTCATCTCTTCCCATGTGGTGTCGAACAAGGCGATTAAGTGATAGGGCTGTTAAACATCAGACAGATGTATATACAACCCAGACTCCGCCTCAGATGCATGGCGAGAGTTAATTAAAAAAAACAATAGGACCCGGAATACGGCAACAGGCTCACCCCCTATTACGTGGGACCGAATACAATTATTGGTGAAATGTAGGTTAATTCATAAACATACATAAAACCTCTGCCTCACCCTCCGGGGATAAAGGCGTGATTGTATGTAACCATAGCCAACGATTCTTCATTCGAGAATAAATATTAGACAATAAATCTCAGTCACTCACTCACTGCCACTTGAGATGCTGCATCTAAGATACTGCACGGTTAGATTTATGTCGAGGTTACATTTGAATCATTAAAATAAATAGGCAAATTTCATAAATCTAGGTACTACAACAACAACTACAAGTGGATCTCAGACTCCGAGGTGAGGGCCTCAGGTGCGACCGGGGCTAATGAAAAGATGATGAAAGTGAACTATACAGGACTGATATATTTCCAAATCGTCCAATTTACTTCTTTGATGAGGATTCCACGATAGTTTACGATCTCCTTTCGCTGTTGTTGGCCAAGATCAATAATAGCGACATGCCTCGTGTATACTAAGGTGTACAGGAGGTTGAAAAGTAGGACTTTGTGTAGATTTAGTCCAAAAGAATTCTGTACATAGAAGGCATAAAATCACAATACTTTTACTTGATCAACATCTTTGCTTTTAGCTCTCTGTTTGTGTACCACATTGCCTTTGGTCAAAGCTTCTCAAGCTAATATACTAATGCAATGAGCCAAAGAAATTAAAAGTCATTCCAAATTCTGTCATTTAATAAAAATATTTATCATCGACATTCGAAAAATAGCGCACTTTTAACCTTCTTATTCTTCTTTGTATTTTGTTTTCACATTCTACTGAATACGTTTAAACAAAAATATCAAATTCTTTGTAGAAAAAGAGTCTCACAACATTCTTCGTTGCGACTTCCGGCCACCGAGATATTTCAATGTCTCGAGTAAAATATTCATACAAACTGTTTAGACTTGAATAAAGATGTTATAAAGCTACCAAAGCATCGGTGATGTCTTAAAAACTGTAACGAGGATTGAATGAAATCTAAATATAGTTTTACGTTCGTAGCTTCCAAAACTATTTCTGTTTCTAGTATTTCATTCATAAATAAAATCAGGTATAAACTATAGTATCTGAAAAGTATTGTCAGACGCGAAACATTTGCGAGCATGTACATAATCATTATTGATAAACCATACTGAAAAACCTACAAATAGAGTTTTACCCTAAATGTAGCCGCAATTATTGTTGCAATTACTAGCCTTAGTCGAAATTAAACTGCTTTAGATGATCAAAACGATAGCTTCAGCTCTGATGGTGATAAAGAAACTGGTTCCTATTCTCCCTACTGGTAAAGTTAAACTAGGCAACAGAAGTGATTAAATATATTATCTAGACTAGCTAAAACAATTCCACTACGACAGAAAATAGAAACATTTAATCTGTGTCTAATGCGCTAATGCGCTAAAGTGCAAATATATTCTTAATTTTATTGCACTGACAAAAAGAACTGCAACTGGTCCGACTATTTAAAAATAGTATTCAAATGACGTTGACAAGAAATAGTACTAAAGAACAAATAGCTGCTATTGATTACAGAGATGATGTCATTCAAACGACAGTTCTAATAGTTGATGCTGAAGCGAAAGAACTCTTCGATACCCAAATGTCAGTGGCGCGCCAATCAGCTCCGCATTCCTCTCAGCTTAATACACTACATCGTTAACTAGCACGTCTAATCACTCTTAAATTAAAGCAGCAAGACCTACAATCCTTTGATGAATGATACAAAAAATGTTTGTCAAAGAAAGAGTACAAATTTAAATTTACGATATTAAAAGCTCTTGTCTCCTCGAAATAAGGTCTGTATTGGATTGAATGATGTATGAAGAAAGTTTGTAAGTGTGATACAGGCCCGGTAGGCCAGGCTAAATGCGTCCACGTCTTTGGCACGGCACTGGGGCAAGGACGTGTAGCGCCTATGCAGTCGGTAGATTGATTGACCGATTAATCTTAGCCAGACAAGACGGATGAAATTTTATCGATTTCACTATCACATATAAAACTTCAATATACAATTTTCATTATTTTCAGCGGCCCTCTAGACCAATGAATAACAGTGAAGGCATGCGCTTTATCGAATTGATATTTACTAAGATATTATCTATTTAAACTGCTGCGGGTTTTAGGTCACTGATTTATATTTGAACTTTAGCGTGATCTGATAAATTTGAATTGAAGAAAAAGTGAGAATGATTTGGAATTTACATACAATTTTTGACTGAAGATTTTCAGTTCAGATTCAAAATAGTATTTTTTTTCCGGTTTACACCAGCACTGAAAACAAGTTCAAGTTTATTAATCCTGGCTTTATTCTGTCTGCAGCCGAGATTTCAAATATTAACACTGTCTGCATTAAAACCGTAGTTTTAACTATAGTCAATTTCTGATGAGTAGGATCATTCGACATTCATCGTAGTCTAAGTTTCAATTTCAAATATTTTATAATTTCCATTAAAGTTTCAATCTTGTTGGCTGTAATTTGTAGTTCTGACGTCACAGTCATGTTTTTGTTTTTGTGATTTTTAACAATTTGTTGTGTTTGGCTGAGATAATACGCATATTTGTGAGCAAAACATTTTTTTTTAATTATTATCTATATACATTTAACGCAAAAAAAATTCATTGAACATTGTAAACTCATTGATGAAATCTTACTTATCTATTGTAATAAGTAAGTTTTATATTACGTTATCTATATCATTATCAATTTTTATTTACAATTCAATTTTAAATCCATTAATTAGATTATGTTTATCTGTAACGTTTTTATTTGTTTTCCGTGTTTCATGATCGTTAATGAACATCACTTCACTGAACACATGGCGATGTGGGGGTGGGTGTTATATACAGTATACACAGGGTACAATGGGGTCGATGGCTATAACAGGAGTATTACGAAACGTTCGATCGCTACCGATGCTTGCTCGTGTGCGTGCGTGACCGCGCGTGCGAAGCTCGCACTTCCACAACCGTGACTGAGAGTGTAAAGTATTTTGATACACGTCTATGCGTATTCTATTGGATTTGTATTGGCTTTAACTATTCAATAATATTAGAGTGTAAAGTATAACGTTATCGAATATTAAATATATATTTATTTTAAGTTATCCGCTGCAAAATATCTATCGACATTCTATAAACACGTCAAGTGAGAGCTTCAGAAATATTTTTATCCATTAACTTTTAAACTTTTGCGTTCCATGTTAAACAATAATGTTTACGGGAATTAACGCGATGATGGTATAGGATAAGATAATATTTTCGCGTTCAGTAAAAATACTGATTGTGCATCTAATTAAGTTCAGAATGATAACCACCCACCCCGAAATGGATAGGTTAGGTTAGAAGACTAAGGCGGGAGCGAAGCGAAGCGGAGCTCCCGCCTTATGTCTTTGTGGTAATTTTTTTTATAATTGGTTGGTTGGTTGCTAACTAACTACTTACTTGCAGTAGTTTGATGGTGCTCAATCAGTATTTTTGATGTGAATTTGGATTATTTTGTCGTACAAAATGTACTCTTTTTGATATACGTTTAAATACCATCCTATAGGATATACATACCTTTGATTTACCTGACGTTTCGAGCAGGTTACACCGGTCGTGGTCACAGGCTGACTGGCTCAGTGGTGCACGCCCGCCGTGTTCGAGTCCGTTAGGTGGTAAGTTCTTCATCTACCCACACATTCTCGATATTATCAGGCAAATCAAAGGTATATATGTACCTATACCATGATCGCATTAATTCCTGTTAATAATAATAATAACACCTAAAGAGGCTCGGGTTAGATGGTTGGGTCAAGGGCCAGATGCAGAAGGCTGTGCTTCTTGATACGGCGCGCACCGCGCGGAAGTTTCTTTCTCTGGAGCCCTAACTACCGGTAGCTTGGTCCCTGTACCCGATACCGGTGGAGCACTATTTTTTATATTTTTAAATAGGTGTTTTTATATGTGTTTAAAAATATAATTTATAAGTTGAATATTAAAATAAAGTAAATAATAATAATAAAATATTTATTTCAGACCATAGTCCATAATTAAAAAAGAAATACACACACTGAACAAACACATCAAGATACGTGTGCTCGGATCAAGGCTTTCACTATAGCCGAGTCCTGCTTATCTGCAATGACCTTCAGGATACCGTTAGTGCTACCCCGTATTCTACTTAAGCTGGAAGCGAGTTTTTTTCGCATGATGGCCGTCGACTCCAGCATCGGCAAACATGCCAGTTGCACTACAGAAGCGGGGTAGCCCTAACAACATCCTGAACCCATTATTATTGTTAACATTATTGTGTATTTTTCTCCATTGTTTATTAATGAGTTTATGGTATTAAACACAATGACTATTAGTCGGTACCAAAGACTTGTCCTGCTTTGTCTTCTACACTGACGGCACAGAAACTCTCTCTGCTTACAGAGTCGGCAGCACGAGTGTGGCTTCTCTGGTGTTACATGCGTCCGGGAGTCACGGTAATCGCTTTCCATTAGGTGGGCCGTGTGTTTGTCTGTCACCTAAGTGATACCTATAAAAATATATTTTTTACATCTTATTTTACTATTTTATTTTTATGTCCAACTTCGTTTTGGAAAAAGGAAATTCAATGATATTTACTTTTGAATTAATTCGATATAGGTTCGAAGACAGTTTGAATTTTCCTTGAGGCTTACATTATTTTTAAAACTTATGTAAAATATTCACAGTAATGGAAGTCGTAGATAGATAGATAATTTTGTATTGTACACCAACATATTTACATTAGGACAAGTAGGTAACTGTATATGTACTGCACCGTAAACATATACAGTCCAATATACAATAGGCGCCCTTACCGCTGAAACGATTTTTTCTTGGATCGAGAGCAATGTTAAAAAGAACAAAAGATATGGTGTAGTTATTGGCTAAACTAAAGTATATCAAAAACAAAAGAGAGAGAGAGAGAGAGAGAGAGAGAGAGAGAGAGAGAGAGAGAGAGAGAGAGAGAGAGAGAGAGAGAGTGAGAGAGAGAGAGAGAGTATAAGCGCTAGTTCCGAATGCATTCAAAGTCTAGTGCTAGGGGTTCATTCTCTTATTCTCTAACCCTCTTGATCTGTCTTCTATTCTATTCTATTCTGCTTGCTATTCTATTTTTCTAGGGTGAAAGGGCAGTCTGACCTTAGGAACGCCTGCACTAGTGGCATAACATATGAAGGATTTGCAGGTAGCTGCATTGTCATGGACAGACAGCTGCCCGCTTGACTCTCGCATGCGGTTCATTTTCGTACAAAAATAGACATTACTAGTGTTATACTAGCCGGGATGTTTACCATGCTTATTATTTGTGTTGAGCAACCGATATTTCGGTGCTGTTTGTCGTGGGAAAAAAAATAGACATGCTGGCAGCATTGGCTTAGGCCTCTAAGACACCCCAATGAATGAATCCCTCTATTGATATATGGCGCCATTTAGCCATGTTAGGTATGCATTACTGTGTACATACAGAACATGTGCCAACATTTATAGACATAATACGTAATGACTGGCAACCAATGGCAAATATCTGTCTACAGTACTGCCAGAAAACACGTAGGTGACTTTTATTGCCCATAACTGTGCGGTAAGGAAGGTTTATTGCAATCGTATGAACTTTTAGTATAATGTAAAATATTGTCGTAACTGTAGAGCGTGTTACAGCTTAGTTCTAAAACTGTTTTGATTTCTGTCCCTCTAAACAAGTGTTAAAATCGTCAGTAGATTGTTGTTTTTTACCCCCTAAGGGGCAGACTTACAAGCATACGGCCCACCTGATGGAAAGTGATTACCGTGGCCAATGGACGTGTGTAACACCAGAAGAGTCACACTCGCGCTGCCGACCCTGTAAGCACAGAGTTTATTTACCGTCAGTGTAGAAGACAAAGCAGGACAACTCTTTAGTCTTCCCACTGACAGCACCAACTCTCTAGTGAGCTCTGGCTACCCTACTCACCACTGGGAACACAACACGAAGTTATTATGGCCGCGGTATTCTGTAGGGCGGAGGCACTTCCCCAGTCGGACTGCTCAATTGAACGGAAATACCGTCGTGTCCTAACTCCCATTACATTTTCTACGAAGCTTCCAAGGGAGAGGGGAGGGGCAGCGTCCCGGCTACGTCCATGCGTGTTTGTAATAGTGAACCTCTTTCTTAAGACTTTGCCTTCAACTTACCATGAGGCGAGGTAAAGTGAAATTGACGCGCCCTATAGTAAAAACAAAGTATGTCACGTACATAGGACAATGTTAGTTTCGCTTGCAGATCGATCTTAAATTTTTTATAGGTATTACTAAAAGTAAACCATTTTGAAATTTTCACACTTGCAAATTCAAAATTGTTAATTGTACTCTTTAGGGCAACGGTAACACCCTTGGTGGGGCGCGTCTTGTAAATTAGCCTAGGGCAGCGAAAGCTTTTAATGAGTCACTGAGTGAGGTCCAAACTTTTAGGTCACAATATAGGTATTTAAACTATCATGGTCACTGACATCAGTATCAGAATAAACGGGATATTTACCATGTTTCATTATTTTGAGTGTCCGATATTTCGGCGCTGTTGCAAGCACCATGATCACGGAGGAACTGGAGCAGTGGCAGCGGCGATCATGGTGCTTGCAACAGCGCCGAAATATCGGACACTCAAAATAATGAAACATGGTAAATATCCCGTTTATTCTGATACTGATTTTAGGTCACATTTTGTAAGTTGGTACGTGCATTTGAGGTTATTTAGTTTACGCCAACACTTTCTATTCTAAAACTCTTCTTGAAATCTTTCGAACTACAGTTACGAAAGATTATCAGAAGTTGAATGTCACTGGCATATTTTGATCCCAATAGATTTATGTATTTAATCACATACACCGATCAACCAATTAGCCCACCGTAGTTCACTGCTGGACATAGGCCTCTCCCAATGTGCGCCATTGTATCCGATCCTTTGCCTTCCGCATCCAGTCTGTCTCAACCACCTTTTTTTCAGGACCATCTGGCTAGAGGGTGTCCTACCTTCCGTTTGCCTTCTCGCGGTCTCCACTCTAGGACTCATTTGCTCCAACGACCATCAGTCCTTCGACAAACGTGACTGGCCCACTGCCACTTCAGCATGCTTATTCTGTGACCTATGTCGGTAACTTTAATTCTCTGTCGGATAAGCTCGTTCCGAATTCTATCTTTCAGAAAAACTCCAAGCATAGCTCGCTCTATAACCCGCTGCGCGACTTTTAAGTTATGAACCAGCCCCACTGTCAGAGTCCACGTTTCGACACCGTAGGTCACAACAGGTAGGACGCACTGTTTAAAGACCTTTGTTAAGGCATTGCGGTAGGGGTGAAGAGAAGACCCGACGTAGTTTGCGAAATACTGCCCAACCCAGCTGGATCCTTCTGATTAGTTCTTTCTCGAAGTTGTTTATATACATACATACTTACATAATAACCACGCCTTTATTTTGGAGGCAGAGGTGAATTAACACCCACATTTCACTAATCATCGAATTCTGACCCACGTTCTATGGGGCCTATTGCCGTCTTACGGTCAGTATTGTTGACTCAAGCCATTCATATGAGCTGTATATATTTGTCTGATGTTTTTAAATCTATGTTTGATGAATATAAGTATAGGCTACTCCACCACCGTACCGTCTTCAAAACACACCTAAAAAGGTGTGCACGATGTAGTTTTAAAAAAGTTTTTTTCACAAGTTTACACTTGGTATTTTATTAACCCCCGCCCTGAGACCCTTAAAGAATATTACATGTTATACTAAAAGATAAAATAGTTGGAATTAATTTAATTACATCAAATATCTTACAATAACTAAATCGTTCTATTACTTTACAGGGTGTTGTTGTTTCCAATAATATTAATAATAAATATGAATTTACAAATTTTCCTTTGTCACGGAAGCGGATTTGGCGACTCAAAAATCCATCATGCCTAAAAGAAAAAGAAAAAAATGGATTAAACTAACTAGAAGAAACTAATAACTTTTAAACTTTCGCGTTCCATGATATACAATAATGTCCTATATATAAAAAAAAAATAAACGGGAATTAACGCGATCATGGCATATCTTTACATATCTTTTTTTTTTTACGTGCGCAAAATCCCCACGGATACCTTCCCACCGGAGCCGGTGGAGGAGATTATGTCGGACTCGAACCGACTAAAACACACTCCGCCTGTGGGTCGCTTTGGTTGCCGAAGGTGAGGTTGAGAGGCATATCCCTCGCACCCCGGCCGACCCAGGGCCATCTCTCACGATCTGGCCCTCTTCTCGGGTGTGGGGACTACAGAGTCCACATACATACCTTTGGTTTGCCTGACTTTTCGACCAGGTTACACCGGCCGTGGTCATAGGCTGACCAAAGGTATGTAGTATGTACCTATACCTATAGTTTTATATTTATATCAATTTTTGTAGTATGAACTAATATTGATGTAAATGAATCAAATGATTGACGATTGATGAATATATATATATAATAGTTGGTATTTTAATGTATTGTATAATAAGAAATGGAATTTAATGGTTTTTTTTTGTAATTAGAATAACATTGCAAGCGTCTTGGTGCTCACTGTAAGCTTGCAATGTTCACTGTTTATATATGATTAAATGATTAAATGATACCATGATCTCGTTAATTCCCGTTAACATTATTGTAGAAGAAACTAGTTTAGAATAATAATAATAATAAATAAATATTCCACGACATTCTACACAACGCTACCTAGACCCATGGTAAGCATAGCTTAACTAGCTTGTGTTATGGGATCTAATTGTGTTGTCTAGCTTGTGTTTTTTCTTTTTTAAATACATACATATTATACATAGAAACACCCAGACCAATATGCATACAAATATTTGTACTGAGCGGGAATCGAACCCGCGCCCCCTGCATAGCAGTCGAATGCGCTACCGCTACCGCCATAATTTATAGAAGTCCCAAAGAGAGTTCTCATAAGAAATACATCCGGCGCGGCGCCGTAAAACAGATATGTATTTAGAAGAATTTGGATGGTTTCGGGCTTTTTTTTACGTGCGCAAAATCCCCACGGATACCTCCCCACCGGAGCCGGAGAAGGAGATTATGTTGGACTCGAACCGACTAAAACGCACGCCGCCTGTGGGTCGCTTTGGTTGCCGAAGGTGAGGTTGACAGGCATATCCCTCGCACCCCGGCCGACCCAGGGCCATCTCTCACGATCTGGGATGGTTTCGGGCGAAGGTTCTGTGGCTTAGTGGTCAGAGCATTCCTCCTTTATGGGAAAGATTGCGGGTTTACATCCCGCATGAACCGATTTAATTTATTCTATATCTTAATCCAGTATTGTAATGATCAAGACTCGAACCCAGGACCTTTACAAATGAAATCAAATAACGGTCTGTTGCCTCTCTCTTCTCTAGGAATAAAATAATGTATAGCTTTTTTAAATATTCTTTTCTTCATGGTCCGCAGCGCGAGTGTAACACCCCATAAGCCACGGTAACCACTTCCCATCAGGTGGGCCGTGTGCTTGTCTACCACCTAAGTGGTATAAAAAACCTGAAATGATGCGTCTAACCTCTCTTACTTAATTTGCGTAAAACGCCGATTGTTTCGTGAATTATAATATGTATGCGAAATTTGCGGTCGACTAGTTATAAATCTGACTCCGCCTGTATATGGACTAGCGCTGACATATTGTATAGAAGAAAACATCTGATCGCTCGCACGTTCTGTCAAAATATGACAACTTGACCAAAAAATTCGAAAACAATCATCAATGATTAACTTGTTTGCATAAGGGAGGAAGTGGGGCGCTTCATTTGGGCTAGGATTTCGTTTAACTATTAACTTACATTTATTTTATTGTGCGAAAAATCCCCACGAATATTCCCCTCGCCTGAGGCGTGGGGGAGGCCATCTCTCTCAATCTGGCCCTCCTCGGAAGTTTATATCGTACTTGCTCACAGAAGGAGGTGACGGAAGCCCACGCATCCGCGCAGCGCACCATTGCCCTGAGCATGGCGGCGAGTGAGTGAACTCTCACTGTTAGGGCCGCCACTAGCTCCCGCCTAAGAGTCTCCAACGCAGATAGTCCCAGAAGCACACGTGCCCGGTGACAACTTGTGTCAGCCGGTACGAAAGGCTCTCGTGTGACCCCTCCCTCATGATGGATCTTATACCTGATATAACAGCGTGCCCTATTATTAACATACCTGTCTATTCTGTGCGCAGGCCAAGATTCGATCGGCCAATGCGAGCGATTGGCGTAGCACGCCGAGCCCGTCCACGCGTACTGCCAGGACTCCGCAGACGGAAGTCCCGCTCCGGGACCGCACGGGAATCACCTCGGTATAGCCTGGACTGCCGTTGCTGTAAGCTAGTAAGTCTCCCAAGAATAGGTATGCGTATCTGAGAAAGATATTCGTAAACATAAAACATAAAATCACGCCTATATCCCCGAAGGGGTAGGCAGAGGTGTTAGCACCCACATTTCGCCAGTTTACGTTTAGGTCCCAATGTAATAGGTGGCGAGTCTATTGCCATTAACCGGGCTCTTATAAACCTGCGATAAATACACACATAACTTTGAAGAGCACCGAAAAGTCATTGGCATGTGCGTGTTTGTTAGGGCGGATGTTTGCTGTCGCCGTTTGCGCTGCCTAAAGGACCCATCCTTCTCCGTCCTTTGGGTACACGTAGACCATGGCCCTACGAGTCAGATCTATGTGTGCCTCTACCGTTCCCATACAGGAGATGCTGAGACAACTCGACTCTTTGAATATCTGAGTCAGGCGGCAGATGATGCGCAGGAGCGATTTCCGAATGCCGAAATGATATTATTGGGGGATTTTAACGCCCACCACGAGATCTGGTTGGGCTCCTCCAAAACAGACCATGCGGGAAGAGCCGCCCACGCATTTGCTCTGGCGCACGGCCTGACCCAATTGGTGCACGAGGTCACTAGGATACCAAGAAGGTCGGGCCTAGCACCTTCTCTGCTAGACCTTCTGCTGACGAGTGATCCGGACCGGTACAGTGTATCGATGCGAGCCGCTTTAGGCAACTCCGACCACTGCCTGGTCTGTTCCACAGTGCCTATTATAGCGCCCCCACGACCCGTGCAGGGGAAGCGGCGTCTCTGGCCCTACTCGTCAGCGGACTGGGATGGACTTCGTGACTATTTTGCGTCCATCCCGTGGGTTGAGCGCTGCTTTGAAGGTAAGAACCCATCGGATTGTGCTACTGCTGTCGCCGGTGAGATCGGTCTGGGTATGGAATACTATATCTCATACACCGATGTCACCGGTGACCGCGGGGTGCGCCCTTGGTTCGGGCGCGAGTGCGCGGAAGCTGTTGAACAAAAACAGTCTGCGTACCGCGCTTGGGTAAGGGCGCGCGCCACGCGCCATCCCAATCTGGGCCACTTCAAGGCGGCGTACAACAGAGCCACAAAGGTCTGTAGAAGGGCCTACGTCAGAGCGGATGCCCTGCGCATAGCGCGGCTTGGTCAAGTGCTAGTGATGCATCCCAGGGGAAGCCGTGGCTACTGGCGACTGGCTAAAGCCGTGCAAGCCAACTTCTGTCAGCCTTCGCTGCCTCCGCTGCGTAACCCTGATGGATCCCTGGCCCATGAGCCGCAAGAGAAGGCAAATCTGATATATGCATATCGATAGAGTCTGGCACAAATCACTTCTTTCCAAGCTACCTGCCTTTGGTCTGCCTTCTAGGCTGTGCAACTGGGTTACTAGCTTCCTGCAGGGGCGCCGTATTCGCGTCCTTTGTGACGGACGAGCTTCGGAGTTTCTGCAGGTTAATGCTGGCGTGCCCCAGGGGTCCGTCTTATCACCCACTCTCTTTCTTCTGCATATCAACGACATGCTGTCTACCGGCAATGTTCATTGTTATGCAGATGATAGTACTTTACATGGGAGTTATCATGGACATCCTACGGCCAAACAGTCAGATATCGCAGAGAAAAGGCAGCTTCTTGTCACTGAGCTTGACGGGATCCTGAATCACATTTCTCAATGGGGCTCTGAGAACCTGGTTGAGTTCAATGCCAAGAAGACGCAGGCATGTGCGTTTACAGCAAAAGTATCTTCTTTCCTTCCCCTCCCCACTCTTCAGAGCACGCCACTGCCATTGCAGGAAAATCTCAACATCCTAGGTATGGATGTTCGCTGCAACCTGAATAACAAAAACTACATCGAAAGCATCATCAAAACAGCCTCACGAAAACTCGGAGTCCTGAACAGAGTGAAACGATTTTTCACGCCGGAGCAGCGGTGTCTTCTATACAAGACACAAATTCGCTCCTGTGTGGAGTACTGCTCGCATCTCTGGGATGGTTCAGCAAAGTACTTACTAGATGCTCTCGACAGGTTGCAGCGACGTGCGGTCCGCATCATTGGGAATCCCGAGATCACGAACACCCTAGAACCTTTACAGCTGCGTAGAGATGTTGCGACCATGGCTGTATTTTACCGTCTGTACCATGGGGAGTGTTCTGATGAGCTCTTCCAATTAGTCCCACCCTCCCCTTTCCTACACAGGACAATGCGTGCAGGTCTTAGATGTCATCCGCACACGGTGCAAAACATCCGATCAAGAACCAAGCGGTTCGGAGACTCTTTCCTCTGTCGCACCATTAAGGCCTGGAATTCATTACCAGCTCACGTGTTTCCTTCTTCCTACAGTCCCGGGTCCTTTAAGCGAGGCGTGAAAAAGCATATGATAAGGCCGTCAAGCTGAGTGTCACCATTGTCACACGGTAAGTGTAAGTAATGGTGACCCTCTTTTCTGGGACTTTGCCTTCAGCTTACCATCAGGCAAGGCGAAGTCCAATTGACGTGTCCTATATTAAAAAAAAAAAAAATGGTTAAACCTGGGATCGTACCCAAGACCTCGTCTCAGCAGTCCATTACCCATATCACTAGGCTACCGCGTTACCCATACCACTAGGCTACCGCGATATTTGTAAATTAGTTGTATATTGCTTAATGAGTGAAAATAATAATGGTAAAAAAAAATTTGACTGAATGTTAAGAATATCGTGCATACATTACAAACCGAGATACGATACTGTTGCAATTTTTTTTATCAAAGTAGTACTTAAGGGTGCAACAGTATCCCCCTTGTCGACTGTACCTATTCTAGGTGCGCAAAAAGGTTTGTCGGCTGCGTGCCCATCGGCCAATCATGGCACTCGGACGTTGGCTCTTTCTCCACCCGACGCAGATACTTTCCGAAGCATCCGTGCTCGGTGATCATCTGCGTCAGACGGTACGAGAGGCTGCCGTGTAGCCTCTCTAGCCATTCCCCCATGATGGGTCTTACCGCCGCTGCTACGGCGCGCCCTGCGCCTGGTCGTCCAAGTCGTAGCTCCCATTCCGCCACCATTTCCCTGTGGAGCCGGGATCTCACGGCCTGAATTTCTTCGGGCTCGGGATCGTGACCCCGTTTCCGCGCCGCCTTTCGGAACCGGTATAGCGCCGAAAGGGATCTCGCTTCCAGGATCCATGGTGGCGATCCGGCGAGGAGACTCGCCGCGTTGAATGATATCGTGCGGTACCCCCTTATGATAAGGCACGCCAACTTCTGCTGCGGACGCTGCAGCAGGGGCATGTGCCGATCATTCAGGGTGTCCGCCCACACGGGACACCCGTACAGGGCCATGGACCGCACGACACCCGCGTAGAGTCTCCTGCAGGAGTCCTCCGGGCCCCTCAGGTTGGGCAGTAGCCGCGCTAGAGCGTTGGCTGTGCCCACCAATTTGGGGCCCAGACTTCGGAAGTGCTTCCCGAAGTCCCACCGGCCGTCGAGCACGAGCCGCAGATATTTCATCTGGGGCTTGATGCCGATGAGAGTGCCTCCTACTGTGAGACTGCCCGCGAGCTCACCGCGAAGCACCCAGTCGTATCCGATGTTCCACAGGAGCGGCCCAAGAACCGATCCCTGTGGAACACAGCACGACATCTCACGCCGACCGACGCCGGTCGCACTTGGGTAGATGACGGCTCTCTCCGTCAGGTACGCCCCGACTATGCGGCGGAGGTAGAGAGGCACACCGTGGTACACGAGTGCCTCCCTGATGCAACTCCAGGGCAAGGTGTTGAACGCGTTGGAGATGTCCAAGGACACCGCCAACGTCACCTCACCCCGGGCGAGAACTTTCTAACCTAGGTATGTAGGTAGGTAAGTCATGAAGCTTGCCACGACTTATGAGAAGAACATAAGCCATTCTCAAATACCTAAAGCCTCAATGACACTGGGCTTGTTTATGCTAGTCGATGAGTATAAAAGGTAGCAGTGAGTGAGTAAGTAATAATATCGGGCTTTTAGAAGGAGATCGAAAAAACTTCAATTTTTTTTTTTTTTTTATATAGGACACGTCAATTGGACTTCGCCTTGCCTGATGGTAAGCTGAAGGCAAAGTCCCAGAAAAGAGGGTCACCATTCATATGCTTTTTCACGCCCCGCTTAAAGGACCCGGGACTTCAATGATACGGAGTGAGTTTATAAGGTCCTAGGGAACTCAATGGCCTATCTAATTAACTATCCCATTGTCTTCGAGGCTCAATGAACTCTTCATACCCAATGTCTTCACATGTCTCCAAACCCAGAGGATCCTCAGGAGGCTCACTGATTACTGAAAATACGACGCATTCGTTGTGAGTCTTGCTGATCTGACTGATTGACGTGGCACGGAAACGAGCCAATTGACCCAGAAGCGGCATGTCCTTTTTTTCTATTTCGAATGCTGAAATAAAAGAAGATTGTTACACAATGAGGGATTGTTTTTGCGGCTCAATAAGATATTCAGAACATGACAAGCACCTGATGTATATGCATAAGGACATGTGCAACACCAGGTTTTGCAGTTCGACTGCGAGAGTACCTCCGTCCTACAGAATACCGCGGTCATAATAACCTCGTGTTGTGTTCCCGGCGGTGAGTCGGGTAGCCTGAGCTCAATGGAAAGTTTTTCTGCTGTCAGTGAGAAAACTAAAGGCTTATCCTACTTTATCTGCCACATTTACGGCACATAAACTCTCTGTGCTTACAGGGTCGACAGCGTGAGTGTGATTCATCTGGTGTTGCACACGTCCATAACCCACGGTAACCACTTTCCATCAGGTGGGCCATGTGTATGCTACCTAAGTGGTATAAAATGAAAAAGGAAAGATGCCTCACACCCGTGTAATGCGTGCTAGAGAAACCTGCTAATGCACTTCTTGAAGAACACCATATTTTTTTTGATTGAAAATTCCTTCGTCAATTAGAAGGTCTATGGATTTGCAAGTGAAGTTGGCTTAGCCGCAAAAAAATCTGTGGAACCCCATATTGGTAATTGGGGTTCCACGATTTTTTTTTTATACCACTTAGTTAGCAGACAAGCACACGGCCCACCTGATGGAAAGTGGTTACCGTGACCTATGGACGTCTGTAACACCAGAGGAGTCACAGTCGCGCTGCCAACCCTGTAAGTACAGAGATTCTGTGCCGTCAGTAGAAGACAAAGCAGGACAAGCCTTTAGTCTTCCCACTGACAGCAACCTTGCTGATTCAATAACAAAACGTTGCTGATTCGAAAGAAGAAAACAAGATCCTAAGCTGCCCGAGTGACAAGGCGCAACGTCCCACATTTACCACCATCTCACCTTTCTTTTCTTCGTGTGGAAATCCCCTTGTACAGCGGAAGGGGATCGCCACCCGCGGGTGCTGTTATGTCAGACTCGAACCGACTAAATCTCCACAATGTCTTTAGATGCCAAACTATGTGATTGCCTAAGGCATACATACACTCCCTCGCATCCTGACTAAACCAGAACCATCTCCGGTTTCAAAATTGCCTTCTCGGATGTGGGATGTGTGTCCCACCAGCCCAGTCTGCTTCTACAAGGGTCACAGGGCTATAACCACGCCTGGAGATAACCAACTGAGTGATATGGAAGCTTTCTGGTTTAGGTTGATATTCTTGTCTATATACAATACATAATATGCAACCAAGATTAATCCTGTGGTAATGATCAAATAGATACCTAGCTGATGCCGATAGAATAAAAAAATAACAAAAAAAATTACACTTCTTAAAATTAAAATAACACTTGTCCACATAATGCTTGGGCTTGGGCAGACTGACAGGCGTCTCCAGGTCAGCACCAGACCTGCCCAGGAACTCGTACGCGACGTACACTCTCTGCACGCGAGGGTTCAACATCGCTTCGCACTCCTCGTTCAAAGCCAGCCATAGGATCGTGATCTCTATAACCTGTTCATCCTCTGCAGGTATGTCCTAAACAAAAAGTAAAATCTATTGGTGTACAATAAATAATTTAATTTACAAGGTTTTTATTAGACTGGACTAACTTTAAGCGTTAGATTCTATTTAATTATTTAAACAAGTACACAAACACATTACATTCGTATGTGATGTGTTTGTATACGTGTGTGCGTAGTTGTGAGCGTGTGAGTATTTTTGTGTGTGAGAGAGAAGATGTAATGGTATGTGTGAGTGTGTGTGTGTGAGAGAGTGTGTGTGTGTGTGTGTGTGTGTGTATGTGTGAGTGTGTGTGTGTGTGTGTAAGGTGGTGGGGATTTCATTTTCATAATTTTGCATGTGTATGAAAGTGTGTATGAATAATGCATATATAGTGATTGTACGGCTGCATTAATAGCCTACCCTTTGTGGCTTTTCGTTATTTAGCGGTAGACCTTTCTTATGATTCGCGATGGTTACTTGTTTTCTGGACTGCTCTGACCTTGAACCTACAACAAAAACAAACAAACATGCGGATTATGGTCGGCAGAACATGATGACACCACTCCTCCTGACTCTGATAGATATACCCAGGATAGAAGAGATATTATTTTGTCGACATATAAATCCCACCCTATTTTTTCCACATTACTGTTAGCAAAACGATATAGAATTCACCTTTCTGTAGAAGCAGATTCACTTTTGAATTTACTGTCATAATTTTGTGTCGAATTAATCTGTCAAAATATGATTATAACAAATATTTTTTTATGCCTTCAAAATGTTTTTCTATTAAAGAAAAATATGCCAAATGTGTTATGCCAATTTCGGAGTATCAAGTTTCTACAAGATAACCTTTCCACAGCATTGTAGATTCAGATCATTTATTACCTTCAGTCTTATGTGAGTTAGATCTGGGATACAAATTAACTATGTCGTGATATTTCTGATTTATAATCTCATCTCTTTTACTTGCAGCTGAGGTTTCCGGGAGGAAAATTGTTGGATCTTGACTTGCCTTTGATTTTTTATCTATAAAATTAATGAACACGTTATTAGCAAAGGAGAGGGGCCACACACCAAAGTAGCATTTGCTGCCCACACAACAAATTGCCAAGAAAACTCTTGATAAGCAAGCAAGAAGCAACTTACTGCTTTGGTGTGTGGCCTCCCTTAATGTACTACGAGTATGTACCGTACCGTAACTACGTATATTGATAACAAACTATTTGTAACGGTTTCTATCACGATTTATTTAGTATTATTTCCCCGTACTATGGCTGCTGAGAAGCAACCGAAATGTCGGGTTCAGTGTAAATAATAATGTAATAATAGCAAATAAAATGCGATAGAGACCGTTAGCAATGTCCAAAAACTTACTTTTGAAAATGTCGTCTGGCATCATTTTGTTCGCAAAAGTCTGTAAAATCAACGTCACTTTATTAAATGATTTTGTAATATTTTATTAGGAAATTTACAGGGAGGAGAGAAAATGGTTTAACGCTGAAACTGTAACGCACGCACGCACGAACGCGCACACACACACACACATACACACACACACACACACACACACACACACGCAATTATAAACGAGCGCACGCCCGCACTCTCACAGAGAATAGACGGAAGAGAAAAAAAAATCTTTCTGTTCCGTCGCACCTATGTAATAATCTGGAAGTGTGGTGTATGCTGTATCGATAATACATATATCAAAAATGTGAAGAAATGATACTTACTGGTGGAGAACCACCTGCCTGAATTGGTGGATCCTATAACATAAAAGTAGTTAAGTACATATAAGTACAAAATGAATTTCATTTGAGCGATGTACAATATTTTAAGACAGCTACTAAGTTGGCAGCGGTGCGCGTCGCTACTTTACAGTACAGCGATGGTTCGGCCGGGGGATGGGGGGATGGGGGACGAGGGATATGTCTCAGATAAGCTCACCTCTGGCAGCCTGCGACCCACACAGTCGGCGTGTGTTGTAGTCGGTTCAAGTCCGACATAACCTCCCCACCCGCTCCAGTGGTTCGTATACCTGGGGATTTTGCCTCGTAGGTTTTTTTTTAAATGTAATAATAACTTTATTGATGCCATATTCCTTATACAAACATGTCTAAGATAGTACAAACAATACAATGAAGTTAAGTTAAACACAAAGAATTATAAACCCTGGCTCCCAAACTAGGTATTCCTGTGACTCAGGAGTCAGTGTTCTGCTGTTGCCGTTGCACAAAACGATTTCATTAAACATGTGTCTTACATTATATGTATTACCATTCTATTGCGTAATGGCTATTTATTTATTATAAAAAAATATCAGAAATTATGTGTGTGTGTGTGTGTGTGTGTGTGTGTGTGTGTGTGTGTGTGTGTGTGTGTGTGTGTGTGTCGTGTGCTCTTGCGTGTGCGTGCACTGACCCACTGACAGCACAAAAACCCTCCAGTGAGCTCTCGCTACCTTACTGAGTATGCGTTTGTGTGTTTTATGTGTGAGTGTGTTAGGTATATGTCTATGGGGATTTTAATAACGGTGACGTTAAAGGAACACTCCTACTTGCGGTGGCAGAGAAGAATTTCAGTTTGAGTATAATTAAGATCTTGCAACTAATTCCAAATCTTTCCTTTTATCTCATGCTGGTTTAGTTGTCCCAGGGGAAATACTTTTCAAATTTTTCTATACAAAAAAGATCCTGTAATGCAAAATTGACGTTGTGCAAATGTAGTTCTGTGTTTAATTGGTGTGCATGTGGTTCTGCTTTTCCTTTTTGATGAGTCAGGTGGCGGCATTTTTCTATGGGTCCTGATAGTGGCTTGAAGCACAAAGAGTTGTCTCATAGTTAGGACCTTACAGATCACATATAATTCATTAGTAGGAAATCTGAATGGTTTATGCTGCATGAGTTTAAGGACAGCTCTCTGTGACGTCTCCAAGTCGAATAACTTGGTTTTGCTTGTTCCGCCCCATACCACAATGCAGTAGGTAATGACGGACTGACATAAAGTTTTATATACCATGGTAAGGGTGTCAGAGTCGGCGATTTCTCTTAGTTTCCTGAATATAAAGATAAGTCTTCTCACTTCAGAGGAGATGTAGTCTATATGGTTGAACCACGTCAGTCTGTCATCAATCACTACACCCAAGTATTTGGTATGGTTTTTTTTTTTTTTACGTGCGCAAAATCCCCACGGATACCTCCCCACCGGAGCCGGTGGAGGAGGTTATGTCGGACTCGAACCGACTAAAACGCACGCCGCCTGTGGGTCGCTTTGGTTGCCGAAGGTGAGGTTGACAGGCATATCCCTCGCACCCCGGCCGACCCAGGGCCATCTCTCACGATCTGGCCCTCTTCTCGGGTGTGGGGACTACAGAGTCCCCAACTCGTCCCCGGAAACGGGGAGGCGCGCCACGCGCGCCAGTATTTGGTATGGTTGACACGCGTTATAATAGCGCACGTGCAGGTACTCTAGTCGGGGTAAGTGTGTGCCGCGATGTTGAATTCAGTTGGTGCCCCCGTTCTAGAGCTTATTGCGAAGGGAATGAAGTTAGTTTTTGACAAGTTTAGTGTAAGGAGGTTATATCGCAACCAGGCTGATACCAATTGAATTGATTTTTCGGCGTTATTCTTCACTTCATCCCATGTGGATCCATAGACTATTATCGCCGTGTCATCAGCATATGTGATAATGTTTGATTTTTTAAGGGGCAGCGTGCAGAGGTCATTTATGTAGATTTGAAAGAGAGTTGGTCCGATCACGCTGCCTTGAAAATCGGTTTGAAAATCGAACTTGTCCATTTCTTTCTTTCTTTTTTTTTATACCAAGAAAAAAGAACCTTTCTTTTTTCTTTCTTAAGTTAACGGCATAGGTATATCCCAAGTTGCAATAAAAATAATGCTGAGTGCTACCATTGTAACATACCCCTCTTTCCCGAGTCCTTGCGTTTAGATTCATGCGTTTAGCTTACCATCAGGCGAGGTAAAGTCTAATTGGTGTGTCCTATATAAAAATAAAGCTGGTCAAGTGTGAGTCGGACTCGCGCACCGAGGATTCCGTAACTTAAGCTACAAGGTGAGTAGGGTAGCCAGAGCTCACTGGAGAATTTGTGCTGTCAGTGGCATGACTAAAGGCTTGTCCTGCTTAGTCCTCTACACTGACGGCACAGAAACTCTGTGCTTACGGGGTGGGCAGCGCGAGTGTGGCTTCTCTGGCGTTACACACGTCCATAGGCCACGGTAACCACTTTCCATCAGATGGGCCGTGTGCTTGTCTGCCACCTATGTGGTATTAAAAAAAATACATAAACTGTAATATATTTTGAATGCGTTGACTTAAAAGTTTCATTTTTGTAGTTTCAAGACGTTAATACGTGTGGTATGTATTTCAACTTGATACCTTCACGTATTTCTGAGGAAAAGGTCCTGATAGACAGACAGACGGACAATGAAGTGATTCTATAAGGGTTCCCTTTTTTTCTTTTGAGGTACGGAACCCTAAAAACAAATACTTGCGGGCGAATTGGTTTTTTATATACCGTTCCTGTTGGTGCATTTAAGTTCCTCTGCGCCGTTTTACCGCCCCGTGCTATTCTCAATAAACACGATTTTATAACGTGAAAAGTGCTCGTAACTGTATTCGAAATATGATTAATACTAGATACTTACATTTCCTGAGTGTCGGCTAGTCCTCTAAAATAAAAAAAAAAACAATATTTCACAGGTAGGATAGGTAATATTAAGTAAAGATTATTATTTCAACCCTATCGCTATAGATTGCTCGCGGTACTCACATTCATAACACGCTTCATATCAGCCGATGTTTTGATGTTGGCAATCTGAAAGATGAAAAATATAGATTTAAAAAAAATAATAAAAAAAAATCCACAAGGCCCGTATTCTACAACACTAGGTAATTCCTGAATTCTGATTTTTAAATAAAATAAAAATCACTTATTTCTGTACGAAATCAACAACAAATCTATATTTTGTTTGTGGTTAAGGAGTCAAAGTGTCACATGACGTGGATATAAATTATAATGGTAAAATGATTACACAAACAGAAAAAAACAAATTCTTGGGTCTGTATATAGATAACTCATTGAATTGGAATGAACAAATTCAGCATGTATGCAATAAACTCCATCAATACTCCTATAACCTTTACATGCTCAGAAAAACTGTAAATGGAACTACATTATTGACAGCCTATCATGGTCTAGTTTCTTCAGTTTTAAGATATGGAATAATATTTTGGGGTAATGCAACTGACAAGGATAAAGTATTTATAGCACAAAAACGATGCATACGAGCAATGTGCTACTTACGTAGAACTGATAGTTGTGTACCATATTTTAAGAAACACAAAATCTTGACTATGCCATGTCTTTACATCTATGAAACTGCTGTGTTTGTTAGGCAGAATATGGAAAAGTTTGTAGTAGTTAGTAGTGCACGTCGTGATGATAAACTGCATTTAGTTGCATGCAAAACGGCACTGTATCATAACAGTAAGTATCTTTGCTATGGCACCAAAAATTTATAATAAACTACCAAAATCAATTAGACAAGAGGCAAATTTCAATATGTTTAAAAAGGAGTTATTGATGTTCTTGGTGAATAAGACATATTACTCTGTTGTGGCATTTTTGAACGATAACACTATTAAATGACATTGTATATTTATGATGCAATTGTTTGACATACCTTTTGACATAACTTTGACATAACATAATTTATCGTTTGACATTTAATATTAATTGACATAGAATTGTTAAATTGTTGTATAAATTGAGTCTTTATACTGATAGTTTTATGTAGTTGCATACGCCTCAATTGCTGTATTTGACATTTAATAAGGCATATAATGTGAATTTTGGTTAAATCTGTAGTACAACTTAAATACTTTTATTGAATTGAGTGACATTTATATATTATTGAAATTCACTATTTTAATTTCTTAAATTTATTATACTACCCTGAAAATTCTAAATTAGTTAATTAACTGTGTTAATCTGTACACCACATATGGTAGGACATAGCGAACATAACATAGCCTGTAAGACCTTTATAATTAACCTATGTTTCACAGAATAAATGAATATGAATATGAAGTCAAAAATCATTTACGCTGTATAGACCATTATATCGGCACTTACAAAACGTCAACAAAAAAGGAACATGAACATCAGTTTAGCAAATGGACCACCGCCCGGTTCGAAACGCGGCTCCGACCTGAGAAGACTCCAGCAAGAAACTCCTAGTCTACTTAATTTAAATACAAAAATTTACTTGAGTAGCATAGTTGAGCGAACAGCTCATTTTCAAGCTTGTTTATCATCCAAGTTGGGCTTACGATCAAAAGGGTGGTGAACCCACTCCTAATACAAACAATTTAGCTTAGCTGGCGGGGTTAGAGGGAATATTAATAATATCGGTTCTAATATACTTAAAAAAAAATAACTTTAAAATATGTTAGTAAAAATTTCCATTAAATTTTTCCTATCTTAAAAGGCCGGACCTATCGACCAGTCGCTTTGCTATTTCTTTGTAAAGCAACCGTGAGTTCGAACCCCACGAACCCAGCGTTTCCGTGGAAAATGGTTACTGTGGCCTATGGACGTGTGCAACACCAGGGGAGTTATACCCGGCTGCCGACCCTGCAAGAACAGAGAGCTGATGTGCCATCAGTGCAGAAGATAAAGCAGGACAAGCCATTAGTCTTCACATTGACAGTACAAAAACTACAGTGAGCTCCGACGAGGCACTCAACACGAGGATATTATGGCCGCAGTATTCTGTAGGGCGGAGGTATTTCCCCAGTCGGACTGTCCTACCTCTATCAATCAATTTCGTACGTAATATTTTCAATAAAAAAAAAGAAGCAAAACGCTAAAAAATTGGTGACGTGCGCTCGGACCCCACGAACCCACCGCTTCCACCTCAAAACGATACCGGACGGATCATTATAATATAAATAAAAGAATATATCCCTGTATTAATTAAATCTTTATCTGCAATCATAGATTTTGTCAATTGTTATGTCAAATCAAAAACACGCCCCGTATCGTTCCCGGCGCAAAGGTGCCCATGACACTGGCAGCGTTGCCTCGCTGAATCGCGATGACCATCCTCTGCCCCAGAAACGAGCCGGAGCGGGAGTCACCGCCTTGTTCGCGGATACGGCGGCCTATCTCAGCGATTAAGCCCTTCGCCTCCGACCCCCAACTGACCATAGTCTCCAGCGCAATGGGCACAAAATAATATTGTGGCTCCATTGCGGCGTATTTCATTCTTTTTCTGCTCGCCGCGTCCTCAGCCGCCGACGCAGGAGCACTGACGGCGCGAATCAGGTGCGTAGCCGCGACAGTGCTGACGCAAGTGGCATCCCACAACAGGCACTTGCCGTTTTTCCACGGCACCAAAGTTAGCCCATCTGGTCGCTTCCCGTCCGATCTGCTGAGACCCGAGGGCTCCAGAGTACACGGTACGTTTGCCGATATAAGAGCCCTACGAACTATATCGTTGAGGGCATGGTGGCGCGGAAACCTACCCGTGCAGCGACGACAACTCCCTGTAATTAAATATATAATGACATTAAAAAAAACTATTATGTCAAACATGTAATTTACATAATAGAATTAACATTAAATTTAAAAGGCATATCAAATCCGTCATTCAATTAATAGAATTATGTAATATTAAATTAATTATTAAATTAGAATTGAGGCGAGATTCGAGATGACAGTTCTAATTAATGTCATTGTGAGCTGAGCGATGTTCTGGAATACGGGCCTGGGTATAAAATTTTAAAAAGTCATCTTACCACTTCGTTGACTATGAGACTGTCGGGTAAATCATCCTGGAACCAAAAAGTATCAGTATTTATATAATTTTGGACAGTTTTCATATAGATATGGAATGATAACATACAGGCATAGCAAAACTACTATTAAACCGCTGACACTGCAAAAAATTACATTAAATTTTAGACTATATTGAAATAGTCTTCAAGTTAAAATTTCAATGAGAAAGAGTCTTCATCTTTTCATTCACTCTACATATATACCATTTATAGACTCTAACAGCATAAAAGTAAAGACTAAAATGAAACACCAGTGCTTATTATGACATAAAATCAGCAGAATCGGGGCCATGGCAGAGGTCAGAGGCATAATATGTGATACCAAAGTTCCCCTCAAATTTATGGTAAAAATTTATAAGTCAATGATCAGACCTGCCGTATAGTATGGGATCGTCATGTTTGCCTTTGAAAGTGACGATTGAAAGACAGCTGCATATAGCGAAGATGCGAATGTTAAGATGGATGCGTGGTATGACGAGAATGAATCGAATAACATAACATAAACTCACGCCTATATCCCCGAAGGAGTAGACAGAGGTGATAGCACCCACATTTCGCTAGTTTATGTTTTGGTCCCAATGTAATAGGTGGCGGGCGAGCCTATTGCCATTAACCGGGCACTTTATAAATCTGCGATAAATACACACATAACTTCGAAAAGCATCGAAGAGTCATTGGTGTGTGCCATCGTAAACCTGGGAGCGAACCCGAGACCTCGTCTCAGCAGTCCATTACCCATACCACTAGGCTATATAAATAGTATATTAGAGTTTGAAAGTGGCACTAGGAATGAAAAACTGGGAAGCAAACGACTGCCGTGTCGTCGTTGGACATACTATGAGAAGGGATGAAAGTAATATTGTAAAAAAGTTTTATAGTGTGAATGTAGAGGGCTTTAAGAGCTGAGGTAAGCCTCAGAAAATATGGACGGATTGCGTGAAAAAAGATATTTTTTTTATGCTGGCCCACCTGATGGAAAGTGGTTAACGTGTGCAAAACCGAGAGAGTCATACTCGCACTGCCAACCCTGTAAGCATTGAGAGTTTCTGTGCCGTCAGTATAAAAGACAAAGCAGGACAAGCTTTAGGTCTTTCCACTGACAGCACAAAAGCTCTCCAGTCTACTCTGACTCCCTACTCACCACTGGGAACACAACACGAGGTTATTATGGTCACGGTATTCTGTAAGATGGAAGTACTTCCCCAGCCGGACTGCTCAATTGGACGGAATTACCGTCGTGTCCTACCTTCACTATATATATACAAATATTAGAGGTCTTATTATATCATATATAGGCCAGGGGTCGAAGTGACACAATATTGGATACTTCAGAAGGTTAATTATTACGGTTTCTCGGAAAACTCTTATTTCAATTACACACGTCTTTTCACACTAATCGCCATCTTCAAATCGTAAGTCTAAAAGTAAGTGAGTGAACAAATATATCCTATCCGCATTCAGACATCTCGCTCACTTCCTGTTCCTCATGTGTTGCCATCCTAGATATATGTAGATATGGCGAAGAAGGGAGTGACCGAAGAAATGACTTATAACAGGAAGGTATGGAGGA
Source organism: Eilema griseolum (assembly GCA_963662185.1). NCBI lineage: Eukaryota > Metazoa > Arthropoda > Insecta > Lepidoptera > Erebidae > Eilema > Eilema griseolum. The sequence continues at coordinate 29,918,099 of OY759230.1, read as the reverse complement.
GAATCACATGTTGCGCCGACCCCAAATTATTGGGACAAGGGCAGGTAGATGATGATAATGAACGAACCCTTCCTTTAAAAGCAATACAATCAGTGTACCATGGTGAATGTTCTGATGAGTTCTTCCAATTGATCCCACCTTCCTGTTTCCTACACAGGACAACACGTGCAGGGCTTAGATTTCAGCCGCACACGGTGCGTGCAGAATATCCGATCATGAACCTAGCGGTGAATCTTTCCTTTGTCGCACCATTAAGGCCTGGAATTCATTATCATCTCTCGTGTTTCCTTCTTCCTACAGTCCCGGGTCCTTTAAGCGGGGCGTGAAAAAGTATATGATGAGGCCATCGAGCTAAATGTCACCATTTTCACATAGTATGTATAAATAATGGCGACCCTCTTTTCTGAGACTTTGCCTTCAGCTTACTATCAGACTAGGCGAAGTCTAATTGACGTGTCCTATATAAAAAAAATTGGAATAATCACATTACTCACATCATATTGAACAGCAGTACTTTTGGTTGCTCGTGATGGACCAGCATCTAGTTTAATTTTCGGTCTCAACTTTTTATCCGTAAATAATGGTCTGGGCTGAAATTGTAATCAAATCTTGAAAATATTTCACATACTTTCTGTACCTACCAACCACAGTAAATGAGCTTTTTTTTTTTTACTAGCACCTTCCACTGCGTGTCGGGGCACTTCATGGAAGCCTATCCTACACTTTACATATTAACTAGGCTGATTACTTGGTTTAATATGCCTAAAATATATATAAAATTTGGTTATGTCGCTTTCATTCGTGTCCTTTAGTAACATACAATTTCCCGCTCTTATACCTCTCGTACTTTCATGCTATACCTTTCATACCTCTGGGATTGGGGGGGGGGAGGGGTTATTGATTCTATTCTTCTATTTTTATTATGCTTCTTAGATGCTTATTTCTATTGCATTATATACTGTTTACTATTTGCTAGAAGTGGTCTACTTTGGGATATTTATTACAAATATTCATTAGTGACTACCTTATGTACTGTTTCTTTTCTGCACTATCCTGAAAATTTCGGCCCTGTACTCTAGGAAGTACTGCCTGTAGTTTTTTGTCAGCAGTGTAGGTAAATTGCCAATATTCATCTTTAGGTCTATTTTCTGTTCTAAATTGTACCGTGCCCTTTGGTGTATGGGACAGTCCACCAGCAGGTGGACGACCGTCTCATCCACCCCCGGCTCACAGGTGCATGATGGGTCTCCTTACACTTGAAACGGGCCAAGTATTCGGAGAACCCACCATGCCCCGTCAGGAGTTGGGTAGTGGTGCCGGAAGGCGTCATCTTGCGGACAATGCTATATGCCTCCAGAGCGCAAGGGAAGAAAAGCTTGGTGACGGAAGCCGTGTAGCCCAGCCTGTACCTTTCGTTCCATTCGTGAAGCGAGGTCACGAACGAAACCGGGCACAGACTGTAATGCGGCGCAATTTTCGACCGCAGAGCCGCCTCTTTGGCGAGCTGGTCCGCTCGTTCGTTGCCCTCCAACCCTGCGTGGGCCTTGACCCAGAACAAAGATATTTCCTTGCCCTGGGTCAATCCCCGCTTGATGGATTCCCTGGCCTCAATAGCCAGTGGGTGGAGGGCGTGATGGTTAGTGACCGTCATGAGTGCGGCTCTGCTGTCGCTAAACACGGGAATGTGGCCGCGCCTCGCTTGAGAGCCTCACTGGCCGCTTTGCATATGGCCAGGAGCTCTGCCTGGTAGACGGTACAGTACGGACGGGAGCAAGATTGAGGGTCGTGTCGGCGCCGCGGTAATTATGCGGAGGCTTAAGTACGATGCCACACGCCTCAGCATGGGCGGGATAGACATTGGACTGTCCAAAGAAATCAAAATCCTGGGGCTCACCATCGACCACAAGGTCACCTTTAACACAAACGTCACAAACGTATGTAGGAAGGCAATCGGGATTTATCATAAGTTGGCGCGTATGGCCCGGATCAGTTGGGGACTGCATCCCGAGGTGATCCGGACCATATACAACGCCGCTGTGAAGCCGATAGTGCTGTATGCCGCCAGTAGCTGGTATCCTGCGGTGGACAGGCTTGGCGTTCGGAACAGCTGAATGTGGTGCAGCGCGGATTCGCTCAGAAGCTATGTAAAAGCTACCTCTCTGCACTCTCTCTGTCTCTCTGCACTCGGGGTTGATCTTGGCTGGGATGCTCCCTCTGGACCTCAGAGTTCGCGAGGTGGCCTCGTTATACGAAGCCAAGAGAGGAGTACCCCAGTCATGGTTGAGGGGTAGGGACATCGAGCGGATGGCTCCAGCTATTGAGGCACCTCTCCCCGCGGAGCATATGAACCTGGAGTTCGTAAGTCTGGTAGACGAGGAACACTTGCAACGCGTCAGTTCGCAGACGCAAGTAAATGAGCTTCAATCAAATTAAATTACTATACATAACCTTTTTTTTGCGCTCAGTGGCTAAGTGTTAACCGTATATGTATGTTTCATTGGAAGGTTAAGCAATCCTAGCCAACTCCATACAATCCAACAACAATATGACCGAGTTGGCTCCGTTGGTCCTATCCGGTGACCATTCTTAAGACATTGAGACCTGTTCGTGTCACGGTCCTGTTACATGGAATTCATTACCAGCTCACGTGTTTCTTCCTACAGTCCCGGGTCCTTTAAGCTGGGCGTGAAAAAGCATCTGATGAGGCCGTCAAGCTGAGTGCCACCTTTGTAACATACTACGTGTCTGTAATGGTGACCCTCTTGCCTGAGACTTTGCCTTTAGCTTACCATCAGGCGAGGTGAAGTCAAATTGGCGTGTCCTCCGTGGCGTGTATATAATTATTATTATTATTATTATTTGTGAATATGGTTGTTTACAGATAAAATAATAACATGATTTACATTAGATGTGATGTGGCTCAGCATATTCTGCCATTTGTGGCGTACAAATTATATAATTTTACTTAAAATGTTAACATTAAATTAGATTAAATTAGATTAGAATCATTAATTGATGCCTGTTATTACCAATTTAAATTATATTAATATAGAATACCATGTCAAAAATTACTATGTGCATTTAATGTCAAATATTATAACTATCATACAAAAAACAAGTAATTTTTTTTTATTAAAGAAAGGATGATGGTGAAACCTCAGTGTCAAAATAAACGGGATATTTACCATGTTTCATTGTTTTGAGTTTCCGATATTTGCAACAATGCAACATGGTAAATATACTAATGTGAGTGACCATGATAGTTTAAATACTTATATGGTGAAACCTGTCAATATAAGAAGAACTGTTCCAACTTACCCTCGATGTCACACCACCATCGATGTCAGCAGTGGCGGGAGTTTTAAAACCAAGACTGTCTCTATGCTTTGAACCTCCGGCACTTGAATAGAAGCTTACTTGCTGTGACATAAAGTAAAATTTTATTTATTTATCAATTAAGGTTGTTACCGTGGCCTATGGACGTGTGGAACACCAGGACCTCGATTCTAATAAAGTAAAAATACTGTCATACTGCAGACACTGCTAAAAATGTTACCTAGAACCTTTACAGATGCGTAGAGATGTTGCGTCCATGGCTGTATTTTACCGTCTGTACCATGGTGAGTGTTCTGATGAGCTCTTCCAATTAGTCCCACCCTCCCCTTTCCTACACAGGACAACAGGTGCAGGTCTTAGATGTCACCCGCACACGGTGCAGAACATCCGACCAAGAACCAAACGGTTCGGTGACTCTTTCCTCTGTCGCACCATTAAGGCCTGGAATCCATTACAGCTCACGTGTTTCCTTCTTGCTACAGTCCCGGGTCCTTTAAGCGGGGCGTGAAAAAGCATATGATAAGGCCGTCAAGCTGAGTGTCGCCATTGTCATATGGTATGTGTAAGTAATTAAAAAAAAAAAACATTTTTATTTTAGATTTTAAAACAATGAGCATAAAATCTATAATTAAAAGACTTTTTGCAGATTGAGGAAAAAAGTGAAATGAAACTCTTTCCATTTAATTTTGAACTTCACGCGTATACAAATAAAGTCTGAAATTTAATACCTTCTTTGCAGTGTCTGTGGTATGACCGTTTTTTATTTTTTTATACAACTTAGGTGGCAGACAAGCACACGGCCCACCTGATGAAAAGTGGTTACCGTGACCTATAAACGTGTGTAACACTAATTAGAGTCACATCCGTGCTACCGACCCTGTAAGAACAGAGATTTTTTGCCTCCAGTGCAGAACACAACATCAGGACAAACCTTTGGTCTTCCCACTGATAGCACAAAAACTCTCCAGTGTGCTCCGGCTACCCTACTCACAGCTGGGAACACAACATGAGGTTATTATAGCCGTGGTATTCTGTAAGGTGGAGGTACTTCCCCAGTCGTACTGCTCAATTCGGACGGGAATACCGTCGTGTCCTACCTATAAATTTTAATTTAGTAAAATCAAGGGCCTGGGAAGTCATTTTATCTATATTTTTTACTGTGAACCAGTGTGTGTGTGAAACCGGCCAATCGCAAAGCTCAGCTCACGATTATCGTATAATATCGTACTCGTTTCGTAAACGTATCGAGAGAACAAAGCATTGCGATTGGGCGCCTGCCTACTGTGAACCTGTGTGTGTGTGAAGCCGGCCAATCTCAAAGCTCAGCTCACGATTATCGTATAATATCGTACTCGTTTCGTAAACGTATCAAGAGTATAAAGCATTGCGATTGGGCGCCTGCCTACTGTGAACCTGTATGTGTGTGAAGCCGGCCAATCTCAAAGCTCAGCTCACGATTATCGTATAATATCGTACTCGCCTCGTAAACGTATCGAGAGAAAAAAACATTGCGATTGGCCGCCTGCCTATTGTGAACCTGTGTGTGTGTGAAGCCGGCGAATCTCAAAGCTCAGCTCACGATTATCGTATAATATCGTACTCGTTTCGTAAACGTATCGAGAGTACAAAGCATTGCGATGGGCCGCCTGCCTATTGTGAACCTGTGTGTGTGTGAAGCCGGCGAATCTCAAAGCTCAGCTCACGATTATCGTATAATATCGTACTCGTTTCGTAAACGTATCGAGAGTACAAAGCATTGCGATTGGGCGCCTGCCTACTGTGAACCTGTATGTGTGTGAAGCCGGCCAATCTCAAAGCTCAGCTCACGATTATCGTATAATATCGTACTCGTTTCGTAAACGTATCGAGATAACAAAGCATTGCGATTGGCCGCCTGCCTACTGTGAACCTGTGTGTATGTTAAGCCGGCCAATGGTATTTCTGCGTTCTCTCGATGCGTTTACGTACCAAATTCGAATATCATTCGTGCTACGGGTACAGTTCGCGTGGTTTGACTATAGAATTTTTACATAATTAAATTTGTTTTATACCCCTTAGGTGGCAGACAAGCACACGGCCCACCTGATGGAAAGTGGTTACCGTGGCTTATGGACGTGTGCAACACAAGAGGAGTCACACTTGCGCTGCCGACCCTGTATACACAGAGCAGCAAGAGTATACACAGAGTATAGCAAGTCTTGTTGGTAGGTCACTTCGTGTATATTAATCAGTGACGTCATGGTGACGTCACACTCAAAATGTCTCATAACCGACCGTTTTTCGTGCATTATGCTAAGTGAAAATGTGTTTTTCTTTTTCTTATCAAAATATTAATTATTTTTAAAATGTCGCGGTGTGAATTCATAATTATATAACGGTTCGGGCTTTTCACAATTAAGTCATTAATTGTAACAGGTATAAAATAACGTAGCGACCAAATACACTACAACAACAATCGCTTGCACCTATATTTTACACCTTGTAAAATCACGCCATACGCTTAGCGATGACTAATACTGCAGGTGTGCATTTTTTTTTATACCACTTAGTTGTCAGACAAGCACACGGCCCACCTGATGGAAAGTGGTTACCGTGGCCTATGGACGTTTGTAACACCAGAGGAGTCACAGTCGCGCTGCCAACCCTGTAAGTACAGAGTTTCTGTGCCGTCAGTAGAAGACAAAGCAGGACAAGCCTATACTCTTCCACTGACAGTACAAATTCTCCAGTGAGCTCTGGCTACCCTACTCACCGCTGGGAACACAACACGAAGTTATTATAGCCGCGGTATTCTGTAGGGCGGAGGTACTTCCCCAGTCGGACTGCTCAATTGGGCGGAAATACCGCCGTGTCCTACCTCCTTGTAAAAGTGCATAGTGCAGTGTGCAAAACAAGAACCTGTTCAAGCCACGCCTCCTGCACTATAGCGCCGGTGCACCTATTGTTCTAGCAGTGGTAGTTCAAGATGGCCACTACTACAATTGGCGGCCATAGTGAAAAGGGGCGTTAACAGCTAAGCAAAAACGGTCAAGACCGACCCGTTATTATTATTAGCTGTTAATTATTATTAATAATTTTTATTATATAAATACTCATGTGTATAAGTACTCAAGACGATTATGTTTTCATCACTCGGAATAAAAACAATGCAGTTGTAACCTCTAGTATATTCGCTACACGTATAGATAGCAAGTGGTCTAGGTACAAAAAATCTCAATACCTAACCACTTCAATAAATTTCTACATCTTTTACATACATATACTCATGCGTGTAAATCCCATAAGAGGTGAGCAGAGGTGTAATAAAACCTAATATGTGTGTGGGTGTTTTAAGATATATTTCCGAAAATTTGTCAAACACTCAATTGGAAAAGGTAATAACGATGATAGTCAATAAAAAGAGATGCTCACATCATCAGGTCCTTCGATCCAATATTCCCCTTCTCCACTCCTAGTCTCCATGGAACGGTCTCTGCTCAGTTCCTTGGATGGCAGTCGCAATGTACTGCTGCCCCAGCGACGCAAAGTGCCGTCGTCTACTGGGCGGATCTGTGATAACAATGTTGTAATATTTACATACATATGTACATAAAATCACGCCTTTATCCCCGGAGGGTTAGGCAAAAGTGAATTACCACCCACATTTCACCAATAACTGTATTCGGTAAGTCTGGACTGTATATATCTGTCCGATGTTAAACAGCCCCATCCCTTAGTCGCCTTGTACGACGCCGCATGGGAAGAGATGGGGTGGCCCAAATAATTCTACTCTGCCGGGAACTACTTTCTGATGTTATTATTTGATTCTCTGTACATTCTCTCTCTCACTCTTTCTTTCTTTCATTTCAAATCAAATCAGTTTATAAATCATTTTAAGGAATATTAGTACGGATATACTATACTACCCGCGATTTTTGCTCAATCACCGGTCCTACTAAACCGATTACGCACAAACAAACGTAAGATTTTAAGTCTGTCAAAGAACGTTCGAACAAAAAACCCGCATCTAAATCTGTTCAGTAGTTATTGCGTTCATCACGGATAAATAGACAAACGGATAAGAAATCCGAAAAAGAATATTTATGCGTTCAGTATCGTTTATTTAATATGTTAAAAAACGATACTGAATACTATACTAGCGTCTACTAAATACTAGTGTCGATAGCTTAGTGATTAAGGAGTCGGCCTTACGATCGAGAGGTACCGGGTTCGAATCCTGACCATTACACTACTGACGTGAACCCACTCCTAGCACAAGTAATTTAGCTTAGTTGGAGGGGTTAGAGGGAATATTAGTAATTGTGGTTACTAATATTCTTTAAAAAAAAGTATGTTTTTTTTTTAACTGCTATGTTCTGTACAGGACCAATTTACAAATATCGAATAGAATAGAAGACAAATACGCAGGCGTACTATGAGAAGAGATGAAAGTAATATATGTAAAGTATTAATGTAGAGGTGAGCCCAAGGAAAGATAAATGCATTGCATGAAAGAGGATATGACAAAGAAGGGAGTGACTAAAGAAATGTCATCATACAGGAATGTATGGAGGAGAATCACATGTTGCGCCGACTCTAAATGATTACATATAATGACAGGTAGATGATAAGAGGAACCGAAGTCATAAATATTCCTGTTAACGCCTCCAGAAAATACATATATAATGATAGGTAGATTATAATAGGATAATAGGGCTTGTTTATTCCTTGCGCAAAGGATTGGTATTGCCATTCAACGTGGCAATACCGCCAGCCTTCTGGCCACCTTCCCGGTTGACATCGATGGGGAGGAATTCTTTGACGCCTGAACCTGCAGGATTGTTTAGATATATATTATGTTTTTTTAAATATTTTTTAATTTAGATAACTTTGTTATCACGTACAAAATTAAATATTAATTTTGTACGTGATATCAAAGTTGTATACTGGATCTCGATAATATAAAAACTTACAAATTAACATGAAAATGGAACCAAAATCATAAATATTCCCGTTAACGCCTCTAAAGCTCAAAGCTATTTTTTTTAGTTAGGGTTCATGTCCGTTGTGTAATGATTAGGATTCAAAATTTCATTTTGTGGAGTTGTCTTGTAGGAAATAACAAGGGATGACGTCTCTGGGTCAGCCGGGGTGCGAGGGATTTGCCTGTCAACCTCACCTTCGGCAACCAAAAACGACCCACAGGCGGCGTGCGTTTTGGTCGGTTCGAGTCCGACATAACCTCTTCCACCGGCTCCGGTGGGGGGGTATCCATGGGGAATTTGCGCACGTAAAAAAAAGGATGACGTCACACCGTGTGAATGTCATAATTATCTAGTCCCCACGGTTTCACCTAAATCCCAACTGACCTCCGAGCCTTTTCCCTGATATGTCAAAAAGCTCAGAGGACGATGACAGGAGTACAGAACAAATAATAGGAGTAACATACCTCTTCGGGCATTTTAATGTTTTCAGTTTTAAGAATATCAGGTTCTATGCTTGATTTTTCGCTTGCCTTTTCACGTTTAGAATCACTCATATTCGTCACTTGGGTTGGTAAGTCCTGAAAAATAGAAAGACATGAAGGAGTTTAGCTTAGCTCCGATTTGGTCTTAGACTTCTTGTACGGTTTGTACAGGGAACGTCTGGGTGGTCCGGGGTAGTAGAGAAGGATTAAGGAATCATAAAAGAAACACGTAAGCGTTAGGGTAAGTACATATTTATAATGAACTGAATTTCACTTCAAACTTAAATATACTGCGGCGCGATCTCGCTAGCGCGATTCAGAAATAATAGGCGTAACCAAACAACGCCATCTAGTGACAAGTAATGTAATTAAACTCTAGCAAAAAATATGCTTAGGTTCTTAACCATGGCTTTAACACTTCCTTTAGTAGAAACCTTTCAAAGTACGACAATTATAATGGTAGTCAGCTCCATAGATTAAGTTCGAATTTATGAGTTTATTCTTTGTGATAATACGAACAGATTTCAATAAAAACTAAATTTAATTTAATTATGAATCGTCTGTATATTTGTAAAACAGCGTTGGAACAAATTATAAGAAAGAAATACAATCCTGAAAGTATCGAACACCAAAGAGGAATACCTAATGATTGACCGCCTTATAAGATACGACTTGTTTGTCCAATATATCGTCACCTGTATGGTAAAGTTGCGAATGTGTATAATTACGAATTTTACAGGAGAGCAAAAAAACTCCTATTTCTTATTTTTTAAATGGCCCACTTTAGTAAGCCGATGTTGTTTTAGTTTTTATTTTATGAAAATATAAGCAGAAGCCTACTGATTAATCAGTAAACTATTATAACAGTGAAATAATCTAATAAATCACAATCGCAACTTTGAAATCTCTAAGAAAAATTACAGAAAAAAATTTTTCGTCCATAGTCAATTCACGTATATGTCAGATTCGCAAATATACAATCAATTTCATTGAGTACAACAAAAATCAAATTTGAAAGTTGCGAATAACGCAGAAATCGATTGCTTTTTTTAAATATATTTTAATCTTAAATGGTAGTGTAGCACAATTTTATTAATTTTAATGGTATGAAATTAAAAAAAACTGTTTATTAAAGCTAAACATTAATATTTTCACATTCCTCCTCATTGTCCAGTTCCTGGCAAACGGTCCACAACGGAATCGGATGTTGGTAAATTCTCATTGAATTCATGATAACTTCTCGGTATTAAAAGTTCGTGACCTAATTTTAGTAGATCTGTTTTTTTAGCCTTAGAAATAGGCAAACTGTCGTTGTAAACAGTTTTAGATGTTATAGTGGCAATTTGCCTCTCTTTGCTTTGAGCTTAAATTCAATAAAATTTTCAACGCTGTAGTCGTTTCTGATGAAAATAGATCTCGGATGTTCTTTGCGGTATTGAATCCACACTACATCTTGAAATTTCGGAGAATTATTAGTAGACGTTAATTGCCTTTTCTTAGGTTTGTTGGCTTCTGCTACTACAAATTGTAATGATGCGCCGTTAAAGGCTAAAAAGTCATCGTATAGTAACTCATGAACATTAAAAGGGCGCGGATTCCTCCTCGCCATTCTCATTATTTGAACCCATCCATCAGGCGTGTAAACGGGAGTATTTTTAGATTTCTGTTCTATTTTGGAATGAATAGAATCACATTCCATATGACTGTGTCCTGATTCAAAAAATACGTGATCAATAATTTTAATAGTCGGGTGGTTCACAGCAAGATAAAGTAGCATACAACAAAAGTTAAAGTTCTTTTACTGTCCGCCGCAATTGTCGGACATCGTCCGGACATGGGTTATGTCAAGGTGACTATTAATATATTTATAGACACATGTTCCAATTTCAACACTCCCTCGCTTTCCTTGTGTCTCATCCCAGGTATAGTCTACATTTTGGTTTGCCAAGTTGTACAGTGCTAAATTGTATACAGCAAGTTTTTTGGACATAAAAATATGGTCCAGCTGCACCTTTCGGAGTTTGCAAGACAGCTTCTGAATCAAAATTGAAAGACAAAACCTTGTTGTCACTTTTCGAGACTTCTTTGTCATAATTTCGTCGCAAATAAGCATCGTCCCTACGTTTTAGATGTTTTTCGTGAAGCTCTTTATGTATGACAGTCTGTTCATTATGTTTCGACAATTCCGAATAAACTACACACTTTTTACATAAGTCCTTTTTGGGGACATGAAACTTTAATTTGTAAGATCTGAAGATCTGTCTATACTTTTCACATCCTACGGGAGATTTGCCTTTTTGTTGGCATATATCTTTGTATAGCGTATACATGATACTAATATTAAGCTTTGAGTCAAGGTATTTATATTGTGAGTTTTTCGGCAATAGTGGGACTACATGGCTGGGATCGAAAATATGTAGTTCCTTAAAAATTCCTCGTCTTCAGAATTAAGTCTGTTGGCTGGTGCTTTTTTGCCTCGCCTGTCAGGTAAAAGTGTACCTGCTACTGGAACTTTATTCAGGGCTCCTCTAACCATACCTTCAGTAATGTTTAAAGTTTTTAAAAAGAATTGTCTGCACACCCTTACTTTATTATTGTGTCCTACTGTTAAAAAATAGTTTTTGGTGTAGTTTTTGCGCGAGGATCCAGAAACAGTTTATCGTTTCTTTGAAGTCTGTGTGACGTGTTTTGTTATAAATAAACGTTGTTCTTCTAACTTGTTCAAAGATCGAAAGGACTTATATGTGTTTTCTCTTACATCTTCTGGTACTTCACTGTTACATTTGTGTTTCGGCAATGTAGCACAGCTAGGTTGCTTAATAGGTCTTGCTGGTATCAATTTACCCTTCACAGTTTTGTATGCTACACCTTTGAGACGTTTATCTCTCTCAACTACTAACCGTCTAGTACTGGTAATGACGAAGATATTCCTTTACTCTCAACTACAAAAAGTATCAAAAGGATAATAATATTCTAATATTAAATATAAGAAATAATTATGGTAGTAATATAGTTATGAAATTACCCTTTTCATTACTTTCTGGCTCTGAATCTATTGCATTGTTATAATTTTTCAAAGATTTGCTATAATCAGCACGCAATACTGACTTAAGCATGTCATTGATTGCTGAAATAATAAATATTACTTAAATAAATTTGCATGCACACCATTAACCCAAACCGAAAATGAAAACCAAGCCACACAGTCATACATCTTACATCACATGGCAATATGCAAAATAAGATCAAAGTATTTTTTTAGACTCAACTATTCTCTTCATAAAGTTCCAGCCATCTGTTGCTGCAAACCAGCGAAATGACTGAAGTGACAGTCTATTCTTGACTGAAAAACATGGATTAGATTACATAAATTGCATTAAATACCTTTCAAACCACTGCTTTCCTGTCTAAGATTTCAAAATGGACAATATTTTATTTTCTGCTGGGCTATGAGGATTAATGTACATATTGTACTTATATCCCCATGTAAGCATCCAAAGGACCGGGTATCATCTTTACAATTAGGAAAGATACCCGTGAAAAAAGAGACATAATAATAATAATAATGTACACACATTCACACATCGCCCTCTAGTCCCAAACTAAGCAAAGCTTGTATCATGGGTACTAGACAACGGATAAACATACTTATATACTTTTTTTTGTAAATACATACTTATAATACATAGAAATTACACCCAGACCTAAACTAAAACAAACCTTTGTTGGTCACACAAAGTTTTATAATACATTATAATTGCTCAAAATAAAAGTTCGTCGATAAAAGAGCATTACCATTAGCGGTTCGTTAAAAAAAATATTTTAGAATAATGTAAAATACTTACTATATTTATTGTTTTTATAAAAAAAATGTTTAACATATGAAGAAATAACTGAGACACTATGTTAGAGTAACCATATCATTTTATAGCGAATGTGACATATAAGTTAGTTGACTATTAGTCTACCATTTAAAATTTGTTGACAATAATGCCATAGTAAGTATACGAATATAACTTATAGGGAAATTATCCGCGGTTTGTTCCATATTTTTTACGTAAGTAATACCATGGCAAATAAACAAATATGACACATAGGTAAATTTACCATCGTATATTAGATAACTTACAAAGAATGTTATACCATGGCAATTATGCGAATTGTGCACATAGGTAACTTGACCATGGTCCGTTAACATTGTAAACTTCAATGAGACTTTAGTAAAGATACGAATCAAGCAATATTCGCATGTTTACTTCAGATGTTATGATAAAAACGACTCTATTTAGTTTGGTAAAATATATTATCTACACTTAGTTAATTTGCCATAGTGCCTGACAATGAATGTTTGGGATACGTAAATATGCTGCTATGATATCTCATAGACTATTAAAGATACAGAGCTGATACTTTGCGACATTGTGTATTACTATATTGGGATTACGTTAAACTAAAAAACCGATTTTCGTGAAAACAGCAGATTCGCAACTTTGCCATACAGGTGACGAATTATCATAGAAGGGAATTGAAGGCAAGAAATGAAGAGGCCAAAAGGAAACCGATCAAGACAAGACAGTTCAAGGGAAAGATACTCGTGACTTGTTTCTTTTCCTTGATATGTCTTGTCTTGCGGTCAAAAGGTCGGCATTCAAAAGATAAAGAGAGAGAGAGAGACAGAAAGGTATCTTCATGTCGATAATATTTTACTAGCTGTTGCCCGCATGAATGAGGATGTCTATAAACATACATACATACATATAATCACGTCTTTATCTCCGGAGTGTTGGGCAGAGGTGATCTAACACCCACATTTCACCAATCGTAGAATTCGGTCCCACGTAATAGGGGGTGAGCCCATTGTCGTATTCCGGGCACTATCGTTGACTCGAGTCATGCACCTGAGGCTGAATCTGGACTTTATATATCTGTCTGGTGTTAAACAGCCCTATCCCTTAGTCGCCTTGTACGACACCGCATGGGAAGAGATGGGGTGATCCAAATTCTACTCTGCCGGGAACCACGCGGCTATAAAACATAAACATAACATAGTCATAAACATAGCCTATGTCCTATGTTCCCGAACTCTAATCCATCATCATCCTCCTGTTCTTATCCCAAGATTACTTGGGGTCGGCGCAACATGTGTTCTTTTTTCCATTCATCTCTAGTTGCAGTCATTTCAACATTCACTCCCTTCCTAACCATATCATCATTCACACAGTCCATCCACCTCATTTTAAGCTCCCTCTCCCCTTGTAGCCATCCACTTCCATAGTTAGTGCCTTCCTTACGACATTACTTTCATCCGAACCAGGACAAACGTCAAACGATTTCCTCGTAGCTTCTCGAAACCCGAACTCTAATCCAGCTCTGTACCCAAAGGTGAATGCACAAAATGTATGGACCCTGGTTCCAGCTCCAATCAAATTGAGTGATACATAATTGGAAAGGTTTTTTTGGGTAGAAAAAGAATATCTATGACGCTAGTTTCCATTCATAGTCCAATCGGAGTAGATCTACAATTGTCACATGGTATGTGTAAGTAATGGTGACCCTCTTTTCTGAGACTTTGCCTTCAGCTTACCATCAAGCATGGCGAAGTCTTATTGACGTGTTCTATATAAAAAAAATCTACTTTAAATATTGGTCAAGATTTTCTACCATTTCCTATTGAAGTATTTCATTTGGGACCTTTTTATCTGTTTCAGTATAATGTTATTGTACAGCAAAGCAAAATAGAAATAAGTTTGTGAAATAAAATAGAAGTTAATCAATTCGGTTCAGTGGTTAAGGGGTAATAGCGTAACAAATACATACAAAAGCGTACCGTTCAAACATACAGATATTGCTTTTAAAATAATAGGTCATTACATATGAAAATACCGTTTTTTGAAGAAATTGGAGGAAACCCAATTTTCAGTACTAACATTTTTGCATTTTTTTAGGAATGACATACCCAAATTTTATGATTTTTTTTAAATTTTTGAAAAGTGACATCTGTCATAAAATGATACGAAATTTATCATCAAAATGGATTACAGTTAGGAAGTACTGTTTTTGAAAATCGAATTTAATTTATCAAGCGGCCAATAAAAATAAAATTTAATACAGAGTTGTAAAATCTATAAATCAACTTTCAAACAAATTATAAATAATGGAAATAGCTATTAAATACATGAATAACGAACTCATGAATCTGTAAGAAAATTTCGGCAATTTCATAGGTAAAGATCTAATATTAGTATGAATGTAATGAATGATAAATCTAACAACATACCCCTGCTATAGCTTTATTTATTCTTGGCAAGAATTGTCCCTCAGCTCTCAGCATACACCACAGATCAAGGACGCCCATCTCATCACTACTGTCGAGCTGATCCGAGGCGACGATGTTCGCTTGTCGAGCGTACACCATTTGCGGTCCAGCTACCTAGAGTTGAACTTGCTACTAAGTGTCTTTCTTAGACTGAGTTTCTTCAGCGAAATCCGCTCAATTAGAGTTTCAAGTCAAATTTATTCGTTGCATAAAATAAGCTCACGCCTATATCCCCGAAGGGGTAGGCAGAGGTGCTAGCAGCCACATTTCGCCAGTTTATGTTTAGGTCCCAATATAATAGGTGGCGAGTCTATTGCCATTCACCTGGTACTTATAAAATTGCGATAAATACACACATAACTTCGAAAAGCATCGAAAAGTCATTAGTGTGTGCCATGGTAAACCTGGGATCGAACCCGAGACCTCGTATCAGCAATCTATTACCTATACCACTAGGCTACCGCGGTATTCGTTACAGATTATAAAAATAGCACTTACAAAAAGAAGGATAAAATATTAAGCTAATATTTATCAGACAGTCCTGAGTAAAGTTAGTAGGTTTTTTTGGTCTATTTAGAAATATGTTCACTTAATCTAATTAACTACCTTTTCTGAGTAGCATAGCAGAGCTGGCAATAATTTGTTAGCTTTTAGAAAAAACTTAGAAATGAATATTAATCTTTAAGTTTCTGACTAATTTTGTAGAGCCGACTTAAACTAAACTAAACGTAACCTACGTTACGTGACGTAACATAACGTAATGTAACGTAATGTAACGGAACGTAATGAAAAAAAAACCAGTGTCAGCGCTAGGGGGAGCGAAGTTGGGTGGCCGCCCAGGGCGCCAGATTTACAGGGGCCCCGAGGCGCTTGCGCAAATTTGGAGACTTGGTGACTTTTATAATATACTTAATTTCGTAAAAAACTGTATAGATGATGTACGACGTTCTGCCATTTATTTAAAAACAGCGTAATATTCAAAAACTATATCCCAATGTATGGATTGTATTCCGGATTTTGCAATTATTCCGGTTTGGTGGAGAACGCAGTTTTTGAAAAGTAAAACTAATAAAAATATATTTCTGATCAACAACCTATCAATATTTTATATATTTGGTGACCAAAAAGACCTGAAAAATAAATAAATAAAAAAGTATGAAAAAGCACTTTTAAAAATAAAAATCAACAAAATTTTCAATGAAAATAAAAACACATTGAAAAAAAATGTGCCAGGAATTCAAAAAGAAACTAAGAAATAATATATGAAAATTGTAAAAAATAAAGAATTTATAAAACATGAAAATAACTAAAACATAAACAAATAATAAAATATATTACGATTTCCTTTAGTGAGCGTCAAAATGTTTTTGCCCGGGACCCAATGTCAGCACTGAAAGTAATGTAAAAGCAAGTAATAAGTAACGAAAAAATTAACAGACCAAAGCAAGGGACATGTCAGCACGTCTATTGGTATTAAGTAAAGCGTCACGAAGCGGCAGTGAACAGCTCGCGATCGGTTTGTTTGGTTCCTCTAGTCCACAAATTATAATCTGAAGCTCATCCTGTAAAATCATACTTTGAGATACATATTTGTAGGTACTTATGAAAGAAGCTACTTCGGTTACCGAGATCCTTATTCTGAGTGACAACGAGTTTCAAACGCAGTCGTAACGAATAACAATTGGTTGGCATGGAAGTGAGCAATGACTTAAACTAGACCAATTTATATATTACGACGGCTTTTACGAACGCGCGTAGTTACGAAACTGCTTGTCAGTCAGGTTGACGGATCAAGACTTAATAGCTCTTGCCATTGAACAAAATGGTGCATTGTAATGGTCTAATAGGTTGAGGTAGTAACACTTTTTATTTATGACACTGTTCAAGACCTAAAAAGAGTCCTCCTTCGTCACTAAGTAGGTCATACCTAAGGGTGAGAAAGGGATCACCATGGCCTATGATGGCTTGCAATACTCAGTATGAAGCCAGTAGTTTTCGGCTGCAGGGAGGAAAGGAGGAATCAGGGGAAAAGAATGAAATGGGAGATAAGACTTCCAATGCTCTCAGAAATCTACTAATTTACATAGATATCGAAGTTTATTGACAGGGCAATGTTTTTTCTATACTTTTTGCTCTTTTTATATAGGGAAAATCTTGGTCACTCTCTACTAACAAACAATGTGTTTTATACTAACATGTTTCATATAATTGAGGAATTCATCAGTCAGCCTCAGATCGTATTCAGTAGAGAAGTCAAATACTACCACCCTTCCGGCGCGCATGTGGGTCATCGTCGTGTCTTGGTCGTAGAACTTCCAAGTTAGCGCCAATGACTTGCCGCGAGATGTTAACACAGCCTGAATTATAACACTCTATTGAAAATCATAATTCCTCATGATTTGTATCAGAATAAGTTCAGTCTACCCTCAAGTCTATACCTGATGATTTTATAAAAGTTTTGGATCGAAACATTTTGGGCACCATTTCGATGGCAATATCGTCTGGAAGTATTAATTTAATAAAATTATGAAAAAAAAAGAGCTTCTAAAAACATTTTAACTTTTTTTAAATATAACTTAGGTGGCAGACAAGCACACGGCTCAACTCATGAAAAGTGGTTACCGTGATCTATAAACGCGTGCAACACCAGAGGACATACACAAACTCGTGCTACCGACCCTGGTAACAACGAAGAGTTTCTGTGTCGTCAGTGCAGAAGACACAATCAGGACAAGCCTTTCGTCTTCCCACTGACAGCACAAAAACTCTCCAGTGAGCTCTGGCTACCGTACTCACCGCCGAGAACACACCACGAGGTTATTATAAGCGTGGTATTCTCTAGGGTGGAGGTACAGCGCAATTGGTAACCGTAAGTGGATCAAATTTAATAGACAAGATTCGATGATAAACATCGGGACAGGTGAAGATAAATAAAAGCTTGTAAAAAAATTGTGTGTAGGTGATCGGAATTATGTGGAGTTTTTACTTCTAGACGATTTTGCTATCGGAACTGTGTCCTAAATCATTTGATCCAATACAACTCCATCCAAAATCCAAACAAAACCACACAGTATAATCGAGAAAGTTTTTTCAATATTTATTCAATAGAATGCCTTATAAAAATCTAAAACATCTACTCTTTAAATTGCTGACTATTTGAGTGCATTCTATCTTGTTCGTCTTCACTAACCTCGTCTGATAGTACCACAGTTCCGATGTGCAGCACAAACACACATTTAGGCGTATTATTCTCATTCATTGTGTGCATCGCCATCCCCGGTTTGAGTACATAATGACGACCCGCGTCAAATTCACTCACTACTTCATCGCTTGGTTTATTTTCTAGGTTAGTTTGTATCCTCTCAGTAGCCTTCGAACAAAGTTTAGTAAGCAGTGTTGAGATACAGGTAGGTGCAGCTGTGCAATTCTATAAACATACAGAGTTGAGCACTGACAGATTGTCATTGGTCGGGCTGGGTGACGTCACTGGAAATCGACTAATGACAATGTCTATCACAAGGCTGTTGCAAAGTAATGCTTAAAGAATCTCACAGCAGCTATGTGTTAGCGACAGTTAGTCAAACATTACATAACATAACATAAGCTCATGCCTATATTCCCGAAGGGGTAGGCAGAGGTACTAGCACCCACAATTCGCCAGTTTATGTTTAGGTCCCAATGTAATAGTTGGCGAGCCTATTGCCATTAACCGGGCACTTATAAACCTGCGATAAATACACACATAACTTCGAAAAGCATCGAAAAGTCATTGGTGTATGCCATGGTAAAACCTGGAATCGAACCCGAGACCTCGTCTCAGAAGTCCATTGCCCAGACCACTACAATATTTTTCACGTAGCATGGGTACGGTGACGTTTGGGATTTGAAGTTACTAGAGATGTAGTCAAGATAAAATCGCATGAAATAAAATCGATTATATATCTTATCGAGATCATTTATTAATGAAGAAGAAATCGATTCTATTAACTAATAATTTTGAACAAAAAAAGTAAAACAAAATTGATAACCTGTTTAATTATTTATTATAAATCAAACATGTTCATCATTTTCATCATCATCATCGTCATCTGACTCGTCGACGTGAATAATTATTTGGGAATCAATTATGCAGTCTATTCTAATGTCTCGCTCCCAGTCATGTAAGATTAGATTTTTGGTTTTCTCCACTACTTTCTTCCAGTCATCGCCAGTGACATTTTTGCATCCCTCTTTCAATAAGCCCATCATTTTTGTGGCTGTAAAAGGCGGAGCTGTATTTTTTCGTGCAGCGTATCCTGAAACAAGATAAAAAACAAATTGAGTCATAGAATTCAAGTAATAAACATAATCATATTTTTGTCAGTATGTAAATAGACTATGGTTAAACAAGTTACCTTTGATTTGGGCCCAAATTAATTCAATGGCATTGTACTGACAGTGGTACGGTGGAAGCCTCAGGACTTCGTGACCATATTCGTTTGCCATCATATCTAATTTGTATGTCGTTTGGGGCTTGTGCATTTTTACGAGCTTCACTAGCTCCACCTTTAATTTCGTCTCATCGGCTTCCACATTATTGGCTTGGAGCCACTCGATCAACTCGCTCTTGTTATTGGAAGAAGTCGGCGGTTTGTTCAATTGCACGGAGTGATATGGGGCATTGTCCATAATAATTGTGCTGGGTTCTTCTAAATTGCTAAGCATATTTTGAAACCACTCCGTGAATACTTCCGCATTCATATCTTCGTGATATTCTCCCGTCTTTTTCGATTTAAAAGCAAGTAGCCCATTTTCTACAAATCCTTTCGATGTGCCTGCGTGACAAATAATCAATCTCTCCCCTTTTCCTTCTGGCACTTTGGTCGAGGCATGAGGTGTATCGTCAGTCCACATTTTACCGACCGTATGATTGGCATTCAGCCAAGTTTCATCCAGGAAGACGACATTGCTCCAATCGGTAATCGCTTTAGCCTTTTTCAAAAAGGTAACCCGCGCAAGTGCTATATCGCCCCTCTCCATGACAATTTTTCTTTTGTTTACTTTTTTGAATTGGAAACCAATGTCCTTCAATACGCGCCACAAGGATGTAGGACTTCCAGTAAACAAATCAGCATCTTTTAAAGACTTGACCAGCTTTAGAAGCGTCGGTAATTCTTTATTCTGGTAATAGTTATAAATGTGGCTCCGTATAGCATCGGCCGCAAAACTGTCTACATCTGTTACAGATGCCTTTTTGGTTCGCTTTTTATTAGGGGTGGACAACTTATTTTCTTCTGTATCGTGAGCACCATATTTTTCTCGAGTGATTCGAGAAACCGTGTTCCGCCCAATGTCTAACGCATCTGCCACTCGATCCAAAACGTTGGACACAGGCAATAGCGTTCCGCCATTCTCACGTTCCCGCTCAAAGTAATCCCGCAATCGAACTACAAATTCACGGGCTTGACTACCAAGCACAGTCTTTTTCGTTCTTTTTGGCATTTTGCCAAAAAAAAACAACAAAACAAAAGTCAAAAGTAGGAGGGATTTTGCCTCACTGTGTGTGTTCTACCGCCTATACAATGGTTTGTGCTCAGATGAATTGTTTGACATGATGCCCGTAGCTTCATTCTATCATCGCACCTCTCGCCATAGGCAGGGAATTCATCCCCACACATTGCGACCTGAGACGGTACGCACTGTGCGGTATGAAAGAAACTTCATCCCACGCACACTCAAGCTGTGGAATGACCTCCCTGCTGCGGTTTTCCCAAGCGCCTACAATATGGGGTTCTTCAAGAGGGGCATCAGAAGGTTTCTTCATGGTCGGCAGCACGAGTGTGACACCCCTGGTGTTGCATACGTCCATAGGCCACGGTAACCGCTTCCCATCAGGTGGCCCGTGTGCTTGTCTGCCAACTTAGTGGTATAAAAAAAAAAAAAAAAAAAAGTCAATAACAAAAAACGGTAACGAAAACAACAAAGCACAACGATAGTCAATAACAAAAACAAGTAACAAAAACACCACGCAAGCTCAAAACAAAGAAAACAGACCGCATACAAGGCAGACGCACTCGTACTGAGTTGATATAACAAGATGGCTGCCAGCTCATGCTTAAGCAGTGTTGCTATATTATAATAAAGCTCCACAAAGACAAAAATGCTTTGTTTAAAGTTTATTATTACATAATTATTTTTATAATCGTATTTTAGTTAAAAATACAACTAACGATTTATGATACTTTATTCGACAATTTATCGATTATAACGATTTTACTATGTCAATCTCTAACGCAACCTGTTCCGATTCACGCATCAAGAATTATGTATTTGGAATGTTACGGAGAAATAAAAATAGTTTTAAGTTAAAAATGCAAAATAAAACAGTTTTCTTTTTATCTTCGTATTAAGTGTTGTTTCCTGTATTCCGCGTTAGGTAAATTGTTTTGAAATGAATCATGCATGAAATGGAATTAGTCAAATGTCACCGTACCCATGCTACGTGAAAAATATTATAGTTAGTCAAAAATTGTTCGAAATACTACAAGATAGCTTCAACAATGAAATAAAGTAATGATTTTGAGACGCAAATAGAAAATAAAAATAAAGAATATGATGATTCCTAAGCGTAGCCAAACAACCAGAGAAGAGCATAAATACAATCACCACTTCTTTTTGGATAGACCAATTTTCAAGATTTCTTTTTTTTTTATATAGGACACGTCAATTGGAATGATATCATAAAAGCAGTAGAAGACAACACTTTCAGCTATAAGACCATTGTACATTAAACTGCATATACATGATACTTACTTGTCTCTGGTGTAAATTTATTGGTGTACAAAAAATATTATCTATCTATCTATATATCTACAAGTTAAATCAAAAGGAAAGTCCTTTACAGGGGGAATGTTCTGGTCATTGAGTCTCCGAGCCATTTCATATTCGTTTATATAATCTTCTTCAGGTGACGCTGTCAGCTCAATGGTCAGAGAAAACATTCACCCTGTTAGGCATTGATTGCGGGTACAAGTCGCGGGTGCAAGTTTTGCTTTTTCAAATATAATATATATAATTTTAATAATTAGCATATTAATTGCCTCAAAATTTCATTAAACTAAACTTATTTTGAAAAACATTTTGACTACCTTTATGAGGACAGACGTTCTTTCAGATAGCTGTTTCTTGACACGCAGCAGTTCTTCAGTAATAGCATCAAGTCTTTCTTGCATTTTCGCAGTGAGCTCCGATGTCTGTGACACCATACTCCTACAATTATTGGAAGTAGCGATCATTAAATCGAAATTTTGTGAGGTGGTAACAGGAGGACACGACGGTAGTTCTGTCCAATTGAGTAGTCGGACTGTGGAAGTACCTCCACACTACAGAATACCGCGGCCATAATAAAGTGGTGTTATGTTCCTGGCGGTAAGTAGGGTAACCAGAGCTCACTGAAGAGTTTTTGTGCTGTCAGAGGGAAGACGAAAGGCTTATCCTGCTTTGTTTTCTGCACTGATGGTACAGAAACTCTCTGTGCTTACAAGTTCGGCAGCTCGTGTGTAACTCCATAGGCCGCTGTAACCACTATTCATCAGGCGAGCCGTGCCCTTATTTGCTGTCCAATTGAGCAGTCGGACTGGGGAAGTACCTTCACACTACAGAATACCGCGGCCATAATCTGGTGTTATGTTCCTGGCGGTGAGTAGGGTAACCAGTGCTCACTGAAGAGTTTTTGTGCTGTCAGTGGGAAGACGAAAGGCTTATCCTGCTTTGTTTTCTGCACTGATGGCACAGAAACTCTCTGTGCTCACAAGTTCGGCAGCCCGTGTGTAACTCCATAGGCCGCTGTAACCATTTTTCATCAGGCGAACCGTGCCCTTATTTGTCACCTAAGTGGTATTGGAACCGAAATTACTAATATTCCCTCTAACTCTTCCAGCTAGGCTTAAATGCTTGTGCTAGGAGGGTTCACGTCAGTAGTGTAATGGCCAGGAACCCAGGACCTCTTGGTCGTTATGACGACTCCTTAACCACTAAGCTACCGACGCTTTAGTTTTCATTTTTGGAAAAGGACAATCACATCTGGTCATACAGACTATCTGTCAAATCTGTCTTTACAATCCAATATTCTATCATAAATCTGGATTTATAACTAGATTTGAGGAAAGATTGTATTTTAGATGACAGTTCTATGTCATAGTGAGAGCTAATACACAGCTGAGCGTTTTTTTGGTCTTAGACTATAAAGCCGACGTTGGGCGCGGTTTGGAGAAAAGCTCAAAAAAATGATTTGTGAGGTATTCAAAATTTTAAATGAATGAATGAAAAAGGACTTGGGGGCAGTCAGGGATCTCACTAAACCCCTACCTCTATCTGGTGATAGTTCGTGACGTTCTCCGCACTAAAGACCCTCCCCCCCCCCCCCCCTCTGTAGAGCCTACGTGATTAATGGACTAATGAAAATTAATATACAAGCTGTCGACAACCATATTCTAGAATGTAGAGCGTACTTCATGGTTCAATTCTATCTCTTGCAGTATAAAAATATTATATGCTACTTACCAAGAGTTGTCATTATGTTGACCGCTGCCATTCGACCTTGGAATTGCTGTAACAAATGTATATATTTATGTATAAATCAAATCGAATTAAAAGGAGACTCGTTCTCTAAGCGGATTTCCCGTGCTCCAAGAAAAAAACGAAATGATAACGACGATTATTGTTACATTTTATACCTTCCTCAATCAATCAGTTAGCCTATCGCAGTTTACTGCTGGCCACTCCAAATGTTGGGAGACTTTGGCCTCCTGTTTCCACGATGGCCAGACGTGAGGATTTTATTACGAGTTTTCCTTCTCTCGCAGCGATATCGTCTGCGTACTTTTTTGTCAGTCGCCTCTTACGACTTTGATTGTCCCTTCGGTTTTGACAGGGTGATACTTGTATTCTTTCTCCATAACCAGACGTTCAACTCTAATAAGATGCCAAAATAATAAGAAAAGCACTCAATTATTACCATTAGTTTTTACAGCTTCAATTTTATTGGGCATATTATTATTTGTCAATCCACTTGGAACAGCATTGGTAAGTTGGCTTTCATTTATAGGCGCTGCGTTTCTTGAATAATACGTTGCTAGAAGAAAAATCTATGATCAGAATCATAGGAGTATTAACTTCGACCTTGGGTTAATAGAACTACTTTTTTATTTTTTATACCACTTAGGTGGCAGACAAGCGCACGGCTCACCTGATGGAAAGTGGTTACCGTGGCCTATGAATGTGTGTAACACCAGAGGAGTCACATTCGCGCTGCCGACCCTGTAAGTGCAGAGTTTCTGTGCCGTCAGTGTAGAAGAAAAAGCAGGACAAGCCACTGACAGCACAAATTCTCCAGTGAGCGTAATGTTCCTTTACATAATGTTGTCTTTTCAAAGATTTTATGTTTATTGTCAGGCATAGCAAGGACCGCTTCGTTCAATAATTGTGGTGATGTCGTCAATCAAATTTAATAATTTTAGAAACTTACATGTTGCTTCCGGCACAATTGTATTACCAGTGACATTGCCAATTCTCTGGATGTCAATGCTTTTACGGGCAAAGTTACGTGTACACTTGCTACACCCAGTTGTGCACGTACCCTGTATATTTTTACTCGTTGTCTCAATTTCTTTTTCAGCTTGAATACCTGACGGTTAGTTTTCGATATATATCAGTCGTAAAACTACAGTAGTACAATTGTTATTTTGTTGGGCACTGGCACTATAATATAGACTTTAGTTTTCTTGAGAATCTACGCCTATAACAGGCTTATTGGTTCTGTCTCCAGTAATCCTCATGGCCCGAACAGGTTCGTAGGCATAGTGCACATCATTCAATAAATTAATTGAACTATTAATGTATGCAATTTTACTGTTGTTGTTGTAGAATAATGTGGAAGATGTTTAATGTGAACTTCAATAATATAACCTAACCTAAGCGTCGGTGGCTTAGTGGTTTAAGGAGTCGGCCTTACGATCGAGACGTCCCGCGATCGAATCCTGGCCATTGCACTACCGATGTGAACCCACTCCTAGTACAATCAATTTAGCTTAGTTGGAGGGGTTAGTGGGAATATTAGTAATTGCAGTCGCTAATATTCTATTAAAAAAAAATCATAATAATATCAACTACGCATTAATGTACTTTTCTACCTTTAATCTTTATCCCTTCACAGTGAAATTGCTCGGTACATTGACAATTTTCCGAACGCTTCGAAACCGGTACTGTTTTAAAGCACAAAGTACCACTATTTCTTCTATATGTTGCTATTTCAAGCTGTGTCGGCATTGGACTGGTATTGGTATCTTTAAAATCGTTTCGTGTTTCTGTTGAATAGGGAGTTACAATTTATTGGTAAGCTTGGTAGTTTACAAAGCATAAAACGATTTGCACGTTTCAAAGTTTGTAAACTACTTTTACTAAATAAAAAAACGGCTTAGGTACATAAGTGTACTTTACCGAAATGACCACTTTACATGTTTAACATTATTGTACTCACCGAGCTTTTCAGGGGGTTTAAGTTTCACTTGGGCTTCTTTACCACTAGTTTTGAATAGTTTTATCAAATTACTATTATCACGCATTCGCGCATATATCTCATTCATTGAGGTGGCCTGATCTTTAGTTTCTGACTTTAGTGTTGCTGCACTCAATTCTACTGGACATGGAATTGTATTTTTCAATATGAAATCATTATCTTTTGTAGGAACATTTTGAATATTTCTTGGTACCGTGTTATATTTAAGTGTCAATTCTAGTGCTTCTCTGCAATTATTTTTATCTATTTCAGGACCCACCTGGTTTCTCTCTTGGGTATCGACAGGAGGTATATTTGTATTGGGAGCCTTATATCTCTTTTCATTTGGATCTGAGGATGATTTGATTGTTATAGATTGGCTGGCACTTCGATTACGTTCCTTAGTTGATGATTTAATCCTTTCAGTCTCAGCATTTTGTGATGGCACCTCATTGCTAAAACAAAAATAATTGCGATCTAAACTAAAGCAAACATCACTATAAAGAGTTTTGCTATAAATTTATTCTAACATTTTAAGCTTCATTGACATTACAGTTGTGCGCTATTTTAGACAGCCCTCCCTTAAATACTATAAAGATGAATCTTTGTGGTATTTAAGGGAGGGTTGTCTCTGACGAGACTAATGCAATTCATACATGGGAAAAACGTGTTCTTGTCAGTCGCGAAATTACTACAGTTTGTATACGAAAAGTATTAGGCTATTATAAATTAAATCAATCAATAACTTACTGCTGAGTTTTGAAAAAAGTTATAGGACCATTTTTATCTGAACTTTGCCTAGGCTTTGGCTTATTATTATTGTTTACATCTTCAGTTATGCTTTTAACGTGACGTCTATTTACACCATCTGCCTTTGTACTTATGAACCTCATTAAACCAGTGGTATCTTGTGGCAAAATCATATCAGTTAAATCCGCGGTTAAATCTGTAGGTTCATTTGATTGATTATCATCATCAGACGTTCGTTGTTTGTTTGACATCTGAAAATCAATTTAAAATATAAACTGTTGTTAGGGAAATGAAAACAATACATTCAAATTATATTACCGATCTCTGTGAATCATTCATTTGGCATATAAGTGCATCTACTCTTTGTGACTGTTCTCCGTTAATGCCAATGAAGCCCTGAAATATGTGTTTATAATAACTGAAGACGTGAGTGGATGAAGGAGGTAACTAACAATTTCTGAATGTTGAGATAATCGGCTTCAAAGTTTGAATATTTCATTTGGAAATATTATGTTTTGAAATTATTTATGTCAACATATTATAGTGTGAAATTATTGTAAATGTTCATATTTATTACGAGGGAAGCATAAAATTTAAAATAAGTGAATGGAAATTTATTTATTTGAAAAAATGTGCATATACATTCTTCATCCACTGACAATGTAATATGATATTACGTATTTTAAGCATGGAAGAAGGGGGTATGTAACATTAAATATATAAAAAATGCAGATTTTGCAACATTTTTTCAACCTAACCTTGAGCGACAGTGTTATGTTAGCAATATTGATACTCTGGTTTCAGGGATGTTATCTATTTTTAACCGACTTCCAAAAAAAAGGAGGGTCTCAATTCGATTGGTTTTTTTAATGTATGTACATCGATTATGATCCGATTTTCGTAATTCTTTTTTAGTTCGATGCAAAATAGTTGCCATTTGGTTCCATAGAAATTTTATATAGTTTGGACCAGTAGTTTAAATTTTATAAGCATTTATGTATGTTTCGATATGCATATTTTAACCGACTTCTTCTCTATGTTCTTCCATATTTCAATTTTATATGAGCCGATTTTATTAATTCTTTTGGCTTTGGATTCGCTCACAGGTAGTTCCATTTATATTTTATTGGTACTTGACCTTGGACTCCGGAGATACACCAGAGAACTCCTCGGAATCAATTTTTAATCATCATCTCAGCGTTGTTATTTAGGAGGTAGGTCACGGCGGTATTTCCGCCCAATTGAGCAGTCCGACTGGGGAAGTACCTCCGCCCTACAGAATACCGCGGTTATAATAACTGCGTGTTGTTTTCCCAGCGGTGAGTACGGTAGCCATAGCTCACTGGAGAATTTGTGCTGTCAATGGGATGACTAAAGGCTTGTCCTGCTTTGTCCTCTACACTGACGGCACAGATACTCTGTGCTTACAGGGCTGGCAGTGCGAGTGTGGCTTCTCTGGTGTTACACACGTCCATAGGGCACGATAACCACTTTCCATCAGGTGGGCCGTGTGCTTGTCTGCCACCTAAGTGGTATAAAAAAAATCCCGGACACATCCAAAACTTTGTATTTTTTAAAACAGTCAAGACAGTCAGTCATCATCTTTGCGTTAGTCTCGGTCGCACTCACCTAGGAGTCCGTCGTCCACTTTCCGGCTTTTACTTTTTCACTTCTCACGGTCTTAAGTACCCATGGTATGAGACCATTGGTACGCATGTCATCCTCCACGATGCCAATTCAGCACTCGCTCT
This sequence comes from Eilema griseolum, assembly GCA_963662185.1. Lineage (NCBI taxonomy): Eukaryota > Metazoa > Arthropoda > Insecta > Lepidoptera > Erebidae > Eilema > Eilema griseolum. The sequence continues at coordinate 29,889,966 of OY759230.1, read as the reverse complement.
GTCTACCCGTCTTACCGGAGCTCAGCAAAGGCGACATGGTCAGACGCAGCCTGGCGATCGCCGCAGAACACGACCACACCAGCGGAGGAACTCTCCTGTATTAACCGCGATGGCACGGACATGAAGGCTGCCCCGGATGCAAGAGTTACTCATGCGATCCTTAAGCGGAACTCCACAAATCCACCACCTATTCATCTGGTCGTGTTGCTCTAGCAATGATCATACTTCGCAGCCGTGTAAGCGGATAGGTCTAATAATGGGTTTTATAGATCTGCCTCTTTTAACTAACCGGCATTTTGGGGACACAAATTAACCTAGTTACCTCACGCCACTTGGCCCATGCAATACGTGACTTAGCGTCGCCTGTGCGCTCGACAAAGGCATCAGCTTAGCGGTTTTTTGATGATCTGTTTTCTTTCTGTGTGTGTTTTGTTTCTGAGAAGGAGTGTCATCACTATGATGCGAACAAGGACTCCGGGCCACTCTTGCGGAAGATGACCGGGGCAGCGGCACGATGCGTTCTTTCCGAGTGCATGATGGGGTACACCTTGGTTCCCAGTTCACACATCCACCGATTTCACTGCAATTCCAAAATGATTTCACTCCGACTCCGACACTCGAGTATACGGCAGCTGAGTAAGAGTGGAATCGTAGGGGTATGGAGTCCGTTTAAAGTCGGAATGCGTTGAAATGGATTTGTTTTGGAGTCGGAGTGAAGTTAATTTACCATTGAAGTGAAGTCGGTTTGAAGTCGGAGTGAAGTTGGTTTAGGGTTGGAGTGAAGTCGGTTTGGAATCGGAGTGGCTGTTTTAGAGCTAAAGTTGGAATGGAGTTGAGGGGAGTCAGCGTGGCATCGGAGGGAGTCGGATTGAAGTCGGTTTGGAATTGAAGTGAAGTTATTTTAGATTAAGAATAAAGTCTGTATGGAGTGAAATCAGTGTCGGAGTAAAATCGCAAATATTTAACACACAACACAACATGTCACGCTTAAAAAGTTCGGCAACATTGAGCAACATGTGCGATGTTGGCAGCTTATGCGCAACGTGAAGCGCAGCTAGTCATCTCTTCAATGATTGATCATTCGTACAAATACAAAACTGTGCCGCTACTGCATGTTTTTCTTGTACAATAATATTGCTCAACATGTTTCAAGAAGTGCCTTAAAAGATTCTAACTTGACAGCAGGAATGTCAAGATATAAGCCCCTGATGATGTACCACCTCCATAGATAGGCTGAGGTAACTACTTCCTACTAGGCGGACCGTTTGCTTGTCTGCCATCTAAATGGTATAAAAACTAGATAATGAGCTAATGAATTTTGATTTTAATCTGTATAGCTGTAGTGCGCCTTTTTGTACTGTCATATATGACGGCAACAAAAAGTTGCTCGATGCTGATGGTCAAGTAGTGATTTTTCAGAACACCTACTAAGTTTTTTGTTAGATACAAACAGTCTAGTAGTATACATAAAACAGCAGCAATGATAGAGCATGGTTATGAGTGCATTTTCCGGCACATAACCCCTTCTTCCGTGGCAGAAATAAACACCTCAACAAAGTCTAGGGAACAAGATGACCCCAATTTCTTTTTTCGTGTAAATCTTGTTTTGCAAATAACTGGCAGCAAATAAATAAAAATAGAATAAAGTAGATTACAGAGTTGTTCGAAATTTAAAAGTAAATTTAAATAAGTAATGATTTTCGAATATGGAGGGAAAACTTTTAAAAGTGTTTGATTGTGCAGTTTCTCTGAGGCAAAATAATTTTTTTTTTTTTTTATTGTTAATAACGTTTATTATCAATAATACGTCTTTTACGTATGGTTTGTGCATTTTTGTGACTGTAGTCATCATGTCACGTCGTCATTTAAGTCGCGAAGAGATGTTAAGGGCTGTTGGTAAGCTGCAAGCATGACGAACTCAAAGCGACGTAGCGGATGCTGTCAACACCCAACCAAGCGTAATTTGCAGATTATGGGCACGCTACAGGTCTACAGGGGATGTTGCCGAACGTCACAGGGGACGAAATAGGGTTACTACCCCGCGACAAGATCGTTTCTTGCAAAATTCCGCAAGGCGGCAACCCACGATTACTGCTCGTCAGTTGGTCGCAGGCCTCCAGTCTCAACATCAAGTGGTTATTAGCGATCAAACTGTCAGAAGAAGACTACACGAAGCCAATCTTTATGCTCGCAGACCGCTTAGGGTTCCAGCTCTTCGACGTGGAAATCGAGGTCGTCGCTTATTGTGGGCTAACGCACATTTACAGTGGACCGACCATCAATGGGCACGGGTTCTGTTTTCCGACGAATCTTGCTTCTCGAATCAGGATGAAAACATCCTGATTCGAGAAGAGTGCGTATATGGCGAGTTCCTGGACGTCGGAGTCGTCTCCAGAATCCGCAAGAAGTTCATCCTTACCAAGGTGGAACAATCATGGTATGGGCTGGAATTCGCCTTGGTGGAAGGACCGACCTCGTTTGGATACGGGGCAATTTGAATGCAAACCAATACATTCAGGAGGTTGTACACCCCATGGTAATCCCTCATCGACAGCAGTTCGGTCAAGATTTTATGTTCATGCAAAATAATGCACGGTCACACACCGCGAGGGTAGTGGTCAATGCGTTAAGCGAGCACAATATGACGACGTTGGAATGGCCTGCTCAGTCTGCCGACCTCAATCCCATAGAGCATGCCTGGGATTTGCTTGGGAGAAGAGCTTTCAGTGATTCTTTGGAAAATCTGAACACTGAAGAACAACTTTTTTTACACCTTCGCAGTGTATGGAGCCATATTCCACAGACGATGATTGACAATCTCATACTGAGTATGCCACGCCGTTGTCGAGCTGTTGCTAATGCTTTAGAAGGTCCTACAGATTATTAAAAACGTTTAAAGTACGGTTAATTACTGTATTTCTTACTACCTCGTTATTTTTGTGCCTAATCATAGAAGGTTGTAACACTCAATATTGGCACTAATCAATTATTTCTTAAAAAAAAAAAATTGGTATGAAAATGTTTTTATTAAAATTAAAATTAAAAACGGTATAAAAATACCCTTCTATTGATATAAAACACTCACTATTACAAGAAAGGGTTTTTAAATAAAAACTAGAAATGTCCTTGTTCCCTAGACATTGTTGATGTGTGTAACTTTAATTGACCGATTTTAAATGAAAGAAGGCGTTAAGGCACATACCTCCTTCTTCCATGACACTTTTGCTTTTTTGTTGCAGTTATGCCCTTCATGTTCTGGTATTTTTGAAACTAAACTTAAATTGCGGAGTTTTATGGTCTAATATGGTTTATTTACACCTATACTGGTCATTTAATGCAAAAAATCAAAAATCTCAAAAATGTTAGATACCCCCTTCAACCACTCACGTCTTTAATTATAATAATTAATTGTCAACAATCATTAATATAACCAAAGTGTAAACTTTTGATGCAACCGGGAAACGCTAGAAGGTTGATGATGAAACACATTTTTGGATTATTTTTTACTGTCAAAGCTATCCATTAATAGGTACCCCAAAATTTAGGAATTGTCAACATCGTCATTGATCCGGCCTGAGGGTGACAGGTGGAGCCGCCTGTCACCCTGGCAGAAGCAGGCCGCGGCGGTGACGCGCCTGGCGCGCCTCCCCATTTTCCGGGAACGAGTTGGGGACTCTGTAGTCCCCACACGCCCGAGAAGGGGGCCAGATCGTGAGAGATGGCCCTGGGTCGACCGGGGTGCGAGGGATATGCCTGTCAACCTCACCTTCGGCAACCAAAGCGACCCAGGGGCGGCGTGCGTTTTAGTCGGTTCGAGTCCGACATAACCTCCTCTACCGGCTCCGGTGGGGAGGTATCCGTGGGGATTTTGAGCACGTAAATAAAAAAAAAAACATCGTCATTGATGGATAACTTTTATGATATTTTTTAAAATAATATCGATTCATATATTTTATTATGCGTATGGTAGCTTAATGGTTAAGAACATTAGTAATTTCGGTACTAATATTATATTATTAATACATAGAACCAAAAGCCTCAAGAAGTGTGATATTTTCTTATTTTTATCTTCGTCATAAACTTATCACGCTTTCCCTCCAATGAGAAGAAACGAAAGACCTTTGTATAAACATTGAACGTACCTTAACTAACATACTGGCTTTATCACGACTATCAACAGCGTCCGATAATATGGATATACTTCTTTTATGTGGCTGAGATTGCTGCTCAATATCATCAGAGTTATTTTGATCCAAATTGGCTTCATATACTTCTTGCTCATTTTTATTGCTTATAATTGTATTATTATCATCTAGATATCTGATGTTTTCATTTAGACACCCCTCAGACACACCTTCAATATTGATCTCCAATATATTATAACGATTAGACTGACAAGTAATTCATTATTTAGCGTACCTTTTTATACTTACAAGAACTATGAACTTCGTCAGGTAAATTATGTATTTTATCCAAAATATTAGAGTTAGGTAGATCTTCACCATCATCTACTTTTCGTATTCTAATATCGTCACATAGTTGATTATTCTTTTGAGGCTTGTTTATATCATCTTGACCATCAGGTAAATTGCCTGATTTTACGTTAGTTACAACACCATTCTCTTTGAAAATATCGTCGGGTGCAGATGGACGATTTTCACTTTCATTGCTAAAGATATTACATAGACGTTTATCCACAGCACTATCAGATGATATAGGTTTTGAGGGGGTTGGCAGATCGTTGTCTTTTTTAATATTAGGACATGCATCAGGTAGATTTTGGTTCTGTTTATAGTTTGATGTATAATTTTTAAAGTCTGGCATGGCATTTTGGAGTTGTAAATCAGGCGGTTGGTTTTGATAATTTACTTCAGAGTCAATAGAATTTAAAGGGGTATCATACGCTCTGCAGCATGTTGAATTTTGCTCACGTTTGCAATGATTATACGCCGTACATTTATGCTGAAATATATTGAAGCTATAATACCACTTTATGATAATAATATATTGAACTAAAAATAATAAAAGATACATACATTTGGCGAAATTTGTGCAAATGGACAGTCGGAGTCACAGTTGTTATATCGAGTGTAATCGTTCCGGTCTAAATTCATTTTAGATTTTTTAGCATCCTATAAGAAATTATTCAGAGTTACTCATTTTCATTATGCAGTTACGTTATTTATAGATACGACACTGCTTTTTGATACCACTAAAAATGGCAGACCAGATGGAAAGTGGTTACCGTGGCCTATGGACGTCAAACTCGCGCTACTGACCCTACAAGAACCTCCTAATGCCATTTTTGTAGAACCCCATATTATAAGTGCTTGGGAAAACCACGGCAAGGACTTCATTCCACAGCTTAAGTGTGCGGGGGGGGGGGGGGGGGAGTTTCTATCATACCCAACTGTGCGTACTGTTTCAAGTCGCAATGTGTGGGGAGGGATTCCCTGCCTGTGGTGACAGGTGTGATGATAGAATGTTGCCATGGGCAACATATCGAACAATTTATCTGAACATATACCTACCATTGTGCAGTTGGCAAAACACACACAGCGATGCAGAGTCTCATGAGACTGAGCGGTTCCACACTGCATGTTATTTTTAAAAACTCCCGTCACCCCGTACCCTAACTAGTAGAGCACTACGTCATATTATCGGAACGATCCAAGGTCCCCCCGATGATGACAACGCTTGAATCAAAATAGGTATTACTAGGTATATCAAAGTTAAAGGGCTAACTAACACTACTCTTTGGGAGTTGATTTTTGTGACGGGGATTTTAAATTTTTAAATTTTTAATATTTACCAATTCAGATGTGACATCCTTGGACATTCGTTGACGCATTTTACCACTCCTTATTAAAGAAAGCAGTTCATTCACCTTCTTCTTCTCTATTGCCAGTTGCATTTTTAGATCAGCTGTAAGATTTTAAGCAAATAAAAGAAATTGATAATGGTGTATGGGATAGTTACCTACAACACCTATCTAAGGAACAATAGAACAGAATTCTGTATCATACATAAATTGTGTAGGTAAAAATTTGTTTGTTCTTATTCTTTAGGGATTCTGTCCACTTTCCTCCTTCACCACCTTGCCCTCTTTATCCACTATCCTGCTTTGTCCACTCGTACTCTACACCTCTTTCACAATAACCTATGCTTTATCAATTATAGACCGACCATAACCATTGTACCGCACGCTATGTGGAAGTAAAGAAAGAGATTGAGGCAGCGGGAGCGATGAAGGATCGCAACCCAAGCTACCCGCGTACTGAGGCAACTCTAGCGTTGAAGGTCCATGAATGACCTCCGTCTCCCATGAGCACAGGCCTATGTAGGCCGCGGCGGTGACGCCCGGGAACGAGTTGGGGACTCTGTGGCCCCACACCCGAGAAGGACCAGATCGAGAGAGATGGCCCTGGGGTGCGAGGGATATGGCGGAATGACCAAATCTGACATTCGATTGATCGATCCCCCTCCCCCCCCTGTATCACCGCACACATACCTACAGCTCACAACAGTGGTTACGGTCAAATTATAATAGGTTTTCGCAGTTCCTACTTCTGATACAAGGATAACATACCACCAATTGATTCCGCAGTTTGTAAATTATTCAGCAGCAGCCTCGTGAAACTCCCGCACGCATCCGTTTCATGGTCAGTATTCGAATTACCAAGTCGTTTGCGCATATTTTCGTTGCGGTATTCTTGGAGCTCAACCTCGAGGCGACCAATGCGGGTTGAATACTTGTTATGTGTTTTAGCAAGCTCCTGTGAAGATGATAACTATTGTATTTCAACTGAAAACATTATTGCAAGCGTCATGATCGAAAGAGTGAACAGCAGATTGTTACCGCACATCTATCTTATCATTCGCATCTTCGCTACTTGCAGTTATCCTTCATTCATAGTTTTTAAGGCCAAACATAACAGTCCATTTAATACGGCAGGTCTGGTCTTACAAATTTTCCCCTTAAGCTCGAGAGGAAATTGGTAATCACATAAAAAGTAAATGAACTATTTGACACTATAAACATTTTAACAGTAAAGACTAAGTCCGACTGGGGAAGTACCTCTGCCCTACAGAATACCACGGTTATAATAACTTCGTGTTGTGTTCCCAGCGGTGAGTAGGGTAGCCAGAGCTCACTGGAGAATTTGTGCTGTTTGTGGGATGACTAAAGGCTTGTCATGCTTTATCTTCTACACTGACGGCACAGAGACTCTGCTTACGGGGTCGGCAGCGCAAGTGTGGCTTCTCTGGTGTTACACACGTCCATAGGCCACGGTAACTACTTTCCATCAGGTGGGCCGTGTGCTTGCCTGCCACCTAAGTGGTATAAAAATAAAAAAAGACCTAAAGAATAAATTAACAATTTGATACTATAAACATTTCGATACTTTAGACCTAAATGAATAAATAGATATTTTGTTAATATGGACCTTGTGAACTTAAAGTTTTTTGGTTACCCTTTGACGCTCAGATAGTTACGTCACACTCGAACCAACTAAAACTGCATTTAATTTTGGATGCACATGCCGGAATGTTAGGCACGGCAATCTTGCTTGAGTCTTTACCATTCCTGCATCCCCCGATTCATCAATTGAGATGTTATCCCCATAATATCGGTTCCTACCTTAATGTCCTCGGCAGATGTTCTTCCACGCCCTGTTTAAAGAATCCGAATACGTGCGGGTAAAACGTTCCAGCTATGCAATTCTCTAAGTATACAGAGTCAAGCAGACACGGCGGTATTTCCGCCCCGATTGAGCAGTCCGACTGGGGAAGTACCTCCGCCCTACAGAATACCGCGGTTATAATAACTTCGTGTTGTGTTCCCAGCGGTGAGTAGGGTAGCCAGAGCTCACTGGAGAATTTGTGCTGTCAGTGGGAAGACTAAAGGCTTGTTCTGATTTGTCTTCTACTGACGGCACAGAAACTCTGTACTTACAAGGTTGGCAGCGCGACTGTGATTCCTCTGGTGTTACAGACGTCCATAGGTCACGGTAACTACTTTCCATCAGGTGGGCCGTGTGCTTGTCTGCCAACTAAGTGGTATAAAAAAAAAATCTCCAGTGACGTCACCCAGTCTGACCAATGGCAACCTGTATCAACGATGTCGCAGCGCTGTGCTCCGCGCTGTAAGCTTAGAAAATTACACAGCAGTTCTTCAACGTCCAACAGACGGAAGGAATAAGGAATTTTGGAACCGCTTGATTCACGATGGTATCAACTGCACCATACGAGAGTGACACCCTGAGTCCTGCACATGTTCTTCGGTAAGGGCGGTATAACATAACACACACTCACGCCTACATCCCCGAAGGGGTAGGCAGAGGTGCTAGCACCCACATTTCGCCAGTTTATGTTTAGGTCCCAATGTAATAGGGGGCGAGCCTATTGCCATTAACCGGGCACTTATAAACCTGCGATAAATATACACATAACTGCGAAAAGCACCGAATAGACATTGGTGTGTGCCGTGGTAAAACCTGAGATTGAACCCAAGACCTATTCTCAGCAGTCGATTACCCATACCACTAGGCTACCGCGTTTCCTTATATATATACATATATATGGGGATATTCCTTATATATATACATATAAAGAGAAAAATAAGGAAAATATAATGAATTAGAGTCCTACCTCTACAAAGTTATTGATTTTTGGCACGCGATGGTATCGACTGCAACGCATGAGGGCGAGACCTGAGTAATGCACTTGTTCTCCGGAAAAGGAAAGGGGGATGGGTATAATAAATTGAAAAATAAGTACCTCTTCTAAGTTATTGATTTTTTGTCTCAACTCATCCATGAGAGTCCTGCATTTATTTTCATTACAGAAAATATCCTCCCGGCATTCTATCGCGTAGTATTTGTTGGCACTGTTATTGCAAAAAATCAATTAATAATACATACATACATATAATCACGCCTTAATCCCTGGAGGGTTAGGCAGAGGTGAATTAACACCCATATTTCACCAATAATTGTATTCGGTCCCACGTAATCAGGGGTGAGTCTCCGTATGCCGGGCACTATTGTTGGCTGTATATATCTGTTTAATGTTAAACAGCCTTAGTCGCCTTATACGACACCGCATGGGAAGAGATGGGGATGGCCCTAATTCTACTCTGCCGGCAACCAAGCGGCAGCAAATAATAATAAAATTCTAATATTATGTTGGAGTCTGTAAGGAAGGCCGTACACCAAAGCAGATAGCTTACTGTAAGCTTGCTGCTTGGGGCTCTGAGGTCTGACCTCCCTGACAGAATAGGGTCTGGAAACGTATCCGGTTAACAGCAAATCAAATAAAATTAAATACCATTTTCTAGAACAGTCTACGCATGTTTGCCACCTATTGCGTAAGGCCAAAGGTACCAAGAAATATTTATCCAGGAAAATATTTAAGGTCTTAGCCTAATAGCTTCCAAGATGCTTACTTTTCAGGAGCAGTTTGGGTTTGGTTAGAGGTAAATTCACCTCCGCGCATTTTATTATCCTCTCTGAAAAGAAAAATATATTATAAACAGTAATTTTTTGTTCCGTGTTCTCTAGCGTGTGGTAGATATAGGAGACCTATAGGAGGTAGGACACGGCGGTATTTTCGCCCAATTGAGCAATCCGACTGGGGAAGTACCTCCGCCCTACAGAATATCGCGGTTATAATAACTTCGTGCTGTGTTCCCAGCGGTGAATAGGGTAGCCAGAGCTCACTGGAGAATTTGTGCTGTCAGTGGGATGACTAAAGGCTTGTTCTGCTTTGTTCTCTACACTGACGGCACAGAGAATCTGTGCTTACAGGGTCGGTAGCGCGAGTGTGGCGTCTCTGGTGTTACACACGTCCATAGACCACGGTAACCACTTTCCATCAGGTGGGCCGTGTGCTTGTCTGCCACCTAAGTGATATAAAAAAAGGCACAAACACGTCATGAAACGTACTCTTTCAGTCCGCGTTTTTGAAGTGTCTTTTGAAGATAGTGTAGGAGCTAAAATCCACCAATCTACACTAATTATACTAAATACGAGTATACCAATATTATAAATATGAAGATTTTGTATATTTTGGTTGACCGTGGTAATCTCAGGAAATACTGGTTTGAATAGAAAAAATCTTTTTGTATTGTATAGTCTGTTTATCGACGAAGGTTTTAGGTTCTACATCATCAAGCTATTCCTTAAGGGAGCGAAGCAGTGATCATAAATGTCCACAAATACAGCAGATTCCCATACATAATTTGAAAACTAAAGAAACGGGTTCAAACAGGTGATGAGAGAGATTTCAAAATTTGCCAAGGGCGATTCGATTCAATCTTATCAGTTCCTATAATGAATTTTTTTTCTCCCTTCGCCAGTAAGATCGTAGTAACTATAGTTTAGGTCTTACTAAGCTTAAATACTTACTTTTCCTGAGTAGTTTGAGTTTGGATAGAGGAAGTTTCGCTAGTATCATCTCTGTAATGGAAAATATAAAAAAGAATTACCACACTATGATTTCAATGTTACTTCAAACTTATTCGCCAAGCTGACTTTAACAATTTTTGTATCATGGTTCAAGGGTAAAAGGAGAGCGGCGGCAGCGCGCCTAGCGCGCCTCCCCATTTCCGGGGACGAGTTGGAGCTCTGTGGTCCCCACACGCGAGGAGAAGGCCAGATCGTCCCTGGGTCGGCCGGGGTGCGAGGGATATGCCTGTTAACCTCACCTTCGGCAAAACTCACCTTCGGCGGGGGGGGGTATCCGAGGGGATTTTGCGCACGTAAAAAAAAGAGTGTAAAAGGAGAATGAACATTGTATTTCAGATTTGGAACGGAACGCAAAAACTCGATATGGTTATTACATTTTGTCACCAATCTATATACAATCTATATAAAAAAAACGCATCTTTTGTAATGTTATCTGTATGATGACAACTACAGAAAGTATGACAGTGCTACAAGAAGTCGCGTATCAGAACAATAGTCAAGTAGTCTTACAGAATACTTCTCAGTTCTCGTGTCGGGAGAGAATTTGAACTAATATGTTGGTATTTTGTTTATCCTTTGATATTACTCACTTTGTAGGCTCTGTTTGGGTTTCAGCAGAATTCAATATCTCATCTCTGAAAAAATAATAATAATACATAATAATTCTAGGTTGCTGGTGAATTAGAATTGTAATATTTTTTTAGAAGACTTGAGTGTACGAAGCCCCGTTAAGATTCGAGGAGGATCTGCAAGCCACTAGCTAATTGTTGGCGGAAACTCTGGTACTGGTTTTTCTCTCAGAGTTGAGAGTCTGACGGTGGTGAAGTCAAACGAAATGAGTAAAAGGAGTAAGGAAACGTCAGACTACGAGGTGCAATCCTCGGATGCAACTAGGAACAATCCTAACCCCTCGCTTACACCACGAAACAAGTTGTCAAACTAGTTGTAAACTTGTTTATAAAAAACTTGTTGACGACTTGTAGAAGACTAATCAAAACACAATACTTGTATTATTACATGTATCTCAGATACTTTTTCGTTCACATAGTATGTTTAGCCAACAAGTTGTAAACAAGTATAAAACACATTTGCGTTCACACTGTAGCATGTGACATATTACAACTTGTCAAATGCAATTATTCTTAGGTGGAAACGAGGGGTACGACGATGATAGCACAGTCTAACGACTTATACTTCATACAGCGTGTCGACGTAGCCGTCTAGACAGAGCAATGGTGCGGGGTGAGCGGAATAGCGGGGGACGGGGGCCGTAACTAGTAGCCATACATTAGGGCTGTCTCATTTGTTTTCACATTTTTTATTTTATTATATATGTTTTATCGACTTGTTTTGTTTGTTTAATTTGTTTTTTTTTTCGATTTCGATCACATTATCCATTTAGCGATCAAAGTTGGCGGACTTGAAATTTTCAATAAAATCCATATGGATGTTTTCGGAGATGCCGATTACGAATATACGTATTATCTATTTAGCGATTAAAGATATCGGACTCAAAATTGACAAAAAAATCAATATGGATATGGTTTTTTAGGTTTGCCGCGCCTCCATCTGATATTGTTATAAAATAGTAAATTGCTTTGGCTTATAGGTACATTTCGACCTGAAAAAGGTGGCTGGGGCAGACTGGATGCGGAAGGCGGAGGATCGGAGAAAATGGCGCACATTGGGAGAGGCCTATGTCCAGCAGTGGACTGCGGTGGACTAATTGATTGATTAATTTACATTTCTTAAACATAAGCTTTTTATTAGTTTTTTTCATTAGTTCGAAAGACTTAAAATATTATGTTTGTTTGATCAAAATTGAGTTGATATGAGATATGACCAAAAGTCGCGATAGCCACTATCCACGCTGATTGTAACATTGGCTGAATATATTTTAAGTGTTTACATATTTTAATGTAGTAAGTGCACCATTTCTTGCCTGCTATTCCAAAAATACCAGTCCATCTAAAGGTTGTCTGGAAGAGATCGCAGTCCGCGATAAGACCGCCCATTTGTACATACTACTATGAACTTTGTTAATATTTATTTTGTGTTGATTATCGGTGTACAATAAAGTTTTATTCATTCATTCATTCATTCATTCATTCACGCGAGCGAAGTCGCGGGCGTCAGCAAGTTATTTATATTAGCGTGAGTTGATGTGCCTTGAGAGAACACAGTGACTAAATAGTTGTCAAATACATTTTGCAAAAATTAAATTAAAAATTAAAAACTAATGTGACAACCCTGACAAAATCGCAAATTTCTAGACGGAGTTGGCAATTTCACAAACATCAAAGGCTACGAATTGCTGTTACTCGTTATACTGTGACTATATTAACATACCTTAGCAGTTCGGTCTGTGTTTGTACGAGCTGAAATACCTTATCCCTATAAAATATTAATAACAATTAATTTAAAATTAAACTGACAAAATAGTCGATTTGGATAGGGAACAGTGAATGCTCAGACGGGACTTGAATACGCCATCAGTCCATCCACTGAGCGTCATGAACCACGTATTGACATAAATATAAACTCACGCTTATATCCCCGAAGGGGTAGGCAGAGGTTTATGTTTAGGTCCCAATGGAATAGGTGGCGAGCCTATTGCCATTAACCGGGCACTTATAAACCTGCGATAAATACACACATAACTTCGATAAGCATCGAAAAGTCATAGGTGTGTGCAATGGTAAAACCTGGGATCGAACCCGAGACCTCGTCTCAGCAGTCCATTACCCACCCATACCACTAGGCTACCGCGGTTATTATACGCACTGAGTATTCAAAATTCTCCTATACATCCATCTCGGGGCGATGCACGATGGTAGAGTCAACTTTATTTATACCACGATGGATAGTGGTTACCGTGGCCTATGGACGTGCAACACCAGCGGACTCATACTTGCGCTGCCGACCCTGTAAGCACAGAGAGTTTCTGTGCCGTCAGTGTAAAAGACAAAGCAGGACAAGCTATTGGTCTTTTTACTGACCGCACAAAAACCCTCCAATGAGTTAATACGGCCGCGGTATTCTGTAGGGCGGAGATACCCGCCCAGGCCAGGCCCAGGCCCAGTCGGACTGCTCAATTGAACGGAAATATCGTCGTGTCCTCCTCCTACGCCATGTGTATTAATTAATTCTGGTTGCATTCGGAACTTTCGCTACAGCCCGGGCTCTACTTTCCTGCATTTTCTTTGTCTCAATGTCAACATTCCTTATTCTCTTGAGCGTACCCTGCTTTCTTTAAGGGATGGGGCAAAGAATGGAGGGGGGGCAGGGTGTTGATATGTGTTTTAAAATTCTAAACTTCGGGCAGAGCATGGTGGCGCTAGCTCCCCAGTTACCCCCTCCCTCCCCCCCCCCCCCCATTCTCTCCACCTGGGTACGCCCATGCCTATTCTTTTATCGTCGGACTACTTACCTCGGAGCCTCGGTTTGTGTCTCGACGGGGAGTGAACTCTTGTTGCTGTAAAGAAATAATGACAATAAATGCTTTTTACACATGCACTGACTAACTCTGACAGATAGACGGACTTATATAAATATCCATTTTTCACCAGCCGTTAGCAGTTCCCGGCAGAGTAGAATTTAGACTATCCCATCTCTTCCCATGTTCTAAAAGGCGACTTAAGGATAGGGTTGTTTAACATTATACAGATATATACAGTTCATACTCAGCCTCAGATACACAGTTTGAATCAACAATATTGCCGGAAGATGCCAATAAGCTCACACCCTATTACGTGGAATCGAATTTTATGATTGGCGAAATCTGGGTGATAATTACCTCTGTCTAACCTTCCGGGGATGAAGGCTTGATTGATTGCGTGTATGCATGTATGTACGTAAGCGGCAGTGTCTCTCGCACTATGTGAGAGGGGCGCTGTCGTCTTGACTTAGCACCCTTTATGATAAGCGCCTATTCTGTTACTGCCTGACATTACTCACCTCACCTGACAACACTCACCTCGGCATTTCGGTTTGACTCTCTGCAGAAAGCGATTCCTTGTTGCTGTAAAGTAATAAAAACACAGACATTTATAGATTGTTTATTCCTATAAGAAAAGGGATAGATGTGGGTATATTAAGCACCCCTTTTCACTTGCAAATATGTGTATACAGAAAATTATCTATACTTTATTCGGTTAAGTACTTAACTAAACGTAAACAATGTGTTTTTATACCACTTAGGTAGTAGAAAAGCACACGGCCCACCTGATGAAAAGTGGTTACGGTGGCCAATGGACTTGTGAAACACCAGTGGAGTCACACTCTCCCCTGCCGATCCTGTAAGCACAGCGTTTCTGTCTCGTCAGCGTCGAGGATAAAGCAGGACAAGCTTTCTTCTCACTGATAGCACAAACTCTGCCGTGAGCTCTGGCTACCTTACTAACCGCTGGGAACACGACACGAAGTTATTATGGTCACGGTATTCTGTAGGGCTGAGGTACTTCCTCACTCGGACTGCTCAATTGGACAGAAATACCGCTGTGTCCTAAATCCTTTTATATAAAAACTTAGTTTATTAATATTTTTCTTCCAGGCATCATTGAAATGAGAAACAATCAGTTTCTTAGTACAACTCTTATATTTGCTTTTGATATATAAATGTATTTTTTTTATCATCTGACATCACTCACCTCGGCAGATCGGTTTGAATTTCTGCAGTAAGCAAGTTCTTGTTGCAGCTGAAAAATGAAAATAATACTAAAATCTTTTTATGGTAAAGATACCTACTAATGATTTACATTCCCGAAAGCTGCACAAAAAAGCTCCACTTTTCGCCATTTATTTCTGTCTTCACGTTATAGGGTGCGAGTTTATAGCAGTTGTTACCCTGACTTCAAACGAAGGCTTGATTAAACAGCTAGGCATTGCCAACCATAGAATTTACCCAACTTAAGAATCGCAACTCACGTATACAATTCTCAAGTTGGGTAAATTCTTATAAGTGAACTCCCTGCTGCGGTTTTCCCATGCGCCTACATTATTGGGTTCTTCAAAAGGGTCATTAGAAGCCCCTGGTGTTGCACACGTCCTTAGGTCGCGGTAACTACTTCCCATCAGGTGGGCCTGTGGTATACTTGTCTGCCACTTAAGTGGTATAAAAAATAATAGTTCAAAAAACTAAAAAAACACACTTTTAGCACGCACTAAAAATTACAAAATAATTCGGACATTTAGTTTGATGACTCAAGAGTTTACCCTTTGCCAAATCTTCATTAGATCGCAGGTAAACATAAACAATTTCAGTTCGTGAACGATAAATAATTACCTATGCGAAATGGTTATAAGTAGGTAATCATCTTTATTGAATATTTACTATGATTTATTATGAAAGAAAGCGTGGAGCGTTTTGTCCAAAAATAGTAAAGTTTACATAAACGCTCCACGCTTTCTTTATAAAAAGAAAAAAGTGTTTGAAATTCGCTGCTTAGATTTGGATAATTGGCCACGTATATTTTAATATTGCCTGATTTTTAGGCTTTCGTACCTCAAGAGGAAAAATATGGAACTCTTATGTATTTACCAAGCATATATTATTACATAACAATTCGCGTGCGACAGGGCCTCGACTGTCTCGCCATTTAGTTCTAAGATAAATGTCCTGAAATAGGAGTCACTTCACGAAAATTACCATAGTTCGGTAGTTTCGTGGTTAAAAAAAAGTCGGCGAATGCGCTGACTAATAAGTTTGATTTCTGACACAGTTTTAAGACATTATAGACTTAAGTGTGTGGTATGTATTTCGAATGATATCTCCTCGTATTCCCGAGAAAAAGATCTTGACAAACAGACAGGCAGAGAACGAAGTGATCCTATAAGGGTTCTGTTTATTTACTTTTGAGGTACGCAGCCCTAAAAATTGAGTTGGGAAAAGGCTGGGAGGACAAAACCTCGTCAGCTGTTACCTATTTTCATACTATTGAATGAAATTTTAAAGCATTTAGGGAGTATGTCAACTATTGAAATCAATTGAGATATAAAAAAACATTAACAGTCGACGTAAAACAGATATATCAATCAATCAATCAATTAGCCCACCGCACTTCACTGCTGGACATAGACCTCTCCCAATGCGCGCCATTTTTTCCGATCCTCTGCCTTGCGCATCCGGTCTGTCCCAGCCAACAATATATCAGGTATATAAATATCAAAATATCAGGTATCAATTTTTTTTTTTTTATACCACTTAGTTGGCAGACAAGCACACGGCCCACCTGATGGGAAGCGGTTACCGTGGCCTATGGACGTATGCAACACCAGGGGTGTCACACTCGCGCTGCCGACCATGAAGAAACCTTCTGATGCCCCTCTTGAAGAACCACATATTGTAGGCGCTTGGGAAAACCGCAGCAGGGAGGTCAGATGGTTTCAGATAGATATACGTAGGTATAGAAGAATTTGGATGGTTTCGGGCGAAGGTTCTGTATTTTCATACTGTTCAAAATTCATCTGAGATTACGCACCATGAGAACTCCGTTTGTATTTCTGAAGATTTCTTGTCTCTGTAAAGTATAAATAGTAAATATATTAAATAACAATGAAAAATTCAGTCAGCCAATATTTCTTTTTAATTTTCAGTTAGATTTTTTTTTAATAATACGCTATTTTATTTGTAATTCCAGTTTAAGTTAGCAATTTAACTTAGATTGATGGGGATTCGAGGCGTATTCATAATATCGCTCAAGTAAAAATAAATGTATGGATATTTAAATGATATTCTACATACATACATATATAAAATCACGCCTGTTTCCCATAGGGGTAGGCAGAGATCACGGATCTCCATTTGCTACGATCTTGACATACTACTCTCGCTTCATTCACTCTCATTACATTCTTCATGCATGCTCGTCGGTTTAGAGTACTCCTGACCTGCCCCTTTTCTAAAACTTCCCCGATTTGGTCCAGGTATGTGCGCCTAGGTCTTCCCCTTCCAACGGTACCATCCACACTCGCCTCATACACCTGTTTCGTTAGTCTTCTTTCAATCATTTCTTTCATGATATTCTTTTTTACAATATTACTCACTTAAGCAAATCGGCTAGGTGGCCCCCTATAGATTCTAAATTGAATGTTTAAAAAGATAATTTAAAAAAAGAACACAAACTTTATAAAATAATGTATAACCACAGATTATTTCCATAACTTTCAATTGAAAAAAAGTCACAGCCGGAACGAGACGTACCTACTTAGCCCCGTAATTGTCTCGCACCAGCTGATCACCTCTTCATCTGAGTTAATTGGGCCAGTCTGGACTTTTCTGAATTTGAATTTATGAGAAAAAGTAAGCATAGCAAATCATTTATTAGGAGGTAGGACACGGCGGTATTTCCGCCCAATTCCACGGTTATAATAACTTCGTGTTGTGTTCCCCGTGGTGAGTAGCGTAGCCAGAACTCCCTGGAGAATTTGTGCTGTGAGTGGGAAGACTAAAGGCTTGACCTGCTCTGTCTTCTACACTGACGGTACAGAAACTCCCTGCTTACAGGGTTGGCAGCGCGACTTTGACGCCTCTGGTGTAAAAAACGTCCATAAGCCACGGTAACCACTTTCCATCAGGTGGGCCGTGTGCTTGTCTGCCTCCTAAGTGGTATAAAAAAATAAAGCAATTATACTCTGTCCATTCGTTTATTTTCTTTTTGACAGCTTACGCATATGAATTACTGTTTTTATTTTCGGAATAATGTACTAGTGTAATGTCGTACTTTATTGACGGGTAGCGCAACTAGCCACTTAGTGACGTGCCCTGTGCATAACAAACAGACACAGTATATAAAACAGCGTCTTGAAATAAGATAAATCGATCAATTGTCTTCAAATCGATTATTTGTAAATTGATTTATTTTCTTTTCGACAGCTGCCTTAGATTGTAAGTATGCACGTGTTAGTGAAATTTAATTTTAAAACGCATAGTTAATAACGTCTACGTCAAGTTTAAATCAAGAGTTATGAACAAATATACTTGGAAAATCACATATATTTATTTAACAAACTAGCTAGGTTATTCGGTATACAAATTAAACAAGTAAATTGATTAATATTATTTATTACACTGATTCATCAGACTCTTCTTCATAAGTTACACTAGACTCGTCAGTTGAGTCCTCTGTTACACGAATAATCAATTCTTGTTCTATTATATTGTCAATTGCAACATCTCGATCGATCCCAATCAGATATTATTATTTTTCTTGTTCTCTCCACGACACTGGCCCAGTTTTCAGGAGTCACATCACCACACACACTATTTAATAATTGCATCATTTTATTCGCTGTAAACGGCGGCGTTGTGTTGTTTCTTGCTGCCTTCCCTTTGATTTGTGCCCATATTAATTCGATGGCATTGTACTGACAGTGATACGGTGGGATTCTAATAACAGTATGTCCATATTCAGCTGCCATTTCATCGACGACGTATCTTTTAGGTTGACGTTTCGAATTTAAAATTCTTATTATTTCTGCTTTCAATAATGAATTAGTCACATCCTCGCCATTATCACGAAGCCAGTTAATAATCTCGTCTTTGGTATTAGATTGCGTTGGCTTTTTATTTATTTGCCGTGAATGATAGGGTGCGTTATCCATAAATGTAATTGAAGGTTCTTCTAGTAATGTCAACATTTCCCTGAACCAATTTTCATATACTTCTAAATTCATCTCTTCATGATAGTCGCCCGATTTTTTGGATCTGAAAGTGAGTAGAGCATCTGATACAAATCCTTTTGCATTGCCTGCGTGGTAAATTATCAGGCGTCCGCCCTTGCCTATAGGTACAGCCGAAGTAGATGCTGCAGTGTCGTCAGTCCACGATTTCGATATAGTATGATTAGCATTGAGCCAAGTCTCGTCGGTGAAAACCACATTCGACCAGTCTTCGATTTGTTTAGCTTTTCTTAGGAAGTCACATCGAGCCAGCGCTAGATCGTGGCGTTCCAAAAAGATTTTTCTCTTATCAGACTTTTTGAAATAAAATCCAATTTGTCTCAGCACTTTAGCTAGCGACGATTTTTGGCCACGGAACAAACCACTATTCCTCAGTGAAATTACCATTCTTCTTAGAGTCGGAATTTCTTTACGTTGGTAGTACTCGTATATATGACGACGAATAGCATCGGCGTCGAAATCGTCAATGTTTGTAACTTTACAGGGCTGGCGTTTTTTCTTGGGTGTAGAGAGCGTATTATGCTGTATAGCACTGCTGCCGTAGGCTTCTTTGGCAATTT
Organism: Eilema griseolum; assembly: GCA_963662185.1. NCBI lineage: Eukaryota > Metazoa > Arthropoda > Insecta > Lepidoptera > Erebidae > Eilema > Eilema griseolum. The sequence continues at coordinate 29,870,258 of OY759230.1, read as the reverse complement.
TTGTAACAGTTGGAACACTGATTCCTAAGGCGGCAGCTACACGGTTTAGAACCTGCGATATTGGTAGTAGCGGTGCACCATTACGACATTCCTTCTCAAAGTATTCTTGAAGGCGTCTCACAAACTCCCTCGATTGTCCTTTTAACACAGTTCCTTTCGGCATATTGAGAACTTAAGCATGCTCAACTGAAGAATTTACGTATCGATAAGGAGGAATATAAATACTCAACTCAACTTATGATATTGTAAAAGAATACACAATGAACCGAAAAACAGTGACTGTGACACAAGCGTCGCATGGCAAGTAACAACAATATGGCGTCGCCGGGTCAGTGACGCAATGTTTTATGATATTGCTAGTGATAACCTGTTTATAATGCGCTTATAGCTTATATTTTTTATATGTATAAATAGTATAATTTTATTGATTTATTATTTATTTATTTCTTAAATAATTTTTAAAAACCTGATAAATGCTAGTTAATATTTACATTAAATTATGTCAATGTATTAAATCGATTGAAAGTTGTTCTTAAATAAAATCGATAATTATTTTGAATGGAATCGGTAACGTGAGAGGGCGTCACTAATTTCGAACCGTCTCAAACTGTCAAAAAGAAATTAAACGAATGGACAGAGTATAATGTTGTGAGTTGCATAGTTGGAGGGGTTAAAGGGAATATTAGTATTTGCGATTGCTAATATTCTTTAAAAAATAAAAATACTACAAAACTACTACTACATTCTTGCAAACTACTTACGTGCTTTCCTTCCCTGTCTGGCAAAAAGTTCTAGACCTCGGCTTTGCAGCGCATGATGAAAATCTGAGAGCAAAAACGATTTTTCAAATATTTTGGGACTCTTTTCTGTATTAGCAACACATAAGCATAAGCAACATAATCATAGCATAAGCATATTGCAGAATATCTGTAGTTATTTTGCAAAAAATAATAATATTGATTTTTCGTTGATAAATACGTAAAATTTTCATACATTTTTCATTTTGCATCATTTTAATCTGGGTGGAAAAATTCTTAAATTTAAAAACTGACGCGACTATCCAAGTTTACAAACATGGTAACACATTAAAAAACTACTTAATTGCTTACTTAAAACTAGTTACTGAAAAAAATTTTACTAGAGAAATGTTTCTACTCTGTGGATGATCATTTGAATGATTGTAATTTGAACTAACATGTATAAGTTATAATTTGATTAATATGTTAATTTATTTGCTGTTAATGTGTTACATTTATATTTCTTAACTTTTAAGGTTAAAATATTGCATGCCGCAAGGCTAAATACAGTGTTACCTTAATTTTAGAACATGACATCCTGTACTACCTGTATTTGCAAGTTATGTTAATAAATAAATAAATAAATAAATAAATAAAAATAATGAAAATAAAAACTAAACAACACAAGCCAGGTTGGTCTTCGGATGGGTGTCCATTCTTGAGATAATCGGACACCACCGTTCCTCAGGGAATACGTTAAGCCCTTCATACCGGTTGCCATACGAATTTCTATGACAGTGTTGTTACGGGTATTTGGAGCCAACTTGTCCAACTGTAGAACTGTGATATCTTCAGTGAGTTGTGGAGGTCAGCTAGCAATTGCTTCACAGAAAATATCGAAGCTCAGCCGCTTCTCAGTTAGCCCAAAATCCGAAGTTCTGAGTTTAACTGGAATAATGACTTTTCGATGCTTTTCGAAGTTGTGTATATTTATCGCAGGTTTATAAGTGCCCGGTTAATGGCAATAGGCTCGACACCTATTATATTGGGACCTAAACATAATCTGGCGAAATGTGGGTGCTAGCACCTCTGCCTACCCCTTCGGGGATATAGGCGTGAGTTTTAGTTATGTTAACTCAAGAACAAAAGGTCTAATTTTGAGAGGTTAAAAAAAAGAGAAATGAAACACTCTTGAAACGCTCGGGATTAGTGGGAAGTCAGTGGCAGTCAAAAGGCAGGCAGCGGTCTATCTAACAATGCCTGAATATCTAGTCTCACAGTCCCACTTCCGAACACCTCGGCCGACTGTTGCCTAGACAATCGGTGTACCTAGGCAAGTACCTAATCGTAAACTGCTTACCTGTTTTTGTCATCCGATACTTTATAATTTGCTGCTATGTTCTGTTGTTTCAGTGTACTGGGCGTATATCTGTGATAAACAGAGTAGTTATAAGTGCTCATAAATGGTAGAGCCAGTAACCGTGGAACACGAAAATATTCCCCTGGAACACTTACTTACAAAAAGTTCCACGGGAACTTTACGCATGGGTAATACCCCAAATATTTTAAATTCAATAATTAGGTACATTTTATTTTTATAATATTTTCTTCGATTGAAAAGTAGTTAGGTAGGTACAGGATTTGCTTTTCTAAATACCAATCTTTTTTATATATCAATATGATCACCTCGCGTGATGGTGAACTGAAAAATCTAAAAAAGATAGTTTCCACCACAGACACTGCGTTGCAATGGTGACCCGCTTGAGATTGACAGGCTCATCAGCCCCCCTCCCCCTTATCAGCAAAAGTAAATAAACTCTTACAATGCTTACGTAAACATTGGTACCTATATGAATATTTCTTTTCATGTTTGTTTTTTAGGGTAATGTATGAGTAACGCATGCTTACGTTATCATTATCTGGACCTCCCACCCCCATAGTCATCAAAAATAATCAAGCAAATACCCCCTCCTTCTTTTGTGCTTACGTAATACTTGAACGGCCTCTTATAGGACCCGGGACTGAAGTATTATGGGAACACGTCGTGTGCTAGTAAAGAATTCCAAGACTTCATGGTAAGTACGGCAAAGAAAAGACCGAACCGCCTGGTTCTTGATGGAATATTCTGCACCTTAAGCGAGTGACATCTAAGCCTTACACGTATTGTTCTTTATAGGACAATGTGCCTATAATTAATCTTACCTGATCAACTTGGAGTGAGTCTGAGAATGACTGGGAGGGTATGTTCTTGATGTGTTGCCTGAGGACAGTTGTATGTTCAATGTTCGAAGCTTTCTTGCTGTTTTGTCATATTCGCGCCTTAATTTGTCTAACCTTTGATGAAAAGAGAAAAAGTAAGAGTGATTTTTACAGTTCATTACTTGTTAGGTTAGGTTTAAAAAAGGTTCTAAATATGAATGTAGAGGTTTGAGTAGAGGTAGGCCCAAAAACAGATGGTTGGAGTGCGTGAAAGAGAATATGGAAAGGAAGAGAGTGACTGAAGATTAGACACCTGATAGGTGCTGCACCTGCTCCGACCCCAAATACTCCCCCTAACTCTTCGAATATCTGAGTCAGGTGAAAGATGTAGTGCAGAAGCGTTTTCCTGGTATTTTAGGAGGATTTTAACGCCCACCATGAGACCACTGAGTTAGGTGAAAGATAAGGTTTTCTAGCCTAACCTAGCCAGGCAGGAGCGCCTTCCTGATATTTTTGGAGGTTTTAACGCCCACCATGAGACCACTGAGTTAGGAGAAAGATAAGGTGCAGGAGCGCTTTCTTGATATTTTTGAAGGATTTTAACGCCCACCATGTGACCAAAACGGACTAAGTGGGAATAGCCTGCTGTCCACACATAACATGACATACCAGTAACCAATATACCTTGACAATCGCTCGCTTTTCAACTTTGCATCCACTTGAGCAATAATCAACGATCTCTAATGTAGTACTACACACATAACAGCCATCTTAGAAACGAAGAATATTTTTCAGGGATGAAATCATCGATTAAACCATCGAAGTCTACTGCTAGACATAGGTAGGCTTCTCCTAATTTTGGGAGACTTTGGCCAACTCACTCCGCGCTGGCCAGACGGGTTGGTACAGAGTTTTATTTCGAGTTTTCCTTCTCTCGCAATGATATCGTCTGCGTAATTTTTCCGTTAGTCGCCTCTTACGACACCCGTCGGATGAGATGGGGTAGTGATACTTGTATTCTTTCATCACACGGATAAAAGTAGCTATTCATGTCTTAGGTATTCCCATCAAGTATATATACTAAGTTTATGATTATTTCGGACTTTGCCTAAAATATGGCTAAAGGGCTGTACCAAAATTCAAATGTTTCAGCAAGATTAAGATTAACATCTTCTTCAGATTCATAATATTAATAGGAAATCATAGAAAGTAGGATCTATGGCAGTAGTTACGGGTTGTAGGAGCAACAAACAAAGTATTTTTGTTGCTCAGTTAAATTGGTCGATAATGATCAGATGGCATTCAACGCCGTAGATGGAAAGTATCAAAGCCGCAGTACAGTCAGACTGGATTCCTGCCTCGAACTGAGTTGGGAAAAGGCTCAGAGTAGGTATGATGGATGATCCTAGGAGGTTGGACGTTAGACTAACGATTCCTTCTGCTGTTTGACCTTTATGTTGGTAGCTACACAACAGTTATTCCGTTCTTCTGCCTGGAGCACTTTCTGTGCCGAGTACTTCCTCTGCATCTGATATGATAACCTCCTGATTTTTTCTTCCTGTTCTTTGATAGTCTTCCTCAGCTGCACGTTACTCTCAAGGACGGTAAAGTACAAATCTTCGAGTTCATGTTTTGTTAATTTTGATGGACATATTCGGTATAATTCTGAAAAATTGTTGAACCTAGAGTTTAGGTAGTCTATAAAACAATAAGTAAATTAGTTAAATGGAGCTGATGTAAATGGAAAAACCTTGGTAATATTATGCTGATGTGATTGTATCAAATTCTCATGACGCAGTTAGACTCAGCTTAGGTACGCGCGTTGAAACAGTGATGGCGCGGTCGGGCACGGGTTTGACGGGACGCCCGAGACGCCCGTGCGGTTGTAGTCGATTCGACTTCGACATAACCACCCCACTGGCTCCGACTGTGGAAAGGCGGATCCGAGGGGATTTTCGTACGTTAAAATGGTAGGTTCGAGGAGTTTTCTAATATCGACATCAGTACTTCTTTGATGAAAGACATTGGTCCCAGGCTACTGGCGTAGGTTGGTGGTTCCTAAGGATCAATCCGCATTGAAAGAGCAGCAACCAGCAACGGTTTTATGAATGAATGAATGAATTCTTTATTTGCAAGCAACAGAGGCTCAATATTTGTTAGTATTACTTATGTTTATGAGGGCAGCGCGGTGCCTTTATATGCCGAAACTGAAAACTGCAGAAACCTTCTCGTAACTATTTCTAGGAATAAATTCCAGCCGCTGCCGGCTGCGGATCTTTCAGTGCCCCCTTCCCATTGTTTAAATAATTTCACCTTGATTGTCTCCCTTTTTATTTTTATCTGAATTCATGATGAACTTGTAGTTTCAAAGGACCAAAAATATTTCACTGTAAATATAAATATCGTGATCTATCCCAACATGTTATTATCATAAATGTACTAGGCAGTGCCACCGCGAAATTTACAGCCCATTAATGCCCATGAATCACCTATAAAGGAATCATTACAGTTCGATCATTACGGCTCGATGTGAAATTTATTATGATAATGTCAAAACCGGACGAGGAATATAATAGTGATAGATGTCTCTGTGTATAATAAAAATCTATGGTCTGATAGCATATTGCCGGGGATAGAGACGGAACCAAAGAGGTATGGCCAGGACAACAAAAAAAGAACTAAGTACTATTCTTATGGACGCTTGGACGCTAGAGCCTGTGGCTTGAGCAATAAGGATAAGCAAATTATAATAGAGCAAGGTACCTAAGCAGTAAGCACCGTTATCATTAACCAGTTAGCTCCCTGGGTTTGCTCATACTATGAATCACAGATGATGTTTATAATTTACTTGATTTAAAGGCTTGACATTGTTTTGACTTAAAAGTCTTGGCTACCACGTCACAAAAGTTTGAAATTCTTGTCAATGTTGATAAAGTGACATTATTGACATTTTCCTTTGAACTTTGAGTTGCTATGGCGGCATTTTCATAATATCAATTTATCAATGCATTGAATTTTCCACCGGATTTTGTTGAACTTAATTATTTTGTTTCCTAACCAAGTGATGTGAAGATGAAATGAGGCGGAATGTAGGCTAGTTCAAATCTTTTAACACTACCAACACTTTTGTGACCATCTATTTATATTTTCCAAATTGTAAAATTAGAATATTCACCATGGATAAAGTGGGATGTGAAGTAATATGCAAGAGTCATTCTGCCAGGTCTGAACGAGGTATGTCAATGGATGTAACAGCACTCACACATTTACTGTTATACAGAATATTTTTTGCATAGTTCTAATCGTACTATGCTCGCCATAGGATGTTATTTAACTTTATCTAAGAGCAAATCTAGGAGCTAAATATTATTATTATTATTTGATACACGTATCAGCTCTACGAGCTGAAACGTGTATACTTGTGTTCTTAATTATTTAAATGTTTGTCAAGTCTATTTTTGAAACAGGTTACTGTTGGAGCACTTATTAGTTTCCGGGAGAGAGTTCCACAATAGTATTTCAAATGGTAGAACTTATTAAATACCGCGGTAGCCTAGTGGTATGTGTAATGGACTGCTGAGACGAGGTCTCGGGTTCGATCCCAGGTTTTACCATGGCACACACCAATGACTTTTCGATGCTTTTCGAAGTTATGTGTGTATCTATCGCAGGTTTATAAGTGCCCGGTTAATGGCAATAGGCTCGCCACCTATTACATTGGGACCTAAACATAAACTGGCGAAATGTGGGTGCTAGCACCTCTGCCTACCCCTTCGGGGATATAGGCGTGAGTTTATGTTATGTTATGTTTAGAACTTATTAAAATACTCTGGCAATTTGACCCAATAACCATACCAGTAACATTAGAATCTGAAGGCTTGGAAGATAGAAATTACTACTAGCCCTAGTCCACCAATTCAATTAATATACTATATTATGTGATTGTTACGTTTTATTCTAATATTATTATCATAATTTCTTTTACAGACCAATACCGTATCTGCCCAACTAAGCTCTCCAAAAGTGACCTGGAAGACCTCTATTTTACTCTACTAGAGAACAATTTACAGCTCAAAAAGACCATCAATGTACAGCAAGACAGGATCAAAGTGCTATCCACCAAGGTGCAGAGATTGACCTCTGCACAGAATGTCCAGCGTGCAGATGAGAACAAAAACTGCTGTGTTGCTACTAAGGCTGTTGTTAGTCAGCAGAAAGATATGTTAGTAGATTTTATCTTTTATTTCATAAGTTATGTACTTACTTACTGCCAGCAGGGGACGAAATGGCTGGACGGGTTATTATCCACCTCTCAATATGGGTCATCTCATCCATTTCCCCTATTTTACTCCTGTGGAGGATATGAGGTGTCTAGCAATCACGGCATTTCATTAAACCTTCCTATCTTGCAAAAACTTACCATCTGTTCCACATTCAGATTATGTCTTCAGAATCTGACTTGTCCGTTCCCATTTTCGTGTTGTATTCCCAGCGGTGACTAGGGTAGACTGGAGAATTTGTGCTGTCATTGGGATGACTAAAAGCTTGTCTTGCTTTGTCCTCTATACTGACGGCACAGAAAATCTGTGTTTACAGGGTCGGCAGCGCAAGTGTGGCTTCTCTGATGTTACACACATCCATAGGCCACGGTAACCACTTTCCATCAGGTGCGCTGGTCTGCCACCTAAGTGGCATAAAAAAAAAACATAATTCCCAACTTTTCAGCGAGTATATGAGGCATTTGGCTAGCAGGTGGAGGTTAGTTTCCTTGGGTTCCATGCATTCTGGGCATTTGGGATCAGTCTTCACTCTTATTTCATAAGTTATTGTAATAATAATTTAAGGGAACAGGGTGAAATGGCTTACAAAGTAGTCCACCTGTCTGTCTGTCCTTTCTGATGCCCATAACACAAGTTTTTTCTTAGCATGGGTATCAGTGTTCAACTAAACACTTTTAAATCGATCTAAGATGATACTCCGAATGTATAATTGTAGTATAATTGTCTGGTTAATGGTGTCCAACGCTGGATGTAAATATTACAGGACATAGTGTATCATGTACACAGTGGTGTGCCCCAATGCTCAGTACTAGGACCAATCCTGTTTGTTTTATACATAACGGACCTAAAACTTGCCATTAACTCAAACTTGTCAATATTCGCATATGACACCTGCATGCATTAGCATAGAATGTTAAACACAAATGCAGTGATATACACGCATCAGTTTTAAGCTGCAAGTGTATCAAACAATAATAATAATAATACATTACTCACGCCAGTAAATCCCGGTATGGGTAGGCAGAGATGTATTTACATCCACATTTCCCCAACTATGATTCTCAGTCCCACATTTAGTGGACGAGCCTATTGCCATCAAGTGTCCACTTAGTCCTGGGCTGTATGTTTACTGTCGAATGAATCAGCCCTCTCCCTTAGTCAACACCCACAGGAAGAGAAGGAGTGGCCCTATTCTAGTCCACCGTGCACTAGTAGTAATGAAGTAAGGATCTCGTCAAGACCTTTGAGGCTCAGCCAACCTCATTGTAAGCTGGTAGACCTATAAATCTTTTTATTTATCTTACTATACCTACTGATAGATTTTATTTGTGTATGTTTCGTAGAGACATTTCAGAAACAAGTACGAAACACAGATACTAGAAATAGAATTAAATTAGTAATTTATATCAATATTTAAATCTTGGAAAATGTCTTCTTTTCACCATATTACCAAGTGTCTATTAATCCCACCGTCTCCTTTCCTACATAGGACAACACGTGTAGGTCTTAGACGTCACCCTCACACTGTGCAGAAAGCGGTTTGGAGACTCTTTTCTCTGCCGCACCACCAAGACCTGGAATTCATTCCAACACATGTGTTTCCTTCTTCCTACAGTCCCAGGTCCTTTAAGCGGAGCGTGAAAAAGCATCTGATGGGGCCGCCAAGCTGAGTGCCACCATTGTAACATTACTTAGTGTCTATAATGGTGACCCTCTTTCCTGAGACTTTGCCTTTAGCTTACTATCAGGGGAGATGAAGTCAAGTTGGCGTGTCCTAGATAAAAAAAATAGTGGATGTCATTTTTATAATATCAAAAGGATCCTTCTTAGAATATATTAACAAATACATATATTATCATCCGCTTATACAATTATATACATTACTGTTCATCCCAAAGTTGCCTAGAAGAAATTGCTTCAGCGATAAGACCGCCCATTGTACATTGAACTGTATACATGCTACCTACTTGTCCTACTGTAAATCTATTGGTGTACAATAAATAATTATCTATCTATAATCTCCATTTCAGGATAGCTGACTTAAAGCGTACGAACGAGCGAATGGCTGACAGGATTCGTAAGCTCAACATGAGACTGTGCTCGGCAAAGCAGTTCTGTAAATCAGCCACTCCACGAGGCCTCAGGTGCTCTACTGCGACTAGCCCGTATTTGATCAAGTATGATAATTCAATTAATTTTCCATATACTTACTGAGTTGGCTGAGACAGACTAAAATGCAAAAGGAGGATCTGTTGATTGATAATTTCATATATATAGCCCCAAGCTCTAGGCGGTGAGTAGGGTAGCCAGAGCTCACTGGAGAGATTTTGTACTGTCAGTGGGAAGACCAAAAGCTTGTCCTGCTTCGTCTTTTACACTGATGACACAGAAACTCTTGTGCTTACAGGGTTGGTAGCGCGAGTGTGACTCCCTTGGTGTTGCACACGTTCATAGGCCACGGTAACCACTTTCCATCAGGTGGGCCATGTGCTTGTCTGCCAACCAGGTGGTATAAAAAAAAGTCGCGAGGCAAACGACCCCTAGCGCCAATATTGGTAGATATATAAAATCTAGGAGCTCGTACGAATATCGGTAGATGGCACCCACTGTCGCCGTAAGACGGTTATATGTACAGAAGAATTTAGATGGTTTCAGGCGAATGTGGTCAGAGCGTTCCCCCCTGTAAGGGAAAGATTGCGGGTTCGATACCCGCCTGAACCGATTTTTCTATATCATAATTGAAATCTAGGATTAGTGGATTTGAGCTCCTTCGCTGCCATGTCATTTTGTGTTATCTACAAAAGACATACAAAAAAATGCGTACCACGATACCACGTATACTCGTATAGAGTAAAGTTTTTGACATGACGACTTGGGGTCTGCAGGGCCCTACTTACACTTTTGGAGTTCAAGCTAACCTTATCTGCTAGTTAGAAGACTTGCACAGGCTTTCCTTTGATAGGTCAAATGGCAGTCCCCAAACCAACATACCAATCAAAAACTGCAAGCATACCCAGGGCTGTATAATTGAAATATCAATATGATGATGATGGAGCCGTGTTGGTTCCCGGTAGAGTACACTTTCACTCCATCTCTTCCTGTAGGTGTCTTAAAAGACGACTAAGGGATAGGGCAGTTCTCTACCCGATAATAAACATACAGCATAAGTGCCCGCTTGACGGCGATAGGCTCTCCGCCTATTACGTAGGACCGAGCCCCACGACGAGAGACATCATAGTTGGCGAAATGTGGGTGTTAATACACCTCTGCCTACTTACTGGATTTACAGGTGTGAGTATATGTATGTATGATGGCTGGAGGCCTTTGGGTACCAGAGCCTCCTCTATTAACTAGCAGGGATACCCTGTGAGGGTTGTCGAAGCTTATAGCAGACCAGCAGAAAATGAAATACAGTAAGAATAGGGCTTTAACGTGGGAGCTGGGGTGCGAGGGATTTGTCTCAGATAATCTAACCTCCGGCAATCTGCGGCCCACACAGTCGGCGTGCGTTTTAGTCGGTTCAAGTCCGACATAACCTCCCCCACCGGCGTCAGTGGTGGAGGTCTGTGAGGATTTTGCGCACATAATAAAAAAGCAGTCGGTATTAAAAAGAAAGGTTCATTTCAATATTTTGTATGCCATAGGCGGAACATAGCTTCTATCATTTTTTATATAACATCTATTAAGTAACCTATGCTTCTCGAAATAAATTTTGAATTTGAATTTGAATTTGAATTCGTATTCGAATTTGAATTTGAATTAATTGAAGTTGGTTTGGGCACGAAGTTAAATTTAAATTTAAATTCGAATTCGTATTCGAATTTGAATTTGAATTAATTGAAGTTGGTTTGGGCACGAAGTTATCTATGGTAACGGGTATCATCAATATTGTATATGTCATTACTCACACTATACATGTTTTGTTTCCAGGCATTCCCCATGCAGTTACAAACAGCAGAGCCATTCCACACTCAAGTTAGCGGTCTCCTACCATAACTTATCAAGGTATTGTGTTTCATAATTGAAGCGTTGGTAGATCAGTGGTTAAAGAGTTTATGATAGAGAGGTCTTAGGTTTGAATCTAATTTCGAATCACTATCGATGCAATATCGGTTACGAGTATTCTGTTTTAAAAAAAATAAACATAATTTTACAGTGGCTCAGTGGTCAAAGCCAGTCCTTGTAAGGGAAAGCTCGCGGGTTTGAATCTCGCCTGCACCGATTAGATTTTTACTATTATTTCAATTTAATTGTTTATGTGGAGAAATCAAAAATCAATGTTTAAAAATGATTGTAACATAATTCATTGGTACCAATAATTTGTTCGAGTATCGGCAGATGGCTCTCACTGTCGCCGCAAAACGGATGTATAGGAATATTTGGATGACTCCAAGCGAGGTTTGATGATTCAGTGGTCAGAGCATCAGAAGGTTTCTTCATGGTCGGCAGCGCGAGTGTAACACACTTGCATACGTCCAAAGGCCACGGTAACCACTTTCCATCAGATGGGCCGTGTGCTTGTCTGCCACCTAAGTGGTTTAAAAAAAAGCATTCCCCCTATAAAGGAAAAATTTGTGAGGTCGAATCCAGCCTGATCAATTTTTCCTATCTTAATAGATATGAATAATTAGCATACTAAATGCTTTAAAATTTCATTCAATTATATATGTTTTTTATTGAGTCTTCTATGCAAATACAAATATAAACTCACGCCTATATCCCCGAAGGGGTAGGCAAAGGTGCTAGCACCCACATTTCGCCAGTTTTATGTTTAGGTCCCAATGTAATAGATGGCGAGCCTATTGCAATTAACCGGACACTTATAAACCTGCGATAAATACACACATAACTTCGAAAAGCATCGAAAAGTCATTCGTGTGTGTGTCATGGTAAAACCTGGGATCGAACCCGAGACCTCGTCTCAGCAGTCCATTACCCAAACCACTAGGCTACAAATATGATTATTTATTTTTCAGGGATACGTTAGTTACGAGATATGTACAAACGGAACCGTGTGATTCAACAAAGTAAGTGGACCATGATATTGTTAACTCACCTATCTTATAACTAGGGCTGTTTAATATAAGACAGATGTATACAGCCCAGACTCAGCCTCAGATGCATGGCTCGAGTCAACAATAGTACTCGGAAGTCGGCAATAGGCTCACCCCCTATTATGTGGGACCGAATTCAATGATTAGTGAAATGTGGATGTTAATTCACCTCTGCTTAGACCGCCGGGGATAAAGGCGTGATTATATGTATGTATGTTTATCTTATAATATTTCTAATTCTATCTCCTATCAATAATAGCATTTTTTTAATATATATATATAGAACACGTCAATTATAGTTGCCTTGCCTGATGATAATCTGAAGGCAAAGTCTCAGAAAAGAGAGTCACCATTACTTACACATACCATGTGATAATGGAAACACTCAGCTTGACGGTTTCGTCACATGCTTTTTCACTAATAATTGATAATAGTAGTTTTAAAAATGTTCCATTGATGTGTGCTAAGTAATTCTGCATTGATTGAGTGCAAATTTTGCCATACAATCAAGCCCCAGGTGGAAGCAGTTTTCTTGCTTCCACCTGGGGCTTGATTCTGATGATTTTATATTTAATATAATATTTTATATCATGGAGAAACCATTGTCATGCCACAGACACAAAAAATTACATTTAATTTTTATCCGACTACGGCATAGCTAAAGGAAGGTTATGATTTTGACAGGCTATGTATGTATGTATGTAGGTTCATCTGTTCCCTCATAGCTCCTGATCTACTTGTTGGAACTGGACAAAGTGACGACGGTATTCCTGTCCCAATTGAGCAGTCCGACTGGAGAAGTACCTCCACCCTAAAGAATACCACGGCTATAATAACCTCGTGTTGTGTTCCCGGCGGTGAGTAGAGTAGCCAGAGCTCACTGGAGAGTTTTTGTGCTGTCAGTGGGAAGACCAAAGGCTTGTCCTGATTGTTTCTTCTACACTGACACAGAAACTATCTGTTCTTACAGGGTCGGCAGCACGGGTGTAACAATCCTGGTTTTGCACACATTTATAGGTCACGGTAACCACTTTCCGTGGGCTTGTCTGCCACATAAGTTGTAGAAAAAAAAATTATAACACATTTTGAGTCCAAGATATGTGCCTCGAGGGAAAATAAGAAGAATAAATTGAATTCTTGCAGTACCTAAGTACCTACTCTAAAAAATGATATTAAAATATGTACCTATTACTTTTTTTAGAGTCGAAGAGGACAAGGAGTCTTGTGAAGATAATAAATGTAAGACTCTCGTGGACGAATTGAATGATAGGATTCTCGAATTGGAGGAGGTAAGTATCGCCCCCGGTTTCACTCGTGACTTGTTCCTACTGCCAGTGGAGACGCCTCATAATCAAAATAATCGGGATATTTACCATGTTGCATTGTTTTGAGTTCCGACATTTCGGCGCTGTCTTTGCAAAAACTACCGGGAACAAGTCAAAACAAAATCACGAGTGGATACAGTAAGCATCGTGTGTCGTGTACGTGATCGAGATCGGGTTCGAGTTTGTAGTGAGAGTGAAACCAGTGGTAGTGCAGATACGCGTAATAAAAGAGCTCGAAAGAGGGTAGATCGATATAATTACTCTTAGAAAATACTTTTTCTATGTTCACCGCTACTACTCCAGTTCCTCCAGGATCAGGGTGCTTGCAATAGCGCTGAAATATCGGAAACTTAAAACAATGCAACATGGTAAATATCCCGATTATTTTGATACTGATGTGAGTGACCAAGATGGTTTAAATGCCAATACATTGGAGACGCCGTTGGCTGGACGGGTGATCACCCCTTCTGTGTGGGCCGTTTCAACTATTTTCCCTGTTCGCCCATGACATACTTCGATTGCACCTCTCTAACCCATAATAAGTGAGCGTAATTTATTAGTTTTCAAATCATGTACAGATTACCGTGGCCATAATAACTTTGTGTTATGTTCCCGACGGAGACTAGGGTAGCCAGAGCTCACTGGAGAGTTTGTGCTGTCAATGGGAAGACTAAAAGCTTGTCCTGCTTTGTCTTCTACACTGACGGCACAGAAACTCTCTGTGCTTACAGGGTCGGAAGCGCGAGTGTGGCTCCTTTGGTGTTACAAACGTCCATAGGCCACGGTGACCACTTTCCATCAGGTTGTGCTTGTCTGCCACCTAAGTGGTATAAAAAAATATATAAAAAATTAATCTGCTGGAATTGTTGTCATTACCCGACCAAGGTAAAGTCAAAGGAAAATTATGATTTTGACAGGCAATGTATGTGTGTTCGTTCATCTGTTACCGCGTAGCTTCTTAACTACTTACTACGTGGGGCGTACTATAAGTTTCCGGAATGAATATGAAACATTACTATTAAAGGTACAAAATTAATTTATTGTTTTTAAAAAATAATCTCCCTTGGCGTCTATGCACTTTTTCATTCGATCAAACCAGTTTTGAAAACTTTTGTGCCACTCCTCTGTGGTGACCTCTGAAACGTGTTTTTCATACTCCTCGACAGCCTCTTCAGGTGATGAAAATCGTTGGCCGCGTAATTGGTTCTTAATTTTTGGGAACAGATAAAAGTCACAAGGTGCCAGGTCGGGACTGTATGCAGGATGACTCATGAGTTCTACATTTTTCGCCTTCAAAAAGTCGTTTGTCTGTCTGGCCGTGTGAGAACTAGCATTGTCGTGGTGCAGGATGATACGGCGTTTACGGTTATTTTTACGGAGTTCGTCATTAACTTCCGGCAAACAAATGGTCGTGTACCAGTCACTATTCACAGTACGACGATTTTCTAAAGCAACAGTAGCCACGTGTCCAGTTTTATTAAAAAAAGAAGCAATCATCCGCTTAGATGCACTTTTCACGCGCGCCACTTTGGTTGGTTTCGGCTCATCTTGAAAGACCCATACGCTCGATTGCTGCTTTGTTTTGGGATCGTAGCAATAAATCCATGTTTCGTCACCTGTTACTATGTCCCACACCAAATTTGACGCACCTTCGTTGAATCTGGTAAGCATGGCACTGCACCAAGTGACGCGGTCCGTTTTTTGATCCTCGGTCAAGTTATGTGGGATCCACCGCGAGCACAGCTTTCTCACACCCAAATGTTTGTGTAGGATTGATTGTATTTGACTCATGCCTATTTCTAAGGATGCGCGAATTTCATGGTAGGTCACATGCCTGTCTGTTTCAATCATACGGCGCACAGCATCGATGTTTTTGTTGGTCACAGCGGTGGACGGCCGACCATCGCGAGATTCGTCACTGAGATTGATACGACCACGCTTGAATTCTGCAAACCAGCTATAAACAGTCGTCTTGCATGGAGCTTCATCGCCAAAAGCTGTTTCAAGCCGAGCGATGCTCTGTTGAGCCGTCAAATTACACTTAAAATCGTAGAAAATCATACTACGAAAATTTTCCCGAGTTAAATCCATGTTGATGCAGACACACAATTTTTTAAATGGCGCCACAAGGTAAAAACAAAAGACAGTCAGATGAAACAAACTGTATTCTACAGCCAAAGAGTTCTATTTTCAAATGTTGTAATAAATTTTTAAATATTGTTTATGTAAGTGGCCAGTTCCGGAAACTTTTAGTGTAACCTATGTATAATGTTAACGGGAATTAACGCGATCATGGTATAGGTACATACCTTTGGCTTGCCTGACGTTTCGACCATGTTACACCGGCCGTGGTCATAGGCTGACTGGCTCAGTGGAGCACGCCCGCCGTCTTCAAGTCCGTGAAGTAATAAGTTATTCATCTACCCGCACATTCTCGAAATTTCTAAAATTTTCTTTATAACCCATACACTCTTGCACTAACTCTAAAACTTATGCATAGCTTATTTATTTGGATTGAATTTTGCCAATATCAAGTAAATGTCTTTAAAATTATTAATGGCGAGACGCCAATGTCAAGATTTTCAAGTTGCGGTCCTTTAGATTGATTGTTGATGGTGACGATTATGATGAGTTGATGATGTTGATGATGATGGTGATTAATGAGATGATTGCTCAGTAAAGTTGTTGGGACTTTACTAGAAACTCCCTAGGGACATTTGGGACCAACACGAAGAGTCACAATTCAATGTAATATGCCATTTTCTTACACTTGTGTGCGTTGGTAAAGACGTTATGTCTAAAAATCGACCATTTTTATACATATAAATTCGAATTCACACCAATTTCGGAAAATAATATAATACCGTGATGTGCTCTTCTTCGTGTTGGTCAAAACCCCTCATGCATATCACAGAAGCTGTCCACCACCCGAGAAGAGGGTGAGCTGCGCGTGAGTGGCTTGCAGGGCGAGCTACAGCGCACGCGCGGGGAGCGCGTCGCCTGCGCACACGCCCTGGCGCGGGCGGAGGAGGGGAACGCGGCCCTCGCCGCCAAGCTGAGGGACGCCGACGGGCGAGCTTGTATGTCATCTCTCTATAAGCTTTACAAAAGCTCATCGTCTTATATTCATCATCATTTTTATTAAGCACAGTAATAAAACAACACGCAGAACTTCCTTACAGCACTGAAATTACTAACAAAAGGCCGAAAGATTTTGTTTGCACTGAATGAATTGCGATAAAACACAAGTACACAGGCAAATTTTACTTTAGTATTAGGTAAAGTTATCCATGATCACGGAGTTCAATCCTCCGTGATCGTGGTTGCAACAGCGCCGAAATATCGAAAACTTAGAACAATGCAACATGGTAAATATTCCGATGACTAATGTGGGAGACCATGATAATTTTACTAGTTTTTAGGAGCACTTCTGTACAAAAGGATAAACGCTTTACCAAGCATTTATTCTCTAAATTAATCGTGTTGTTAACGAGTTGTAAAGAATGTCCTCCAAAGATTGTCCTACGATGACACAGAGGAGTTATTGTCTGTTTTAAAATAAATAATTACTGTTAAGTTGCGTAATTAAGACATCATTTTAGAAGTAGTGAATCACTCTAGCATTGTATTATTCTTAGTAAATTGGTTATATCTGTAATAAGTATTTAAGAAATATTATTAATCTGAACTTGACGCCTGAAGCACAGGACTACTTAGTTCAGGCACAGATTCTGAGCACTATTGTTGACTCGAGCCATGCATCTGCGGCTGAGTCTGGGCTGCATATATCTGTCTGATGTTAAACAGCCCTATCCCTTAGTCGCCTTGTACTACACCGCATGGGAAGAGCTGGGGCGGTCCAAATTCTACTCTGCCGGGAACACAAGCGGTTCGGAGACTCTTTCCTCTGTCGCACCATTAAGGCCTGGAATTCATTACCAGCTCACGTGTTTCCTTCTTCCTACAGTCCCGGGTCCTTTAAGCGGGGCGTGAAAAAGCATATGATAAGGCCGTCAAGCTGAGTGTCACCATTGTCACACGGTATGTGTATGTAATGGTGACCCTCTTTTCTGGGATTTTGCCTTCAGCTTACCATCAGGCAAGGCGAAGTCCAATTGACGTGTCCTATATAAATAAAAAAAAAAAAAAAAAAAAAAACACGTCTTTAAATTCTCACATTATCTTTTACAGGTGAACTGAAAACGCAGTTATCTATAGAGAAGAGAAGAGTGGCGGAGTTGGAGATCAGACTCAAAGCGGCGACGATCTCTAACAGAGTCAGCAAGAGTATCGAAGAAACCTTGACGAGTATTCAGGTGATACATTTTTATGATTGTTTTAAGGTCCGCATCTACGGATCCCAAGCTAACCCTCTTTTTCAACGTGCGCGAATTCCCTACGGATACCTCCCTAGCTGGAGTTGGTGGGGGTGGTTATGTCGGCTGATCAAGCTGATCCTCAAACCTTGGGAATCCGGCAATCATTGAGTAGACCAGATAGTAGATATGGTTGATTTGTTCCCCGAAAATTTTGTATGCTATACCTATATTTTGCGTGCAAACTGCTATTTAAATAGGATGGAGCTATACAAGACCTTCAAGAGTCCAGGCCAACTTCATCTGCAAGCTGATACATTTACTGAATGACGAAAGAGGTTCTAGCGCAGGCTTTTGTCTCAGCGGCGAGCACAGCGCCCACTTGATAGAAAGTGGTTACCGTGGCCTATGGACGTGTGTAAAATCAGAGGAGTCACACACGCGCTACCGACCCTGTAAGCACAGAGAGTTTTATGTGCTGTCAGTGTAGAAGACAAAGCAGGACAAGCCTTTAGTCTTCCCACTGACAGCACAAACTCTCCAGCGAGCTCTGGCTACCCTACTCACCGCTGGAAATACAACACGAAGTTATTATTACCGCAGTATTCTGTAGGGCGGAGGTACTTGCCCCGTAATTGCTCAATTGGACGGAAATTCCGTCGTGTCTTATCTCCTACAGGTTTAATGGTTAGACGGGTATTCCGTTAAATTACATTTCGAGGGAAAGATCGCGGGTTCGAATCCCGCTTGAACCGTTTGAATTCTTTTTATATCCTAATCGATTTGAATAGTTAGCATATCAAATGCTTTAACATTCATTAAATCGTTTGAGCGGAGTCAAAAATCAATGTTTAAAAATGATTGCAACACTATTCATTGGTTTCGATAATTCGTATGAATGTCGATAGATGGCTCCCACCGTCATCGTAAGACGGATATATGTATAGAAGAATTTGGATGGCATCGGGCGAAGGTTCTGTGGCTTAGTGGTCAGAGCGTTCCCCCTGTAAGGGTAAGAGCGCGGTTTCGAATCCCGTGTGAATCGTGTCAATATTTTCTATATATCAAAAGATATTATAATGTTATGGGAACAGTGCATTGCACGAGCGAAAGTCGATGAGAGAAGAACCAACGACAATTGGTGTTGCCAATTTTGTCCTTATTATTCACTGCTAAGAAAACCCTATTCATTGTAGCGCCGCAATTCCTGGGCACACCACTTACCATCTCCTCGAGTATCGGGATCCTTGGTGTCGATATCTCCAACGACGTCCAATACCGAAGTCATTTGCAGGACAAGGTTAAGTTGGCATCAAGAAAACTCGGGGTACTCATCAGGGCGAAGCAGTACTTCACTGCGGGGCAGCAACTCCTTTATAAAGCACAGGTCCGGCCTCACATGGAGTACTGCTGTCACCTCTTCTTTTTTTTTTCTTTTATACCACTTAGTTGGCAGACAAGCACACGGCCCACCTGATGGGAAGCGGTTACCGTGGCCTATGGACGTATGCAACACCAGGGGTGTCACACTCGCGCTGCCGACCATGAAGAAACCTTCTGATGCCCCTCTTGAAGAACCCCATATTGTAGGCGCTTGGGAAAACCGCAGCAGGGAGGTCATTCCACAGCTTGAGTGTGCGTGGGATGAAGTTTCTTTCATACCGCACAGTGCGTACCGTCTCAGGTCGCAATGTGTGGGGATGAATTCCCTGCCTATGGCGAGAGGTGCGATGATAGAATGTAGCTACGGGCATCATGTCAAACAATTCATCTGAGCACAAACCATTGTATAGGCGGTAGAACACACACAGTGAGGCAAAATCCCTCCTAAGGCTAAGAGGTTCCACTCTACCTGTGAGTATGGGATTGTCAACCAGCCTCAATGCCCGTCTTTGCAACGAGTCGAAGGGGTCAAGCTGGTATGCAGGCGCTCCAGCAAAAAGGTGACAGCAGTACTCCATGTGAGGCCGGACCTGTGCTTTATAAAGAAGGAGTTGCTGCCCCGCAGTGAAATACCGCTTTGCCCTGTTGAGCACTCCGAGCTTTCTTGATGCCAACTTAACCTTGTCCTGCAAATGACTTCGGTATTGGACGTCACTGGAGATATCGACACCAAGGATCCCGATACTCGGGGAGATGGTAAGCGGTGTGCCCAGGAATTGCGGCGCTACAATGAATGGGGTTTTCTTAGCGGTGAATACACATACTTGTGTCTTAGTGGGGTTGAATTGGACCAGGTTTAGTCGACCCCAATCGGACACTCCAGAGAGAGTAGTCTCGATTTCAGACACAAGTTGTTCGCGACTCTTCTCCACCTCGGACTGAGGGATATTTGCACGGCCCGTGTAATACGTGTCCCCGGTACTGTCGTCCGCATAACAATGAATGGAGCCATCAGACAGCATGTCATTGATATGCAGCAGAAACAGCGTCGGAGACAACACGGAGCCTTGTGGGACACCAGCGTTTATGTTCATGCGGTCCGAGCAGCTGCCGTCGACGACGGCTTGGATGCTTCTGTTGGACAAAAAGCTGGAGATCCATTCGCACAATCCCTCGGGGAGTCCATAATATGGCAACTTCGTAAGAAGACCTTTGTGCCAGACCCGATCGAAGGCCTTCGCTACATCGAGGCTGACCGCTAGTGCCTCACCGCGACTCTCGATGGCTTGCGCCCACCGGTTTGTGAGATACACAAGACGGTCACCGGTAGAGCGACGGTGGCGAAAACCGTACTGTCGGTCGCTCAGTAGATCGTTTCCTTCAAGGTACCTCAGGAGCTGTGTATTAATAACACGCTCCATAACCTTCGAGAGAAGGGAGGTTATAGCGATAGGCCTGTAATTGGTCGGATCTGTCCTGTCACCTTTCTTAGGTACAGGGTGCACGAACGCAGTCTTCCACGAGGCCGGGACCTGCCTCGCGGAGTATGAGAGTGCGAAAAGGCGTGTAAGTACCGGGCACAGCTCGGGGGCACAGTGCTTAAGCACCATCGCCGGTATACCGTCCGGCCCACTCGACTTCCGAACATCTAGGGACTTAAGCTCGCGCCGGACCACCCCACCACCACTCTTTGCTGGAGCACCTGCATACTAGCTTGACCCCTTCGACTCGTTGCAAAGACGGGCATTGAGACTGGTTGATAATCCCAGACTCACAGGTAGAGTGGAACCTCTTAGCCTTAGGAGGGATTTTGCCTCACTGTGTGTGTTCTACCGCCTATACAATGGTTTGTGCTCAGATGAATTGTTTGACATGATGCCCGTAGCTACATTCTATCATCGCACCTTTCGCCATAGGCAGGGAATTCATCGTCACACATAGCGACCTGAGACTGTGCGCACTGTGCGGTAAGAAAGAAAATTCATCCCACGCACACTCAAGCTGTGGAATGACCTCCCTGCTGCGGTTTTCCCAAGCGCCTACAATATGGAGTTCTTCAAGAGGGGCATCAGAAGGTTTCTTTATGGTCGGCAGCGCGAGTTTCACACCCCTGGTGTTGCATACGTCCATAGGCCACGGTAACCGCTTCCCATCAGGTGGGCCGTGTGCTTGTCTGCCAAGTGGTATAAAAAAAAATGCGAAAAATCTCCCCGGATACCCTTACCAGAGCCAGTGGGAGAGGTTATGTCGGACTCGAACCGGTTAAAACCCACGGTGTCTGAGGGTTGCCGGAAGTGAGATTTCCGGAGGCATATCCCTCGCACCCCGGCCAACCCAAAGCCATCTCTTTCAAGCTGGCCCTCTTCGGGTGTTGCCAATCTCTCATGCAGGATATGGTGCCACTACACTTTTTTGTATGTAATGAGTTAAAATTCATACAAGTCCATTTACACAGGAATCCAACAAGACATCAGGTGTGGAAATCACTCCGACGTGTTCTTGCGGTTCTCCGCGCTCCAAAGTCGACTCTAACTCACAGGTAAGCTCACTACAAGATCGGCCATTTGAGGTATATATAATATAATATAATATAGCTATTTACATTTTTAAAGAATATTAGAACGAAATTACTAATATTCCCTCAAACCCCTCTAGCTAATCTAAATTTGCTTGTGTTAAGAGTGGATTCACATCGGTAGTGTAATGACCAGGAATCGAGCCCGGGACCTCTCGATCGTAAGGCCTCCTTAACCATCATCAAATCATCATGTACCGTCGTATTAGATGAATATCTCGTGCTTGTAAAGAGCAAACACAGAGAGGAGGCGCTATGATAAATAATGCCTGACATAAGTGAGTTTTTTTTTATATAGATGAGTGTGGTCAATAGGGGTTAGATCCCGCCTATTTTAATCCTCTGATGACTAAAGACACAGTTGTCAGAATTCACGCTCAATGACCAACCAACGGTACTCGCTTATAGCCCAGCGATGTTTGACATCTCGTTTTTAGTTGCTAGTTTTACTCGTTCATCATCGGCGATGGAAAAACTGTCTAACACTTATAAAATAGTTTTGTGTATTCGCTTCGATGCAATTTACCTCTTCACTGTGCCTCCTCCTCTCTGTGTTTGCCCCGCACTTTTTACTTCACTCAATCATGTAAAAATAAATCATTAAAAATGATTCTTTTGCTAGTTCGTTAGATTAGTTCTACTGGGAAGATACCAGCAATTACAGGCTGTTACATCATTTCCAGCAAGCGTACCTGGGGCTGTCTCCTAAAGTAAGCGACAATAGTGACGCGAGCAAACTGTCCAAAAGCGCGGATGACTCCGGCTACACAGACACTAGCAAGAGTCAGCAGCCGTCGGATGACCAGGTCAGTATTTTGTGACGTCATATTCGTGATTGGTCGGGGGTTTTATGAAGGTCTATCGAGATTTTGGAAGCCAAGGAAATCTCACCTGAGCCGGTAAATGTGCTAAGTAAATAAATAATTCTAACAAGAAAATCAAGGTACCAACTTCCCCTTGCCTGCTCTCCACTGTGCCCTCTGGTCAGAGGGACATGTGAGAACCCTCCGAGCAGCCTTCTACAGGGTCAATCTCTCGTTGCGACTGGTATTGGGTAAGAGGCGCTGCGGCACATGGCATGGAGGTTCCGGGCCACATATTCGGATCTCGTTCCCGTTGCATCTTCTGTTCAGCAGACACTCCTACTTCAGCTGACATACTTCAGACCCCCGTTGCACCTCCGCCCATAATTTAATAGTTTTCAAATAATCTATGGGAATCTGTCGGATTTATTGACATTTATAATTTGGTAAATCTATTAAATAGAAGTAGTAATCTATTGAATAGAAAGTCCGGTATTAATAATCCAAAAAGTAATCAATAGGTATCGAAATGAGGTAACAAATAATACAAAGGACGTATGGTCTGACTGATCGATATTTCTCTTCATATATTTCATCACGCAAAATTTTCAAATTGCGATATCCTTTTGCTTATTCATTGCAATTACATAGTTTGATTTGCCATTCTTTTTCTACATGAAATGCGCAATATGTCTAAAGTATTTATTTATTAATTTTTTTACCAATTAGGTGGCAGACATGCACACGGCCCACCTGATGGGAAGTGGTTACCGTGGCCTATGGATGTGTGCAACACCAGAGGCGTTACACTCGCGCTGTTGACCCTGAAAAACCCAATGCCCCTCTTGAAGAACACCATATTGTAGACGCTTGGGAACTCCGCAGCAGAGAGTTCATTCTACAGCTTGAGTGTGCGTGGGATGAATTTTCTTTCATAACGCATAGTGCCCACCGTTTCAGGCATATGGCAAGCGGTGTGTTCATAGAATGTTTAATTAAATAAAAGAAATGATATTGTGTTGTTAAAAATAGCTTTGAAAATGACACATTTTTTTTTTACTTTGTAAAAGATAAAAATGGTTAATGTGGGTTTTCTTTTCATTAGCAGCATTAGAGATATGCTATATATTACCGCCTAATTTATTTTGTTCTATCATCAATAGTTTTCACAGCGCACGCGATGTAAATAATTATTTAGGTCATTTTTATACATCATACATCCTTATTTTTGAAAGATAATATAGCCTATATTATTTAGTCATTAAAGGTATAAGATTTTTTGAATTCGCTGCAGTAGTTGTTGTTGTGTTTGAGTTTATTTGCATATAAAATACAAATCTTTCCTCTTAAATCGATGTATGGAAATCTGCCGGACTTATTGACATTTATGATCACTGCTCAGCTTCCTTTTGTGGTAATGTGATGTTACATAGCCTATAACCTCTGCCAATAAATGAACTATTCAAGAAAGATTTTTTAATTCGAAGCAGTAGTTCCTGAGATTAGGACGTTCAAACAAACAAACTCTTCAGCTTTATAATATTAGAATAGATGCTTATTGAGTATATGAAATCATCCTCATGTTTTACCGTCAGTATTTACGGAAGCGACTGCCGTCTGACCACACGATCCTGAAACGAAATAAATCCTGAACTTGCGTTAAAGCTTCCCCCCCGTCAATCAGTAGTTTAAAGGGGAGGTCTCTCTATGTCGGGTAGTAATTTAATTATAGTGTTGCATAATTACAGAGCTTGAACAAGATTATTGAGGAGCTCACGAAAAGAATTGTCTTATTGCAGTCACAAGTGGACGCCTTGACTATATCACCGCCTTCACCGGTAATTAATACTAGATACTAATAACTATCTTTATATTAGATCACTTTTATGAGCTATATTGAAAAAAAAAAAGTGAGCTTCTGCGTTTCTGGGCGGAGCTAGGCTGGCTACTTTAGCCATTACTCTGCACGTACAATGGCCCAAAAAGTTGCCAAGGGTGGACAAAGCAGTCCCTTTTCATCGAAGAGGTCAAATAGCAGTTGCTTCCACAAAAGACCCCGGGCTCCAAAGTGTGAGTTTTAGGTGCACCGGGCGCCTAATGAGTTCCCGAAATTCGCGATGGGCTCCAAAAATACTTATAAAACGTTGGACTATGAATTCAAAAACTCGTATCTCAGTATAAGTGATGTTCTTATTGTTTTTTATTACAAATCGTGATTAGTACTTTCCGCAATGCAATGCAAGTATGCTACTTTTTCCTATCGATTTAGCTCGGACAAAGTCAACATCCAAGACTAGCCATAAACCCGTGATCCCTTACAGAGGACTCTAACTAATTGAACTGCCAGGACACATCGTGTACACTTCCAATTAGTCTCACCATCTCCTTTCCTACACAGGACAACACGTGCAGGGCTTAGATCTCACCCTCACACTGTGCAGAATATACGAGCAAGAACCAAGCGGTTCGGAGACTCTTACATTTGTCGCACCATTAAGGTCTGGAATTCATTACCAGCTCACGTGTTTCCTTTTCCCTACAGTCCCGGGTTCTTTAAGCGGGGCGTGAAAAAGCATCTGATGAGGCCGTCAAGCTGAGTGGCACCATTGTAACATGGTATATGTATGTAATGGTGATCCTCTTTTCTGAGATTTCGTATTCAGCTTACCATCAGACGGGGCAAAGCGTAATTGACGTGTCCTATGTAAAAAAATACAAAATTCTCTTATACACACGTCCTAAATATTAACTTTTTCGATCTAAACCTATTATTGTATTCGACGACCTCCGTGCCGTAGCGGTAAAGCATTCGACTGCTATGCAGGGGGCGCGGGTTCGATTCCCGCTCAGTGCAAATATTTGTATGCATGAATATGTATATTTGCATTGGTCTGGGTGTTTCTATGTATAATATGTATGTATTTACGAAAAAAAAAGTATCTAAGTATATTTATCCGCATTCTAGATCCCATAACACAAGCTAGTTAAGCTATGCTTACCATGGGTCTAGATAGCGTTGTGTAGAATGTCGTGAAATAATAATTATTTATTATTATTATTATTTATTATTATTATTATTATTATTATTTTTATTATTGTACTAATTACAATCATATTGATTTTTATTACTGTGTATAGTGTAGACATATCAATTATACTACATACTTAAATGTATATTAATCTTACTATTTTAGCCCGTACGCGAAAAACTGAAAACAGCCGAAATACCCGCGACAGCAGACCATAATACACCAACTATAATAGCACATTCAACTCCTAAAACAAAGGCAACCATTGATTCGAACTCCACACAGCCACAGACAGCATCTAACCAAAACACTCAAGGACAAACACCGCTGACGGACATAGGGACCAACGAAGCTGGACGAATTACTCCAAGACAGGAAAGCCATACATCTATTCCTGAACCTACTCAAAGTGGTAATTGGGAGAGAAATAAGACAAAATTAAAGTTAATTACTAGTAAATTTAAGGAAAAACATTGTGAAATTAAAGAAAAAGATAGTATAATTAAAGATAAAGATAGTGTAATTGAACAAAAAGATAGCACCACCAAGATAGCAGAATATATAGATAATACTAAGCAAAACGATAATGATATTAAAAAAGTTAAGGAAAATAGTGAAAAATGTAAAGAAATGTCACCTTTAGAACAGAAAGAACCAGAATTAAAAATGATATCTGAAGATAATACTTCAGATAACAATGTTCTGAATATAGAAATTAGAAACATTAAATCTAATACTCAAAATGTTTTAAATAAAGAGTTTGTTCAAGGAGTTGAAATAGATAAAAAGCCTGGTTCCCAAGAGAAAGCTGATAGTCAACATAAGGTTAATAGTCCAAGAAAGTCTGATAAGAACAATGCCTTCAAATATATACATAGGGAAAGAAAGAAGGATAGAAATTGGAAATCAGTTTTGAATGCTGAACAACCGAAGATAGAAAGGCCTAGAACATTATGTAAGTTCAACAATATTTTCTAACATACATATAATCACGCCATTATCCCCGGAGGGTTAGGCAGAGCTGAATTAATACCCACATTTATCAATCATTGTATTCAGTACCACGTAATACGGGGTGAGCCTATAGCCGTCTTCCGGGCACTATTGTAGACTCGAACCATGCATCTGAGGCTGAGTCTGGGCTGTATATATCTGTCTGGCGTTAAACAGCCCCATCCCTTAGTCGCCTTGTACGACACCGCGTGGGAAGAGATGGGGTGGTCCAAATTCTACCCTTCCGGGGACCACGCGGCTATTAGAGATATTTATTATATCTCTCTAAATATATATAAGAAGTAATAAACTTCATGAAGAAAATCAATACCTAACGTGTAGTAGAGTGATTGTACAGGAAAATAATATATTTACAGTTTTTCTTTGCTTATCCTCATTCCAGTGCGAACCGACACCGTGAAGCGGAACCCGAGTACTTGCTCTGAGGCGACGTACACTGTGGAAGGAGACAGGAGTGACGCCAGCTCCCCTGACGACACGGACTACGAGATCTCCTCTATGAGTGACCTCACGGATGACAGAGGTTTGTTGCTTTCAAGCTTTTGTGTAAGAGGACCCTACGAAAGTATTTGAAGCCCAAGACAATGGGTAGGGCAGCGGAAGCTTACTGGGGGCTTCTTCTTTTTTGTATACCACTTGATTGGCAGACAAGCACACAGCCCACCTTTATGGAAAGTGGTTACCGTGGCCTATGGACGTATGCAACACCACGGGAGTCACACTCACGCTGCCAACCCTGTAAACACAAAAGTTTCTGTGCCGTTAGTGTAAAAGACAAAGCAGGACAAGCTTTTGGTCTTCCCACTGACAGTACAAAAACTATTCAGTGAGCTCTGGCTACTCTACTCACCGCCGGGAACACAACACGAGGTTATTATGGTTGCGGTATTCTGTAGGGTGGAGGTACTTCCCCAGTCGGACTGCTCAATTGGACGGAAATACCGTCGTGCCCTACTTCCTCTATATACATTCACAACGAAGCCTGTGAAGCCCCCAGTAAGCTTCTGCGCTTCTGGGTGGAGCTAAGCTGTCTACTCTAGCCAGTACTCTGTACGCAGAATGGCTAAGTGCGGACAAAGAAGACTCTTTCTATTGAACGGGTCAGATGACAGTTGCTCCCGCAAAAGACCCCGGGCTCCAATGTGTGAGTTTTAGGTGCACCAGGTGCCTAAAGAGTTCCCGGAATTCGCGATGGGCTCCAAAAATAATTTATAAAATGTTGGGCTACGAATTCAAAAGTGAATTTCAAAATGATTGTAAAATTTAATGTTCAGCTACTTTTGTTTCTAATCCTATGAAAGTTTGTAAAGATGTTTGTATATAGTTAATAGTATAGTATAGGTACATACATACCTTTGGTTTGCCTGACGTTAGAATAGAATAGAATCGTTTTATTTGTTCAAAACATGTGTGTACATACAAAAGCATGCAATAGGTCAGTAATAGTATCTAATATATAGTCCAGTCATGTTGTGCCCCATATAGCGGCGTACAAATATATGCGTGAGGAGACGCTTAGTCATAAGATGCGCATTAATTGCTTTCAATTTTCACTAACAGTTCAAATCATTATGTAATGTAATGTCAAATCAGAAATACAGTAGAAATGTCAATATCTTATCAATAATCATGTCAAATAGATTAAAATACAATAGAAAATGTACTACATATCAATAACAATGGCAAGTATATATTAAGTTAGTGGTCAAAATACAGTCAACAATGTCAGAATATTAGGCCTACCTAATTAGTTACACCAGGTTACACAGGTCATGGTCACAGTTAGTTATTAACATTGTAAAGTTATTAAGATGTTTGAATGTTTGTTATTCAATCACGTTTTAACGGATGAGCGGATCTGACAGTAATTTAGCACAAGGATAGATTAGAACTTGGAATAACACAGCATTTTATCTCGCGAAAAGGTTACGGGAACGAGATCAATATTGCGATTCTCAGCTTGTTGTACATAAATGCTTCATATTCCAGCCAAGAGTCCTGCTCAGAGCCGGCTGTCCCCTGGCGAACGCAAGTCGCGCCTCGTTCACTGCGGTTCGTACTCGCCCAGTGCGAACTACTCACTCAGTGAGGGAGAAATACCTGTCACTAACGGTACGTACCTATAACTACTTGTTGATTTTGTGGAGTTTATGGCTTAGGATCAGGCTCTTCGTTCTTTTTTTTTATCTAGGACACGCCAACTTGACTTTATCTCGCGTGATGGTAAGCTAAAAGCAAAGTCTCAGGAAAGAGGGTCACCATTACAGACACTAAGTAGTGTTACAATGGTGGAACATAGCTTGGCGGCCTCATCAGATGCTTTTTCACGCCCCGCTTAAAGGACCTGGGAGTGTAGGAAGAAGGAGACACGTGAGCTGGAAATGAATTCCAAGGTCTTGGTGGTGCGGCAAAGAAAAGAGTCTCCGAACCGCTTGGTTCTTGCTCGTATATTCTGCACAGTGTGAGGGTGACATCTAAGCCCTGCACGTGTTGTCCTATGTATTAGTTGGATCATACAAAACGAGGTGGGAGGTAGAGCTCACCCACATTCCTACCGTGGTTCCTGAAGACATACTTTCTCGTGATGGGCTTGGCCCCTATGAACCTTTTCGCACTCAGTCGGGGCTAAGTCCAGTCTATCTATGAAACAGGTAAACTGGAAAATTAACTATCAAAAGGACATAAAACAAAAAACCCTTATCAGATCATTTCGTTGTTATCTGTCTGCCTATCTGATAAGACTTTTCTCTCAGGAAAGCGTGGAAGTCTATCAATCAATTAGTCCACCGTGGTCCACTCCTGGACATAGGCCTCTCCCAATGTGCGCTATTTTATCCAATCCTCCGCCTTCCGCATCCAGTCTGTCCCAGCCACCTTTTTCAGGTCGTCCGTCCATCTGGGGGCGTGCTTACCTTCCGTTTGCCTCCTCGCGGAGGTATCAAGTTGAAATTCATACCACATACTCAGGCTTATACCGGCTTGTAACAGTGCAAAAATTACACTTCTAAATCAACCCAATTAAAATATATTGCATTTTATGTAGCTTTAGTTCGTCCCTGAATCCCAATTTGTACGGGCCCCTCAGTGTGCGACTCGCTCTTGTTGGGCTTTTTTGTGAAGCGATTGCTATTTGAGCTCCACAATCCACTGGCTATATCGAATCTCTGTAGACTCTGTTTAGTATAGCATTCATTAAAAAGAGAAAACCGTGGGCAGATCAAATCCAAATTTATTGTCATTTAAATTACTTACTTCACTGACAATTAAATTTCTTCCATGTTTCAGTTCGAAGAAAGTCATATGACGACAAAGGGAGAGTTAGGTAAGAAAAATTCATCATATAGGTGTCATTTGTAAAACTTGTAAATCTCTGGAAAGGTACATACATTAATATCCACATTTCACCAATCATTGTATTCGGTCCTACGTAATGAACCTATTACGTTGGCTCTCGCCATGCATCTGAGGCTGAGTCGGGGCTGCATATATCTGTCTAATGTTAAACAGCCCTATCCCTTAGTCGCCTTGTACGACAACACATGGGAAGAGATGGGGTGATCCAAATTCTATTCTGCCGGAAACCGCTCACTTTTAACCCAGGAATATTATTGACACGCATTGCAACAACAAAATGCATGACATAAATCGGCTTGAAATACGCGTTTTATTTATTTTTTTATCTAGGACACGCCAACTTGACTAATGAATTCCAGATCGTTATGTGGGAGCTATAAGCTTATGGTCAATACTGTTCTTTAAACTGTCATTTACATGTTATGGGTTATATGTATATGTTAACTTCTACCAATCGTATATATATAGGAAGATTTGGATGACTTAGGCAAAGTTCGGTGGCTCAGAGCTCAGAGTATTCCACCCGTAAGGGACAGATTGAGGCTTCGAACCCCGCCTATAATAACTGATACAAAAAAATTCCCATCTTAAACGATTTGTAGAAAAGTAGTAGCTATCTTTTACGCCGCGTTGTATGGAGTTTTATATAGTCTAAATTAGCAACGAACAAAAGCCTGACGCGTGATCTCTTCTAGGATATACTCATGGGAATGGACCTTAATTCATTCGCGCCTATAAATACAGTAGACATAGATGTATTGAAATCCACATTTCGCCAACTGTGATTGTCGGTTCCACTTATAAGCGTGGCTATTGCCGAGCACAATTACAGAGGGAAATATATTTGTTTTTTTTTTGTTTATAGCGAAATGGCGACTGCGCCGAAAATGGAAGAAACTCTACAGGCGATCACTGAGGAGTTGGCGAGATGTAAGCGGCTACTGCACACGCACAGGGCGCACGATACGACCGCCACACGCGGGGGGTAGGCAGGGACGGAGGCCTCGAGACTCCCAGGAGTCCCAGACTCACTTCCCTAATAGTTAGAAATATGAAGAGCTTTTCAAAAATTGTTCAGTTACTGCCAGCATCTGTGGTCGAAGGTACACTCAGAAGATGCACTTGGGACGTATATTTTAAAGCGAGATATTGTATATTGCCATTCAGGATCAATCTTATTGAAGTAGTACAACAGTGTTTCGCTAGATGGCGTATGATATTGGTCGAATCAACGTTTTTTTTTTTAATTTCTTTTGCACTAATATATCGAAAACCACAGACGTGGGCCTTATTATGTAGATAGTTGTTATTTGTGCAATGAATTGTTTCTTTTTTAAGTTTTCATGTTGTTAATCTTGCAATTGTATTGTTTGTTGGTGTAAATATTTATCTTGAGTTGTAATTTAATTATTATTCTTGTTAAATTGAGACTAATAAAGCATGCACACATCAAGTTGTAAAATACCGTGGTTATTGCACCTGAGGGGGCCATCTGGAAAGAGATGGTCTTGGATCTTCCGGGGTGCAATGGAGATGTTCTGACTACAATCAAAATTTAGCCCCGTCTGAATATCCATAATGAAGATCTGAAGATCCAAAGCTGTGGAATGGGCGGCGGTGAGTAGGGTAGCCAAAGCTCACTGGATTGGTGCCGTCGGTGAGAAGACCAAAAGCTTGTCCTACTTTGTCTTTTACACTGACGGCACAAAAACTCTCAAGCTTACAGGGTTGGCAGCGCGAGTGTGGCTCCCTTGGTTTTGCACACGTCCATAAGCCACTTTACGTCAGGTGGGCCGTGTGCTTGTCTGCCACCTAAATGGTATAAAAAAAAGAACTCTCCCTGCTGCGGTTTTCCCATGCGCCTACAATATGGGGATCTTTAAAAGGGGCATCAGGTTTCTTCAGGGTCGGCAGCGCGAGTGTAACGCTCCTAGTGTTGCATACGTCCATAGGCCACGGTAACTTCTTCCCATCAGGTGGGCCGTGTGCTTGTCTGCCACCTAAGTGGTATAAAAAAATCTCAATTGATTTGGCACTGTTTGTTTTATGGGCAGGTAGATTAAGTAAAACACGTCCATTGATCTATCAAACATATTTTATTGAACAATTCACTAAACATCACTGTATCATAACATCAATTTACACGCTACACTAGTATATGGAATGACAGCAGAATGTTTGTTACAAGCGCTAGGTAAGTACTTCACTGGAAATATGTGTGCAATGAATGTTAGACAATAAAACGTTTTAGCGCGAATTATTGGTGCTATTTTACTAAAAGCCGCGTGGTTCCCGGCAGAGTACAATTTAGGCCACCCCATCTCTTCCCATGCGGTGTCGTACAAGGCGACTAAGGGATAGGACTGTTTAACATCACAGATATATACAGCTTAGACTCAAGCACAGATAAAAGGCTTGAGTTAATAATAGTGCCCGGAAAACGGCGATAGGCTCACCCGTATTACGTGGGGCCGCAAAATAATGATTGGTGAAATGTGGGTGTTAATTCACCTTTAGGCAGAGGTGAATTAATAGCCACATTTCGGGGATAAATGATTATATGTACTCGTATGTATGTATGTAAGTTTTACTGATCCAGAAGATTCGGTTGTTTTAAAGCAGTTTCACGGGGAAAATATGAAATGTACCACCAGCTTGGGATTCAGGCACTACTAAAATACAACAAGACTTAACGATACAGTGAGCTCATTATGTGGAAATAGTAACACCAACATTTCAACATAGTGCGGGTACTTCGAAAAAACTCTTTAATTTTTACTTACTACTACTTCCCGTGATCATTGCTGCTGAAAAACAACCAAAACGTCGAGCTCAGCAAATAATAAAAGCGCAATAGAATCCGTTAAAAACATTGAAGTAATATAAACTGTAGATACGTTATCCATATCCATACTCTAAAATGGCGACAAAAAATTATCACTCGTTATTTTATGCACCAATCAGAGACGCGAAAGTGCGCTACGTTAAGAAAATCATCATCATCATCATCATCATGTCAGCCACACATAGTCCACTGCTGAACATAGGCCTCTCCCACAGACTTCCAGAATGATCGATCTAAAGCAGCCCGCATCCAGCGCTTCCCGGCGACCTTGATGAGGTCGTCCTTCCACCTGGTCGTTGGGCGGCCTACGCTACGTTTGCCCGTACGCGGTCGCCATTCCAGAACTTTTTTGCTCCATCGGCCATCTGTTCTGCGCGCTTTGTGTCCCGTCCACTGCCACTTCAGCGAGCTAATCCGCTGGGCTACGTCGGTTACTTTTGTTCTCCTACTGATATCATCATTTCTGACGCGATCACGTAAAGAAATACCGAGCATAGCCCTCTCCATTGGAGAGTTGGAAGAAAATACATATTTAATAATAAATTCGTGATAATAATCATTGTTGATATAAACAAAATATATACATACGCACATATAATCACGCCTTTATCCTTCAAATTTTAGACTTTAAAGCAATGCCATAAAAGTCGAATATTAAAAGACTTTTTGCAGAGTGAATGAAAAAGTGTAATGAAAGTCTAAAATTTAATGTTATTTATTGCAGTGTCTGTATGGTATGACATTGGTTTTGCTTTAGTAAAACCGTGGCCCTGATTTACAACTCCATTATTATAAAGATTTTTTGTATGCCAGAGAACGGTCATCGATTTTATCGTTTCTAAGTAATAATGGTTCATTTCACACATACGTCCAGCAAGCCCGATAGTACAAGTACAATTGGTAAAGCACTACACAACATGGCCAACAGCTATAAAAATATTCACACTACTCTCAAAATCGTATTTTTTTATTGTCATACAATTGAATGAAATTTTAAAGCATCTAACTATTCAAATCGATTAAAATAGAAAAAAAGGAATCGATTCAGGCGTAATTGGAACCCGCGACCTTTCCCATACAGGGGGAACGCTCTGTCTACTGAGCTACCGAACCTTCGCTTGAAACCATCCAAATTCTTCTACATATTATCCGTCTTGCGGCGACGGGTTACACCCGCCTCAACCGATTCAAATTTTCTATCTTATTCGAAATTGTCATACAAATTGATCTGACGAAAGCTTTATATAATCTACACCACATTATAAAGTATTATATTAATTTTTGGGGCCGACTTTATACTCTCCATCAAATTACTAGATACATAAAATATTAGTTTTTTTTTTAAATAAACTTTGACAACATTTTTACCCTTTTGTGTGCAAGTAGGCTAGGTACCTATTGATGGTGGGTACAGTAGACAAAAGAGATATGTATACATATTTTTATAAGTAAAAGTGTATACGTATCGTACACTTAGTTTTGTTCTGTCATCGACTCAACATACTTACTGACTTTCTAATTGCTATTGAACTGCAATAAGCTAAGTAATTGTATTCATCAAGTTTCTCTGTGTGTACTATCTAAGTGGCAAACAAGCACACGGCCCACCAGATGGGAAGTGGTTACCGTGGCCTATGGACGTATGCAACACCAGGGGTGTTACACTTGCGCTGTCGACCACGAAGAAACCTGACGCCCCTTTTGAAGAACCCCATATTGTAGGTGCTTCGGAAAACCGCAGCAGGGAGGTCATTCCACAGCTTAAGTGTGCGTGGGATGAAGTTTCTTTCATACCGCACAGTACGCACCGTCTCAGGTCGCAATTTGTGGGGATGAATTCCCTGCTTATGGCGAGAGGTGCGCTGATAGAAAGTAGCTGGGCATCATGTCAAACAATTCATCTGAGCACAAACCGTTGTATAAGCGGTTAGAACACACACAGCGAAGCGAAGTCCCTCCTAAGGCTGAGAGTATGGGATTATCAACCAGCCTCAACGCCCGTCTTTGCACCGAGTCGAAGGGGTCAAGCTGGTATGCAGGCGTTCCAGCAAAAAGATGACAGCAATACTCCATGTGGGGCCGGACCTGTGCTTTATAAAGAAGGAGTTACTGCCCCACAGTGAAGTACTGCTTCGCCCTGTTGAGCACTCCAAGTTTCTTTGATGCCAACTTAACCTTGTCCTCCAAATGACTGCGGTACTGGACGTCGCTGGAGATATCGACATTCTATTATTCCTGTCACTCTACGTAGGTACCTAGTTTCTAGCTTCCTACTGTAAACAGACATCAATAACTACTCATCTAATGTCAACATTTAGACACGCATCGTACTTGATAGGAATATTTATATATATTTTTTTTTTGTCATAATTATTTAAATGACTTAAAATTCCGCGCAGTGGCTGGCTGTACATGGCTGCATTAGAATATTCCATACCCACACTAAAGCTAGTTTAAAAACGGAATAATTTAAAAAGATAAAAATATTTTCGGTTTTTAGATACTTGTCTTTTCATATTAAAAAAGAAGTACCCACGACCAGCCAACGTTAGGTATGTCCTAGAATATTTATATAATATAATCGGTAATAACTAAAATAATTTTATAAGTATAAAAGGAAAATCTTATTTTACAAAAAATCTAAATTACTTAATACTGTATAACTCACAACATAATCACATGATTACATACATAATTTGCTACTTCTGGTACAGTCATCGACAAAAATAGCTTATAAAATAAAAACTGAAAAATAAAATTCAATTACTTTATCCTTAGAGGATCATAAAAGTATCCATTGATTATTTTTTATTTATGTCTATATAAAATTTTGTTGTTTAGTTAGTGTTCAGCGGCTTTTGTCGCTAATTGTACCTCACATTGGCACTCGTACATTATATTTTTGGTATGCTAGTAAGCAGGGAGGTACAACACATCACATGATTTGACATATACGTTTAAGGGGCCCCATTAAACGCGGGGCCCCTGACACTTGCCCCGACTTACCTTGCATCACAAATCCGCACTAGACCACATATTAGTGATACAATAGCTACACACAATTTAAACCTACGAATACAAAGAGATTACACTTTAAAAAAATTAAAAGTACTTAAACAATACAGGGATTTTTAATCCCAAATAGATAAATGGTTTAAATTGGAACTTTTAAAAATAAAGTCACAGACAAACAAGCATAAAATCTATAAATATCGCTCTCGTGACGTAGTCACGTAATAAATTTGTACATAAATTCATTTAAAAGGGTTTTTTTTCTTCATAAATTAATTTTAAAAGTATTTTTTGATTTACCAATAAATACTAGAATAAATTAATGAATAATTCAACGTTGGTCTAGTTTTTTAGTGATGTTTTCATTAAAAGTAAAAAAAATACGTGTAAGTTATTTCTGATTTTGACTATTTGTATATCAGTATTAAAGTAGTCACGATATTTAATATTTACCTCCCATGCTGTATTGTTCTGAGTTGCCGTTCTATATCCAAGATTGGTTAGGGAAGCGATTGAAACCAAAAAGTATAAAAAATTCAATAGTGAGGATTGGTTTCAATTGCCGAACGTCTGGTATCCAGTGTTTCTTTGCAAAAACAACCGGCAAAAAGCCAAAACAAAATCGCGAGTGGATACAGTAAGCATTGTGTCGTGAACGTGATCGAAATTGGGTTCGAGTTTGTAGTGAGAGTGAAACCAGTGGTAGTGCAGATACGCGTAGTAAAAGAACTCGAAAGAGGGTAGATCGATATATTTACTCCTAAAAAACTTTTTCACTGTTCACCGCCAATACTCCAGTTCCTCCGTGATCATGGTGCTTGTAACAGCGTCGAAACATCGGAAACTCCGAACAATACAACATGGTAAATATCCCGATGACCATGATAGTTTAAATACCCATATTTGTATATTGATGAAAAATTGATGGCCTTTTTCACAAACGTTCAAATATTTAAAAATATAAAATGTTGTATTATGATTAAAGATACTATGTTCGAAAAT
Organism: Eilema griseolum; assembly: GCA_963662185.1. Taxonomy (NCBI): domain Eukaryota; kingdom Metazoa; phylum Arthropoda; class Insecta; order Lepidoptera; family Erebidae; genus Eilema; species Eilema griseolum. The sequence goes on along the minus strand of OY759230.1, from coordinate 29,833,330 downwards.
TTAATTATATAGATTTTAAAATCAAAGCGTGCCAACGAATGAAATGTAAAATATTACAATAAATTAATTTAATGCAATGCATAAAATAGAATATTTCATTTTGATACTATGATTGCATTAATAATAACAAAATCAAATCTGACTACACTCTTTACATCTACCCTCCAAAAATATAGATATCTTATATAGTTTTTTGATAGTTCATTTGTCCTAGTTCTGTTAAGAGAGTCGGAGTAATCATGCGACTATAGTTTTTGGCCTGTCTTTCATTGAACTCACAAAAGACACCAATGATTTTAAGTTAATACATATATATTAGTCTGTATTCAAACTCTTTAAAGTAGTAAAAATTTTTGATAATACAATGTAACATTTTAAATGCAAAAACATAATATAATAGCAAATCTATTAGGCCTTCTAGGCCTATTCACATTCGTACAAAATAGGTTTAATTGGAGAAAATTCTAATGATTTTCATATCAAATACATCACAGCCCCTCTAAATAATAGCAAGGAATGACTATAAAATAAGCCTATAAATAAATAAAATACTTTCGACAAAATCATGATTTTTATTATTTAGAAAATGTTCAATGTTGCGAATTAATTTGATCTGGATACTGTTATTAATTTAGTCAAATCAAGACTTTCTTTTTCATTAATATTAGTATTTTGAACATTATTAAATATTCAATATTTTTAAAGTCTACACCGACCGACATTAGCCTCTCAATAAACCACAGTAATATTTAAAATTATCACTATTCGCTAGCAATATTCCAATACATATATTATTTCGGTTTGTCTAAATAGGTATACAATATTTGATGTAAATACAGAACCTCCTTATTTGAAGTTGGATAAAAATGTTTAGCTTTGCTGATTTTACAAAATTACAGTTTTTTATATAATAATACATTCATTATAATAACTACCACACGATTATTGTCGTTATTCCAAATTTTCAGCTCTCTATTTAAGACTAAACAGCGAAAATACTTTATTTATTTCTGGGAATAATATGTAGAAGATATATATATTTAATAGTTTTTGAATATCACTAGGTTTATACTTGTATTTCATAAGTATAAACATACCTATTATTAAATAATAGGTATAAGGAAATACGAGTAGAAATACTGCTCGAGTGAACGTCACTAGCTCGTCTTTTTACACACTAACTGACTCGTCCCCGTTTTGCAAGGGAAACTTTCGTCAAAGTTAAAATATCTATTTCCCATTTCCGTGGGTATAAACACTCTTTGGTAAAAATGCAATTACCTGTCCAATCCATCTATTGACTTTTTATCAATTTCTACCCTAGGCATATGGCTTCTGCATTTTGTATACCTTGGAGAGGCCGGGAATCTGTAAATTGAACACACCCTTTTTTTTCGTGCGGATATTCCCTCGGATACCCAAGACGGGTGCGGTTATGTCGAAGGTAGAACACCCCCAGGTAGACAGACACTGTCTAAAACCGTTATTTTCCGTAGAAATCGGGTGATAGGGTACATGTTGGGAGCAATAGTCAAAAATTGAGTGATTCTGGAGAAGATTTTGCTCTTGCATCCAACATTGACAGCATAGAAAGATAAAAATTTATCCAAGCTTGTAGTGTGAAGTTGTTTGTACAGAATTTCGAATTCGATTTTAATTTTGGCGATTTTTATGTGGCGATAAAAATTAAATATACGTTATGTACAAATTATTATCGCAAGGAAGGTTGAGAAGGAACTAATGATACAGTTTCTGGGGAATCATAAAAATTGTGTATTGTTGCTCTGAATTGAGTTTCTGGCGAATGGTAAAAACTATACGTCGAAAGAAATGTTTTGAAGGCGCAGAAGATCGAATTACCATTATAAAAAGTACACTTCAAAAGGAATCTCCAGATGGTCAGCGCCAATTTTCTGGCGAACGGTATAAAGTACTACATATTTCAAGGAATGTCTACTAGTCACTCGCGATCCAATTTCTGTTGAACGGCGAAATCTACAACATACATCATCACATCAAAAGGAATGTCTACATGTGCACAGGTTCGAGATTCTGGCGAACAGTAAAAAGTATACACATATCGAAAGGAATGTCTTAATAGGCGCTCTGCCTCGTGGTGAGTGGAAGCGTGGCGGAATCTCTGGAGCTCCGGATCTAGCCAGTGGATCTCTGCGCGGCCTGGCGGCGGAGGTCCGATCGGATGAGTGCCGTGATGAAGGTCCCCAGGACGAGTAGACCGGTGAGCATAAGGTTGGCCCAGCGGTCACCTACTGAAGTCAGCATATACTCGTACATCAGCGTCGTTACAATGCCGAACACCTGTGATTCAATTTGTTAATGTTAAAACAAAGACGTTAAAAGGGAAGAGAAGAAGAGTTAGAACGTTTATGGCACAGATAAAGGGATCAGGAGGTCAAAGGATTGCCGGAGGAGAGAAAAGAGTGTCGACAACACCATCGAAGAAAGCGCAGCTTTTATAAAGAGAGGAAACAAAGAATTCATTGTGTAGAGTGCTTAAAGCTCCATCGAATTTCTCGGTGCTGAGGTCTCTTGCATGTTGATATATCTGCTGATTGACGGATGAGGTCTGGCTCACGGTCTCCTCTTGGGGTGGGAGGTTAGGTTAGATATATTCTCTTAGTCTTTTTATCTTACCTGAACACAAGCGTTCAATAGACCAGAGGTGGTGCCCTCTGGCTCCGGATACGTGACTTCTGAAGCGAATTCAAAACCCACTGGTAGGTAGCCCGTCATGAAGAATCTAGAACAGAAGAATAAATATATGTTGGAAACTGACTATAAGGATCTTCAAGGTCAAGCCAACCTCATATGCAATGGGGAACACCTGCTGACTAGAAGATCGGGTTTTCTCGGGATTAGAAGGCCAGAATAAAAGGTGTATGAACCAAACTAGAAATTGGAGGAGTAAATGGACCTCTGAAGTCAGCCTCTGTAGCTCGGCGCGATGCGAGGCTTCGGATGCGATGGGGATTAACGCTAGGTAGATGAAGAAGAGGCTCCATAGTTTTCACTATGGCTTTGGATATTATGCAACCTGGACCACCGCCAAAATAATGCTGACCAGCTTACCCAAGAATAATACTGCTAAGGTAGACCACAGCGATGTGTCCGCAGCTCAGAGTGAAGGTGAAGATCAGCATGCCTACGACAGAGGCGGCATATATCGTCAGTGTAGTCTCCTTGAAGCGATGAGTCTTGTCCAAGACGATGCCACACACGAGAGAGCCCGTCATACCCGCCACTACGATGAAAAGACCGATGCGTCCTGCGTCTATCTGGGCACCCTGTGAAGTGTTAATTAATATTGTATATATCCACCAAGAGAGCAGGCCTGGCAGAAGCAGACCCAGGGTGTCGGCTTTGCATCCAATTATCCAATTACCGTGTGTGCCTATAGATGATGGGGATTCTGATTCCCAACAACACGTCGGGATCGCCAATATTCGTGGCAAAGTCCAGGCGAGATCTCTGGGACATCCTTTCTAGAGCACACCAGATTCCCCGACCACACAGGTTTAAATGAAGAAACAGCGCGGTTCACTAGCTCTTTTTTTTTTTTTTTACTTGCGCAAAATCCCCACGGATACCTCCCCACCGGCTCCGGTGGGAGAGGTTATGTCGGACACGAACCGACTAAAGCCGCCGCGGCCTGCTTCTGCCAGGGTGACAGTCGGCTCCACCTGTCTCCCCCAGGCCGGCGCTCATGGGGGGCGGAGGTCGTTCACCGACCTCCGACGCCCGAGTTGCCTTCGTACGCGGGCAGCTTGGCTTGCGATTCTTCGTCGCTCCCGCTGCCGCTCCCGCCCCGCCTCCTCTTTCACGAGCATTACTTGCTCGCAGAAGGAGGTACCGGCCGCCCACACATCCGCGCAGCGGACCATCGCATCGCCGCGAGCAAGGTGGAGAGCGTGAGAACCCTGGTTCACTAGCTCTAATGAAGTGAATTTTAATGAGTTTTAGCGTACTAAAAAGGCCAATCAGTAAGCTCGCCAGCTATGCTGTGGCAGCTACAGTCTACCGGAAAAAAAGCTGGTGATATTTTCTCTGTCTCTTGAATTCGTTATTCAGGACACAGAGAAAATAGTTGTATGGCATTAAAAATGGATTGAACTATGCCACCAGCATCTAAAACTCAGCAAGGGATCACAGAAAGTGTTGCCTATTATTTTATAAAATTATTTTAAATATCGGCATAAATAGGCCCCTTATTTTAAGTGACAAACCGTTCCATAATTAGAGTACGCGCCACTAAATAAGTCCTTCGGCCGCGGCGTGACAGTCGCTTATTAGAATAGAACAAATGAGGAGTCGTTAGAAGCGTCTTAGTCGTCCGCTGGTTATAGGCTGTATGACGTGTCACTGAATCTAATGTGGCACACTCTAGCGGTCATGAAGTACTGCGTTAAAAAATAAATTTGAATAAATATGTTGTGTTTGGTATCAACTGAAAGGGCTTAATTAGTGCATTTCAAATATGTACAAATTATAACTATTGCTTGCCCCAAATTAAACCGTTCCATAATTAGAGTACGCGCCACTAAATAAGTCCCTCGGCCGCGGCGTAACAGTCGCAACATGTAGTATTGCCAGTATCGTCTTTTTGTTTTACCTTTTAAAGTTCAGATATGAATATAATAGTACTTAGTTGAACTGCTGAAGTTAAAAGTTAAAGGAATGAAAATCTTAGCCAATGTGTATTAAAAGGCTGTCTTTAAGCGTGTTGTCAAACATCCCAGCAATACACTTTTTAATGTGGTTAGTGGGTTTGAGCTCATCGGCCGCCGTAGCGCCTCATGCTATCCTCCAAAAAAACGCACATATTATAGTGTACATGTCTTGACGAGATTGGAATCAATATATAAGCCAGGAACTATAATTCCCAATAGCATGTACATCATAACTGCTGGCAACTCTAAATGGTACTGTCATGACTTGAACCAATCAACACACAGTATGGCGGCGATTCATTTTTAGTACCGAGTTTGACCGCGGGACTTATTTTCTGACGTTGAATCAACGCGAGTTCGTATAAGCCGACACATTTATGTTGTCTAGTTTTACGCCATTTCTCTCTTCTATGTTAACCAATTAAGATCCATCTTCCTCTCACGTTACGATTGCTTTTGCAACTCATGTCATTCAGAATAATGTCCCTGATGTAGAAAAAAATATTTTTTAAACTTCCTACGTCGTGAGAAGTTTCACAGCATTGACAATACTTGCAAGAAATGTCAAGGTTAATAAATTGGCAACGTGCTTTTCCTATTTTTAATTTGAAGTAGGTAAGATGAGAATACGTTGGTCGGTCCACGTGCTTATTACCTCATCTTTGATATAAAGTAAAGTAGGTATGTCAGAAAAAAAAGATAAAATAGTTGATTGCAGCAATACTTCTTGCTGCTCCTCTTGTCTTCCACATTTTCATTATTTAAATATTTCTTTTACCTTGGCTTCTCTGAGATGAAAACCTACGTTAGACCTTCATTCGTCAGAAGGCCTATTCTCTTATTCTTCCTTTGATTAGGTATCTACCTACCTGCTTAACTAAGGGTAACCAATCTTGTGGCAACCTTTTATAAAAAACATATTAAACGAACAAACTAGGTGGTTCAATTTCAGTTTTAAGTCTGTTTAGAGTTTCAAAATAGAACAATATCAATAAACAGATTTTTTAAATGAAACATATTTAAAGCATAGGTACGAGTACATGAAGATTCGCTGCGCGTATGCGTGGGCTGCCGTCGCCTCCTATGAGCAAGTAATGTTCGTGAAGGAGACGGCGGATCGGGAATGTAGACTTGTAAACCCGTGAGCGGAGGCGACTCGGACGTCAGAGGTCGCAAAATGACCTCCGTCCTCCATAAGCGCGGGCCTCGACCTGAGGGTGACGGGTGGCGGTGGAGCCACCTCTCACATCAGCAAAAGCAGGCTGCGGCGGTGGCGCGCGGTGCGTACCTCCCTATACCCGGGCACGAGATGGGTTCGCACACCCGATGAGGGCCGTCTCGGGAGAGACGGTCCTGGGCCGGCCAGGGTGCGAGGGATATATCTCAGGTAATCTCAGCTCCAGCAACCTGCGGTCCACACAGTCGGCGTGCGTTTTAGTCGGTTCAAGTCCGATATAACCTCTTCCTCCGACTCCGGTGGTGGGGGTATCCGTAGGGATTTTGATAAAAAAAGATTTTTTATGTTTAGTTAGGTAGGTACCTACTTCATCGAATGGAGGATCGGTACTTATACCTAATAGAAATGAAAGGTAAATACTTACAGGGTAGTACCGAAGGATGACGTCATTTAGCAGGGTAGAGATGGCGTAGAACGTGCCAACGTTGAGACCATACGAGATAAGCAACAGTACATAGTTGCGGTTGGTGATCAGTTTCTTCAAAGATTGTATGAAGTGCGAGTCCAGGCTGGCCCCGAGGTCGGCCGCTGCAGACGGAGGATTGGGGGGTGCGGCTTTGAAGACTGAAAACGACAATTAATATTAGATTAGCTAACAGGACCACAAACACTGCGCAAAAATACCATTTTTTACACTTTACACGCACACGAACACGCACACAAACACGCGCGCACACACACAATCATTATATTCTGTAGTATCAAGTACCTACCTAAGTGCCGTTCCCTCAGATAAGCTAGGTTATCTATCACAAGCATATGTTTGCTTAAAAGGTAACCTCAAATAAAATGATCTATCTATGAACTATTCAAAAAACTGGAACTAAACATTTTTTTTTACTGTCATGCCGTTAAAGTCTTATAATTAAATGACATCTTGTTGAGTGAAAGAAATGAATTAATTAACTGTTATTCGTTTAATTTTACACTTTAAATCTGCAGCCATAAAGTATAAAATTAATGGCATTTTTTACTGTGCTAAAAGAAAGAAACCGTTTATTACCGTTACCGCTAGTGGTATGACAAATAGTAAATAAATATTTTAGGACATTCCACGTAGACCCAAAGTAAGCTTGGCTTACCTCGTCTTGTGTATAGGTCTAGAATCCAGATATGTATTATACTTACTTAAAAAAAACCCCATAGCCATGTAAATAGACATACCTACTATATAACATTTGTAGGTAGCAAGAATCGAACCCAACGTAACAGTAGAATTCTTTTCCTTTACGCCACATTTGAGGACATAAGTGGCTCTGCTCGAATTTTTAAGAAAATAGAGTCTGACAAATACCGTTTTATAATATTAATTTTAAAATTACTTCTGGTTTATACATCTATTTTAAATTGAGTATAATAATATAACTTGTAAAGGCGTGATTCCGAAGACGTCCGCATACGAGAACTGCAGACGCGAAGCGTACCGTAAAATACACTTGAGTATGATAATACTGTTTATTGTTTTAGTTCATTGCGGTTGCTCAATGATGCCGATTATCCGTATCGAAGTTTAAGTAGTAATGTATGTGAAAATATGTACCTAAATGTATAGTTATAGACAAATGAGCGGATTGCGGGACTGAATTTCTTTTATTTCTATGGAATATTTTTGTGCGTTCGGATGACTTGTCGTCTCTTCACATAAATTAATTGTTAAACTTTGATACGAATAAGTGGCATTATATTGGGAAGCCGTAATTAATTAAAACAAATAACAAATTTATCGTATCAAATCAAGTTTATTTCTCGGTAAGCTCCGCGTCTGCAGTTGTTGTATGCGGTCTCCCTCGAAATCACACCTTAATGCATTTGTATTTTTATAACATAACATAAACTCACGCCTATATCTCCGAAGGGGTAGGCAGAGGTGCTAGCACCCACATTTCGCTAGTTTATGTTTAGTTCCCAATGTAATAGGTGGCGAGCCTATTGCCATTAACCGGGCACTTATAAACCTGCGATAAATACACACATATCGTATTTTTATTTTGCAATATAATATCGGTATTGTTTTATTTGCTGTAGTACTATAAATTTTTTTTGTACCGTTTGTGTTCCGTATTACACGCGCATGTTTGCAAATCATTGTTCAGTTTTGCCTGGAGCACTAAAATATCATTTCCGCTTGATTGTAGTCACAGGACAATCGAAGGTGATTTTTTTTTACAAAATACAAAAACTTAGAACTGGTTTGTGACTAGTAGCAGGTGTAAAATTGCGTCAGACAGTCTTGTTTCTGATAACCTATCAATAAAAAATTTTAGCACGATGCGTACAGCCGGATCCTTCTGGCCGTATGTCCTAAGATACGATGTGGTGTCATATAAATGTGCGGTTAACAGCATTGCGGTTTGCCGCAAGTGCGCTGACTTTTTTTTTTCATCTAGGACCCGCCAACTTGACTTCACCTCGCCTGATGGTAAGCTAAAGGCAAAGTCTCAGGAAAGAGGGTCCAAAAACAAAAACGACTCACGGGCGCCGCCGTGCGTTTTAGTCGGTTCAAGTCTGACATAACCTCTACCACCGGCTCCTGTTTAGGTATCCGTGGGGATTTTTCGCACGTAAAAAAACGTACCCTTACGACATTTTAGTTTGGACACTATCACAAAAAACGTAACACAAAAAATTACGTTCAAATCTTAAAAATATAATAATCAGTGCCTTTTTTGATCCTCTTTTATCTGCTTTTATGAGCTTAGAAATTAATACTTATATACTATAAATGAACATATTGGATTTATTTTTTATACCTTTCTTTTGGACGAAGGTCCAAAATCCATTTGTATGTATGAAGATACATACATACTACTACTCTGGCAATTTGACCCAATAACCAATACCTTAGAATCTGAAGTCTTGGAAGATAGAAACTACTATTAGCCCTAGTCCTCCAATTCAATTAATATACATACATACATATAATCACGCCTTTATCCCCGGAGGGTTAGGCAGAGGTGAATTAACACCCACATTTCACCAATCATTAAATTATCATCATATCATATCATATATCACAAAAAAAAGCCATCTTCCGGGCACGATTGTTGACACAAGCCATGCATCTAAGGCTGAGCCTGGGCTGTATATATCTGTCTGATGTTAAACAGCCCTATCCCTTAGTCGCCTTGTACTACACCGCATGGGAAGAGATGGGGTGGTTCAAATTCTACTCTGCCAGGAACCTCTGGCGGGAATATTTGCCTAAAAACTTATACGTAAAGTTAAGGAGGTAGGACACGGCGGTATTTCCGCCCAATTGAGCAGTCCGACTGGGGAAGTACCTCCCGCCCTACAGAATACCGTGGCTATAATAACTTCGTGTGGTGTTCCCAGCGGTGAGTAGGGTAGCCAGATCTCACTGGAGAATTTGTGCTGTCAGTGGGAAGACTAAAGGCCTGTCCTGCTTTGTCTTCTACTGACGGTAGGTAGGTACTTACAGGGTTGGCAGCGCGACTGTAACTCCTCTGGTGTTACAAACGTCCATACGCCACGGTAACCACTTTCCACCAGGTGGACCGTGTGCTTGACTGCCACCAAAATGGTATAAAAATCAATTGATATCCACCGACTAATAATATAACTAATACCTAGTACAGTCATTTGGTCGAAAAAATAGGGGTTAGGTACCTGGAAAGTTTTCCGGGAGTTTTGAAAATTGGTAATTTTTGCAATATGGCGGCGCGAGCGGCAAAGATACGAGGTGGCAAAGGAAAAATTCGGTAAGAGCAAGTCAAAATCTATAAAATTACCAATTTTCAAAACTCCCGGAAAACTTTCCAAGTAAAAATACCAAATGACTGTACTATAACTAGTAACTACTGTGATTAAAACTTATTTTCTTATTAACCTGGCCACCTAAATGGCGTGTCATTATAGTTTCACTCTTCAACATTATCGATAGTTATATACAAGGTCAACTCATTAAAATAGCATCGCCAAGTTTGCTCGTAAGGCGTCCGGGAAATTGGCAAAGTTAGTACAAGAGATGATCTCGCAAACTGTCACTTTGTACTTTGTTTCTAAGTTTAATACGTTTATGTACTCTGTACCTACGTTTTGCTTTGGTAGTTGTTTGTTGTTTCATAGTAGGGGACTCGGTCATTTAAGTTCCTTGTATCTGGTCGTCCCCTCTCGTTTTAAATAAGTCTCTTGGGGCATTTATATAGCGATTATAGGTCCAATTATACTTATACTTTTGGGAAATTTAAACTTCATATTAAATACGACATGTCTGGGGATAGTTCACACAAACCGGCCACAGTGGATGATAAAATCATGTTTGAAAAGTAGTCTGTTTGCTATTTCAGACTAGAATTTAATCAATGTTAAGTTAAAGATTGAAGAGTTACAAACATGCACACACACACACACACATAATATTTCCACAGCTGTTGCAAACAACTCATAAAAATAGATTAGGTATTTCCATAAGTCACAAAAGATTTTATTGTTAGTAAACGTATGTGTGCACAAATTTCACTTTCATTTTACTAACTGAACATATGAATACATTTAGGAGCAATTAAATCCAATTCTCCTTTGACAGGCATATGCATTTTCGTATCAGGTGAATTAAGGATCATCGAGATACAAAATTTTCCACATGCCTCTTAAAGCACCAAGAATTATGGGAAGAAGAAAACATGCATTGAAAAAAAAATCGAAATTTTTAAAGTACGTCAACGAAAAAGGTTTGGACCACTTGGTTCTGGATGGATTTTTTTGGAAAAGATGAGGAGAAAAGTAAAGTTGTTGACCTGCTTGGTCTCGAATGGAATTGTTTGCACCGTATGAGGGTGACCCTGCCTTGCACGTGTGTATAATTTCATGCAACTTGTTTAGAAAACAAACTGTGAATCATAATTTACTGCACTGCTTTATCAGAAAGCACGCCTACGTCTGCTGACGTTGTCCAAGGTCGTGTAGTCTCGGCTTCTTATCAACCAGGTCATTGGCACTGTGCCAAAATTACGATAGTCTCCCCCTCACCTGATGTTAGGTGGGACGGATAATAAAGAGCGTACGATAAGATTCAACCAATCAGCGGTTAGCATGTCGTGGCGTGAGATCACAGCGCATTATTTTGATTACATCCGCCTTTCTTTAAATACGTAAGATTAGGAGTTTTTTGATTATAAGATAGCTTGATCGGGTTAGGTATATTGATAGCGGGTTTATACAGGTGTCCGTTTTAATAATCAAAATACGATTTTAGCTGTTAGGTAATCCGGTCAAGATACCTAGGCGAGGTTGCCATTTGAATGAGTTTTTTTTTACTGTGCGAAAAGTCCCGACGTATATTCCAGTCGGAGCCGGTGGGAGGGGGGGATATGTCGGACTTGAACCGACCAATATGCACGCCGTCTATGGGTCGTTGCCGGTTGTCGTATAAGAGGTTGGGAGACATATCTCTCTCACCCCGGGTGACCCAGAGTCATCTCTCTTCGTCCCCAGGAATGGGAGACGCACTAAGCGCGCCGCCACAGCCGCTTGATTCTGCTAGGGGCACAGGCGGCTCCACCCGTCACCCCCAGGCCAGCGCTCATGGGGGAGAATGTCATTCTGCGACCTGTGACGCTCGAGTTGCCTAAGTTTGTCGGCAGCGTGGTTTGCGACTCTCATTGGCTCCCGCTTCTATGTTTCGTAAAAATTAGGTCCCGGCTGTTTCTGCTCGTTAAGTCAAGACGGGGGCCTACATGGGCGATCTGAACAATTTTTTCAGTGGTTGGAAACTGACTCAGGCTGCCTACGGTAGTCAATCCTATTATAGCCGAGAAAACCAAGCCACTTCGACGCCTGGTGTAACTGCAATACTTCTTTTCGGCAATGGGTTGTGGAGGTCAGTACCCCGAACTCGAAAACATTCAAATTCGTAACGTAAACGCATCGAGAAAACGAAGCATTGCGATTGGCCGGCTTCACACATACAGGTTCACAGTAGGCAGACAGCCAATCGCAATGCTCAGTTCTCTCGATAACTTTACGTTACAAATTTGAAAATCTTTTGTGTTCGGAGTCGCTTCACGGAAAATATTGAAGTTCAGACGCGTCGCAAAAAGAGGGCCGTGGACTCCGAGGTGAAGGCCTCAAATGGAAGGATTGACACAAGGAGTCTGGTGTTTATGGTAAATCGTTTCACCTAGATCTACAACTTACACAGCAATATAAAGACGAACAACAGGCTCGTGGCGCCAGCAACGAGGTAGAACATCATCCTGAAGTCATTGCCGATCTCCTCCACGGTCCCTTCGGAGCGAACCAGCATTGGTGGCAGCACGAAACCCAGGGCCACCCCTAGCTGTAACAATACAGAAATGTTCAATACAATCTCCATTTACCTACTGAATGATCATTTTGTGAGCCTTTTCCCAACCCTGTTGGGGTCGGCTTTTCAACCTAACTGTGAAACCATCTGTCCTCCACAACTTATTGTGTGAAATTGAAGCTTTCGTACTTCTATATCCAAAGATCTATAACTCCATTAGGTTAGGTACTTAACTAAAGGTAATGCCCTGTAGCGACATCTTATCAAAATATATCTATTCTAATATATCTATACTAATAATATAATTATAATCTTATCTTATATATAAAATTCTCGTGTCACGGTGTTCGAACTTGAACTCCTCCGAAACGGCTTGACCGATTCTCATGAAATTTTGTGAGCATATTGAGTAGGTCTGAGAATCGGCCAACATCTATTTTTCATCCCCCTAAATGTTAAGGGTTGTCCACCCTTAACATTATATGGCATAACAACGTTTGCTGGGTCAGCTAGTTATAACATAATATTATAAAGAGGAAAGATTTGTATTTTTGTATGTAACGAATAAACTCAAAAAGTACTGGACCGATTTTAATAATTCTTTTTTCATTAGAAAGCTACATTCTTCGTGAGTAACATAGGCTACTTTTTATCCCGATATTCCCATGGGATCAGGACTTACGCGGGTGAAACCGCGGCGCGGTGCTAGTATTAAATAAATAAACTAGGCTAACTACAATCAATTCCTTCCTGATCATTTTACCTAAAAATCAAATTATCACCAAGAAAGAGTGACTAATTTTTAAAGCAAAATGTCTAAATCGCTAAACGACTTATTTTCAGAATGCCTGGTGTTAATTAATTATTGTCAGAATATAAATATAATTATATTATTGTCAGAATATAAATATAATTATATTATTGTCAGAATAACTGGTGGTAGAAACTTGGTGGCACAAATTTGTCTCAAGTTTCGACCGGGTAGGTACCACCGTGCACTATTGCGAAAAACCCTCCATAGCAATTCAATCTCGGTTGGATTGTGTTCAGGGGTCAGCATGTGCATAGCCGGGCAGAGGTGGTGGTTGTCGCAGCACTAGTGGGACCAGTGGGTCTTGGCGTAGTCTAGTGGGGATGGCGCGGGGCGATGCGCCGAACAGGGAGACCTGTAGAAACGGTGGTGCCGCTGGCCGCCCGCGGTATAGTACAGGGGCCCAACTGGGGTTAACCACCTTGGGAGGCTGCCTCACCAGGCCGCGCATAATCCCGATATGGTTCGTCGTGCCGGTTGGTGACCGGATTTGGGAGCCCGGCGACCATACTCGGGGGGGTACAGGGGCCCTTCCGTTCGGCGCGTCGGCTCTCGCCATGCCTCACATTCATAGATAAAACCAATATCCCGCGCTTTGTCACACGGTGCTGCGGCGGCAATCACTTCTTTTTTCACGCCTTCTCCCACCCAAACTCATGGCAGCGCAATTTACAGAAAAAGGCAACACAGCGGCTCGTCACACTCCCAAAAGCTTGCTATTTGAGGTGGAGTCCACTAACATCTGTGGGCTCCATGCAAACCTCAACGCCGTCCACCAACACCTAGAGACGGCGAAACCTGCCATGTTTTTTCTAACGGAGACGCAAATACACCGCCCTGACGACACGACCTACTTGCTCTACCCTGGCTATGTTCTTGAGGAAAGTTTTCGTGCAAAAGCCGGGGTGTGCGTGTTTGTTAGGGCGGATGTTTGCTGTCGCCGTTTGCGCTGCCTAGAGGACCCATCCTTCTCCGTCCTTTGGGTACACGTAGACCATGGCCCTACGAGTCAGATCTATGTGTGCCTCTACCGTTCCCATACAGGAGATGCTGAGACAACTCGACTCTTTGAATATCTGAGTCAGGCGGCAGATGATGCGCAGGAGCGATTTCCGAATGCCGAAATGGTATTTTTGGGGGATTTTAACGCCCACCACGAGATCTGGTTGAGCTCCTCCAAAACAGACCATGCGGGAAGAGCCGCCCACGCATTTGCTCTGGCGCACGGCCTGACCCAATTGGTGCACGAGGTCACTAGGATACCAAGAAGGTCGGGCCAAGCACCTTCTCTGCTAGACCTTCTGCTGACGAGTGATCCGGACCGGTACAGTGTATCGGTGCGAGCCGCGTTAGGCAACTCTGACCACTGCCTGGTCTGTTCCGTGCCTATTATGGCACCTCCACGACCAGTGCGGGGGAAGCGGCGTCTCTGGCACTACTCGTCAGCGGACTGGGATGGACTTCGTGACTATTTTGCGTCCATCCCGTGGGTTGAGCGCTGCTTTGAAGGTAAGAACCCATCGGATTGTGCTAATGCTGTCGCCGGTGAGATCGGTCTGGGTATGGAATACTATATCTCATACACCGATGTCATCGGTGACCGCGGGGTGCGCCCTTGGTTCGGGCGCGAGTGCGCGGAAGCTGTTGAACAAAAACAGTCTGCGTACGGCGCTTGGGTAAGGGCGCGCGCCACGCGCCAACCCAATCTGGGCCACTTCAAGGCGGCGTACAACAGAGCCACAAAGGTCTGTAGAAGGGCCTATGTCAGAGCGGATGCCCTGCGCATAGCGCGGCTTGGTCAAGAGCTAGTGATGCATCCCACGGGAAGCCGTGGCTACTGGCGACTGGCTAAAGCCGTGCAAGCCAACTTCTGTCAGCCTTCGCTGCCTCCGCTGCGTAACCCTGATGGATCCCTGGCCCATGAGCCGCAAGAGAAGGCAAATCTGCTGGCTAATCTCTTTGCGGCCAACTCCCGAATCGATGATTGTGGTACGCAGCCACCAACACTACCCGACAGTGACCACGCGATGCCTGATATCCATATCAGGCAACGCGATGTCCGTGCAGTGCTGCAATCACTCGATGTCCGGAAAGCCAGTGGTCCGGATGGTATTCCAGCGGTAGTTTTGAAAAAATGTGCAGCGGAGTTGTCTCCAATGCTTACGCGCCTGTACCGGCTATCCTACAGTTCGGGTACAGTGCCTTTGCCTTGGAAAGAGGCGAATGTTCAGCCGATTCCCAAGAAGGGGGATCGCTCGGAGCCAGCCAACTATCGACCCATAGCCGTCACCTCAGTGCTGTGCAAAGTGTTCGAGCACATAATGAACAAACAGCTCATGCGGCACCTAGAGGATCACTCCTTAATTAATGACCGGCAATATGGCTTCAGACCGAAACGGTCAACGGGTGATCTTCTAGCATACGTTACCCATCTTTGGGGTGAGGCTATGGACAAGCACGGCGAGTCACTGGCAATTAGTCTTGACATCGCCAAAGCTTTCGATAGAGTCTGGCACAAATCGCTTCTTTCTAAGCTACCTGCCTTTGGTCTGCCTTCTGGGCTGTGCAACTGGGTTGCTAGCTTCCTGCAGGGTCGCCGTATTCGCGTCCTTTGTGACGGACGAGCTTCGGAGTTTCTGCAGGTTAATGCTGGCGTGCCCCAGGGGTCCGTCTTATCACCCACTCTCTTTCTTCTGCATATCAACGACATGCTGTCTACCGGCAATGTTCATTGTTATGCAGACGATAGCACTTTACATGGGAGTTATCATGGACATCCAGCGGCCAAGCAGTCAGATATCGCAGAGAAAAGGCAGCTTCTTGTCACTGAGCTTGACGGGGTCCTGAATCACATTTCTCAATGGGGCTCTGAGAACCTGGTTGAGTTCAATGCCAAGAAGACGCAGGCATGTGCGTTTACAGCAAAAGTATCTTCTTTCCTTCCCCTCCCCACTCTTCAGAGCACGCCACTGCCGCTGCAGGACAATCTCAATATCCTAGGTATGGATGTTCGCTGCAACCTGAATAACAAAAACTACATCGAAAGCATCATCAAAACAGCCTCACGAAAACTCGGAGTCCTGAACAGAGTGAGACGATTTTTCACGCCGGAGCAGCGGTGTCTTCTATACAAGACACAAATTCGCTCCTGTGTGGAGTACTGCTCGCATCTCTGGGATGGTTCAGCAAAGTACTTACTAGATGCTCTCGACAGGTTGCAGCGACGTGCGATCCGCATCATTGGGAATCCCGAGATCACGAACACCCTAGAACCTTTACAGCTGCGTAGAGATGTTGCGTCCATGGCTGTATTTTACCGTCTGTACCATGGGGAGTGTTCTGATGAGCTCTTCCAATTAGTCCCACCCTCCCCTTTCCTACACAGGACAACGCGTGCAGGTCTTAGATGTCATCCGCACACGGTGCAAAACATCCGATCAAGAACCAAGCGGTTCGGAGACTCTTTCCTCTGTCGCACCATTAAGGCCTGGAATTCATTACCAGCTCACGTGTTTCCTTCTTCCTATTGTCCCGGGTCCTTTAAGCGGGGCGTGAAAAAGCATATGATAAGGCCGTCAAGCTGAGTGTCACCATTGTCACACGGTATGTGTAAGTAATGGTGACCCTCTTTTCTGGGATTTTGCCTTCAGCTTACCATCAGGCAAGGCGAAGTCCAATTGACGTGTCCTATATAAAAAAATAGCGAGAATGAGCGACGATCGCTGGACAGTCCGCACTACGTCATGGCCAGGCCCAAAGGGTACCCGTAAAAGAGGAAGACCTATAACCAGGTGGGCGGACGACATCACACAAATAGCAGGCAAAGACTGGCTAACTGAAGCCAAAGATCGAGACCACTGGTGTTCTCTGGAGGAGGCCTTCACCCTCACAACATGAGGGGTTCATGCATTTTTTATTTTTTATTTTTTATTTTTGATTAATGTCATTAATTTTTTCAAACTTTTTTCTTTATTTAGTTTATAACGTTTAATGCAATGTACCTAAGGCATGAAATAAAAGGCTTTTTTATTATTTTATTTTATTTTATTTATTTATTATTTATTATATAAAAAAATAAAAAAATAAAAAAACAATGCCGATAGAGTAAATAGACTAAATACTTGAAATAACTACCTTATGAAAAGACTTGAACGTAAATTGACAACTTTTTAGACCTTTTTCTTAATAGACAAATTAAGAATTAGTATCAAAATAAACGGGATATTTGCCATGTTTCATTATTTTGAGTTTCCGATATTTCGGCGCTGTTGCAAGCACCATGATCACGGAGTACAGTACAGTAAGCATCGTGTGTCGTGAACGTGATCGAGTTCGGGTTCGAGTTTGTAGTGAGAGTGAAACCAGTGGTAGTGCAGATACGCGTAGTAAAAGAACTCGAAAGAGGGTAGATCGATATAATTACTCGTAGGAAAAAACTTTTTCTATGTTCACCGCCACTACTCCAGTTCCTCTGATCATGGTGCTTGCAACAGCGCCGATAGTTTAAATACCTAAATTAAAAATTGGTCACACTAACTTCATAAATTAATTTGGCTAATACACTCGAGAGCAATGAATCCGGGTCACTTAAAGAATGTTAAAAATCTCGGAAACTAAAAATGATAGGTTAATGCAATAAATTGTATTTAATAGACAATGTAATACTCCTTAAATGAAAGTAAAAAAAATATGAGTCACCATACATTTTATTAACACAAAATTACATAAAGAAAAAAACTGCTGATCTCTCCTTAAAACAAAAATAGGAAACATGAAATTTTTGAACTTTATTACGATTTTCTTGAATTTTAATACTTCGTATTGCCTCCTCGTGCTTCCATTACTGCGTTTACGCGGTTTGGCATGCTGTACACCAAGTTCCTTATACGATTTTGGGGAATATTCTCCCATTCCTCTGTGAGAGCAATTTTGAGCTCACGAAGCGTGATTGGGGGAGGGTTTCGTTGTTTTACGCATCTGCCTAGCTCGTCCCAAGCATGCTCGATCGGGTTGATATCCGGGCTGCGCGCTGGCCACTCCATACGAGTAATGTTCATCTCTTGAAGGTAGTCATTCACAATCCTACCTGTATGAGGTCTGGCATTGTCATGCATAAATATAGCATCCTCACCTAAATTGACCATAAATGGACCAACGTGATCATTGAGGATTTCTTCCACATATCTTACGCTAGTTAAAGAGCCGTTTTCTATGATCACCAGCTCTGTGCGACTTTCAGAAGAAATTCCGGCCCACACAAGTACAGACCCACCACCGTAGGCTACTTTTTCTTCGATGCATGCTTGCTTGAATCTTTCCCCTGGTCTTCGATACACTCTGTGTCTTCCATCGTGCTTGTAGAGCATAAATTTTGATTCGTCGGAGAACATAACTTTTGACCAATCTTCAATACTCCAATTTACGTGGCTCTGGGCATAACTTAGTCTCGAAATACGATGCCCACGCTCCAGTTTAGGGCCGTTTGCAGGTCTAAGGGGTTTTAAGTTAGATTCAGCAAGCCGACGTCTTACTGTCCATGCACTTGGGTTACTTCCTCCGAGGCGTCGAAACTGATTGGTGAGTTCAGTTCCTGTGAGAAAGCGATTTCGAAGCATGGTGTTCACCAAGTATCGGTCTTCTCGTGCTGTGGTACACCTGGTTCTGCCCGTTCCTGGTCTGCGTAGGTTAGAACCAGTTTCTTCGTAACGTCGGAGAACTCTTTGTACTGTTGACAGCGACACACCGACAGTCCTGGCTGTATCGCGCTGACTCCGGCCGGTTTCCAGCATTGTAAGTATTCTGGTGCATTCTTCAGGCGTAAAAGCGACATAATTTCAGCTTGATTAATGAATATAGAGCACTATCAACATGGTTTAGCAACACCAAATACTGTAATTTCGTAGTTCCATCTTCGAAAGTGGCCCTTTTTCAAATTTGATTTTTTTATGATATAACTTTACAATAACTAAGAAGTTTTAATACCTTCATTTAAGGAGTATTACATTGTCTATTAAATACAATTTATTGCATTAACCTAGCATTTTTAGTTTCCGAGATTTTTAGGATTCTTTAAGTGACCCGGATTCATTGCTCTCGAGTGTACTAATCTAAACTTCTACATAATTACCTACTATTAGATATTATAAAGCTAAAGAGGCTATTCAACAGAAATATAATTATAGTTCCTGCGATTTGATTGAGGAAGGTTTTTTTTTTTTTTACGTGCGCAAAATCCACGGATACCTCCCCACCGGAGCCGGTGGAGGAGGTTATGTCGGACTCGAACCGACTAAAACGCACGCCGCCTGTGGGTCGTTTTGGTTGCCGAAGGTGAGGTTGACAGGCATATCCCTCGCACCCCGGCCAACCCAGTTCTTTAATTCTTTACTGTACACAAGAAAATAATACATCAACAGGTAATCACAAATACATCTTGGTGTACAAAGGCGAGCTTAACTCAATATTGAGTTTTCTCCCGGCAAACCTTTGGGGATTAAAAGTGCAAAAAAAAGAAATGATAATAAAAGCCAAGTGTAGAACAGCAGAAAAAATACAATATAATACATACTAAGAATAAAAATATTATACATACAGTAGACATATTACATATTATATACCGACTTGCATATAATTCTATTACACAAATATACAATAGATAATACATATTACTATAAAATTAAATAACAATGTTAAGCAACAAATGGCAGAATATGCTGTGCCTGCACATGAGTAGGTACCATGTAATTATAACAACTGTAAAAAAAACCATATTCACAAATAAAGATTATTATTAAAAAAAAAAAGAAAAAAGTAAGTACCTACCTAACCGAATGACGTATAGCTCAATTTGAGTTCATCTGAATATACATAAGCCTGCGTTTTGTTACCACCCAGTAAAATATTCTAAAATAAGTTAGAAATAAACCTACCCAATAGACAAAAAACGAAATCGATCAAATGAGTTATTAAAATAAAAGATAAAATATATAAACGCCAAGCATAAAAATGTGAAACATAAAAATATTACATCTTACAGTACTTTTTACAACGTCTAGCGTTGTAAAAAGTACTCGTAAAATCCTACACGTGATACTACATACATCAGCCACAAAACTACACGCCTCGATATTAAGGTATTCTTAAGGAGGTAGGACACGGCGGTATTTCCGCCCGATTGAGCAGTCCGACTGGTGTAGTACCTACCTCCGCCCTACAGAATACCGCGGTTATAATAACTTCGTGTTGTGTTCCCAGCGGTGAGTAGGGTAGCCAGAGCTCACTGGAGAATTTGTGCTGTCAGTGGGAAGACTAAAGGCTTGTCCTGCTTTGTCTTCTGCTGACGGCACAGAAACTCTGTACTTACAGGGTTGGCAGCGCGACTGTGACTCCTCTGGTGTTACAGACGTCCATAGGTCACGGTAACCACTTTCCATCAGGTGGGCCGTGTGCTTGTCTGCCAACTAAGTGGTATAAAAAATAAAAAAAATGTATAAATAGATTCCCACCAGACTGCCTCTATGGCGCAGTGGTAGTACGTTCGATTGCTATGTCAGGAGGCGCGGGCTCGATTCCCGCTCAGCGCAAATATTCGTAGGCATATAAAATTTTCGTAATAGCAGAGAAGGAAGAGGTAATAATGGAACCTTATTTTTTATATAGCACACGTCGATTAAACTTCGCTTTGCCTGATGATAAGCTGAAGGCAAAGTCTCAGATAAGAGGGTCACCATTACTTACACATGTGTACCATGTGACAATAGTGATGCTCAGTTTGACGGCCTTATTTCCCACGCCCACCTAAAGGACCCGGGACTGTAGGTATAAAGGAACACGTGAGCTGGTAATGAATTCCAGGACTTAATGGTGCGACAAAGGAAAGAATCATCGAACCGCCTGGGAGACTTCACTTTCTGTCACCAGGCTGTATCTCAAGAATCCTAATGTTTGGCGGTTGAAATTTTCACAGATAATATATTTTCCTATTAATAACATAACATTAACACTTAACAGAAAAAAAAAAAACAAATTCTAATAAGACAACTTTTGTGCGCGAGTTCGACTCACACATGTCCGCTTTTTTAAATATTTATTTATTGCAAACTTTTGTTGTTGTGGTTTTCCCAAGCGACTAGAATTTGGGGTTCTTCAAGACGGCATTAGAATGTTCTTACATGGTTAGCACCACGCGCACAATGGCCTCAAAAGGAAGCTAAAGTGCTGACAAAAGAGTCCTATTCCTGGGTCGCCACCGCAAGTGTGACGCCCCTCGTGTCGCACACAGGCTAGTCTGCCACCCAAGTGGTACAAAAGTAAGCCGGTGAGGTTCGAATCCGGCTCGGGCACCGAGAGTTCAGTAAATTAAACTACATTATATTTGTGAATGCGACGACTGATACTGAACTGATAGAAGTTTGATTTTTGCAAGTTTTAAGATGTTATATACCAGAGTATATACATTCATACTTTCACGCATGCCTGAGTAAAAGATCTTGACAGACAGACAGACGGAAAAAAGTGATTCTATAAGGGTTCCTTTCTTTTTCCTTTCGAGGTACGGAACCGTAAAAATACGATAACATAACATAAATCAAACTGTATAGGTATTAGTTACGCCGCCTTACGTCGGTGAGTCCCCTAACTACGTATTACAATGATGCATCAAAAGAGCCATTAAGTTTGTTCGTCACTCGGATATTCTGTTCGTCACCACATCACACAATATATAGCCAACTACAATGACTGGCAGCAATTGTTGTAGTTTCTTCAATAAATTATTGCTTATTGTATTTATGAAAGACTAGTTATACTCGATATTATATCTACCAGTATGGTCGATGAACGACCTCCGCCCCCCATGAGCGCAGGCCTAGGGGTGACTGGTGGAGCCGCCTGTCACCCTGGCAGAAGCAGGCCGTGGCGGCGGCGCGCCTCCCCGTCTCCGGGGAAGAGTTGGGGCCTCGGTAGTCCCCACACCCGAGAAGAGGGCCAGATCGTGAGAGATGGCTCTGGGTCGGCCGAAATGCGAGGGATATGCCTGTCAACCTCACCTTCGGCAACCAAAAACGACCCACCGGCGGCGTGCGTTTTGGTCGGTTCGAGTCCGACATAACCTCTCCCACCGGCTCCGATAGGGGGCGTATCCGTTGGGATTTTGCGCACGTAAAAAAGAAAAACCAGATATCACGAGGAAGTACCCAACAATATTAAAACATTGTTGTTCAGTACTATTTAGATTAAGTTTCACTCAACGCTCGATAGATGGCGTTGACATCTAATTAGATCACGCTATGGTTTCGTTCACACTCATGGTATTTAATGATCAACGACCAATGTATTATCGAACAATATTATTACACCAATTCAGGTGAAGTTTGTCGTTTTATTGCATCCGACCTTCATCACAACCGGACAAGTAGTGTTTGTTCCACCGCAAATATCGGCATAAGGCTGATAATTATACATGGTCCTATCGAGTCGGATCGGATACTCCAGACACCTTTCGTACACCTCGTACTAGCAGTGGATCGCTGTGCAACGGTACGAGTAAACGCGCAAGGAAGTGCCGCGTTTTTGGAAGCTGTCTGAAGAACAGTTCCGGTCCCGGCAGCAGTTTAAGAAACAACCACAGAGGGCGCCACCTACACATCAGTTAGAATAGTGAGTGAAGTGCAACTGTGAGTACATTTTATTTGTTTATGTTACGAGGCAAAAGACCTTTCAACCAAAGCAGTTAGAAGTTGACATCTGTTAAGATTGTCACTTTGTGAAGTTTACGAAGTTCGTTTAAATCTAGCAACTTTATTTGAAATTTAAATGTTTGTCAAGATTATTCAAGTGGAAGAATCAATGCAGTTTAGACTTAGAAAAATTAAGAGTAGTTTGTAGTTAACTTTAGTATATTAGTATTAGTGCATGGTAGTTTAGACTTAGAATAATTTATAGAAAACGGGGGCACGGGGAGACTATGCCCGTTTGCCGCCGAAAGTAAAACTAAATTGAAAGACTTGTAAAATTTTATAGAATTTTTGAGACGTTGAAAAATCGCTTTTGAATTGTGTAGTAGTGTGCTTTTTTATGTTTGTTTTTGCCATATTTTGTAGTTACAAACTTTTATGAAATCTATGTCGTAGTTTGATAGACAGTTGTAAAATTTTCGTTGAATCGCTTGGCACTTAAAATAGTCGCTTATCGCTGGACTTAATTTTTATTTAAGGACTCTTTAATAGTTTTCATTTGCAACAATCTATAGCATTGGTAAATTAAAATAGTAGAAGTTATTTGAGCTTTTTTGCTGACCGTAGTAGTCTAATTAATCTAAATTCACAGAGTTATTTTGTTTACTTACGTAACATGGCGGAGTTAACCAAGGTTGTAACTCATTTACGCACTACCATAGAAAAAGGATACACTAATTTTAGAAAGAGTCCGAAGGATAGAATAACTTTAGAATATGTACAAACTAGACAAGAACTCCTTGAAAGTAATTGGACTAAATTTCAGACTAATTACCATAAACTTATTGAGCAAGCTGATAAGGTGGAACCAACAGTGTTGGACTGTTATGATTCCACCGAAGAGGTTTATCTTAATTTCAAAACACTTTTAATGTCGACTTTCAATAAATTGTCACCGTCTAAACAGGCCAAATCAAGTAATGGCCAGTCATCAAAATTTGTAAAGCTAGATAAAATAAGTATCCCGACATTTTCTGGCGAATACAGTGAGTGGACAACATTGACTTATTCAAATCTTTAGTTCACAAAAATGAATCTCTCGATAATTGCCAAAAATTGCACTATTTAAAAAGTCATCTGACCGGAGAAGCTGCACGAATAATAAGGCACACCCCGGTAAGCGATGCCAATTATGCTCAATGTTGGGCAGCATTAGAGAATCGGTACAATAATAAAAAGCACCTAGCTCATTGCATTTTAAAACGGCTATTTAGCCAAAAACGTTTACATGTCGAGTCAGGGTCTGGTCTCAAGGAGCTTTTTGATACCACCAATGACTGCTTGCATGCGCTCGAGAATTTAAACATTGATGTGTCTACATGGGATGTCATCATTATTGAGATAGTAGCATTCAAACTAGATTTTGAGACTCGCAAACAATGGGAGCTATGTAGTAACCCTTCTGGCGTAAATGAATTGCCTACTCTTGAACAGTTTCAGTCATTCATTGAAACCCGTTTTCGTGCGTTAGAAGCAATAGAGCCTCCTAAGTCATCGGCTCGCCAGAACAAATCACAAGCTCATAATCCAAAGGCAATGTTGGTCGCAAATTTATCGTCGTTGAACTGTGACTTTTGTCATGAATCGCATAAGCTCTGTTACTGTAAACAGTTTGCTAAACAACCCATTAAAAGGAGACGCGACTTTGCATCTAAAAATATGGTTTGTTTCAATTGCTTGGGCAACAATCACTCTGCTTCCGAATGCAAAAAATCAACATCGTGCAAAATCTGTCACAAACGTCACCACTCATTGTTGCACTATAGTGAAGATAACAATGTTAAGGGTGACGGCAATTCTGCACAAGCCTCCGCTGATCAATCAAGCTGCTCAACTAGTCAAACATCCGTCGTTTCATGTCTCTCTACAGGCACAGTCCCTAAACCGCGAAAGGTGTTGTTGGCAACAGCTCTGGTAACAGCTGAGTCCAACTTTGGGCAACATTTAACCATCCGAGCGTTACTCGATCAAGGCTCTCAGGCGTGCTTCATCACAGAAGCTGCAGCACAATTACTTAGGCTGAAACGAATTCCGATCCAAGGTATCATCACTGGTTTAGGTAACGATAGGTCAACCATTGCACGGCATATGGTTCATTTGTCAATCCAGTCACGAACGGATCCAAATTTCAAGCTTAGATTAAATGCATATGTTTTAACAAATATAACATCTTACTTACCCGATTGCAATATAAATATTAGTAATTTTGATTGGCTGAACACTAAAGGCTTATATCTAGCTGACTCAAACTTTAATACACCCAACAAGATAGACATTTTGTTGGGCGTTGACGTTTACAGTCGTATTATACAGGAAGGTATGATGAAGAGCCCGTCAGGTACTCTCATCGCTCAATGCACCACTTTAGGGTGGATCCTGTCTGGTGCGGTTAGTTCTGTAAGCAATCACAAATTAAAATCAAGAAACATTAATGTCATGCATGCACAAATTAAGGAAGATGATATGCTTAAAATGTTTTGGGAAATAGAAGAACAAACAAATAATAAGAAAATTCTTACCGCCGAAGAAGAGAAATGTGAAGAGCATTACAAGCGGACTACTAAACGAGATGAAGACGGTAGATATGTAGTCAAGTTACCGTTTCGTGAAGATGACCCTACTTGTAAATACGGCAATTCGCGAGACATAGCTGAAACACGATTAAAATCATTGGAAAAAAGATTAACAAAGAACACACAATTAAAAGAAGAATATAGTAAGGTAATAAATGAATACTTACAACTAGGACATATGAAACCTGTAAACAAAAATGAAGCAAAAAGAGAAGAAGCAGTCTATCTCCCACATCACGCTGTGATTCGAGAAGACAAGGCTACTACCAAAGTAAGGGTGGTCTTTAACGCTTCAGAAAGAAACAATAAAGGTATCTCGCTGAATGACACTCTAATGGTCGGACCGACACTTCAATCCGATTTTCGGCATACGATCCTCAAATGGCGTCGTCATCCTATCGGCCTCGTGGCAGACGTCATTAAAATGTATCGACAGGTGAAAGTAGCAGATGAGGACAGCATATATCAGCGCATACTCTGGCGAGACAGTCCAGAAATGCCAATACAAGACTACGAACTGCTAACTGTCACGTTTGGTACCGCATCGGCACCATATCAAGCTGTTAGGACCTTACATCAAATTGCATATGATGAAGGACAAAACTTTCCTTTGGCATCAGATAGGGTGTTAAATTCATTTTATGTCGATGATATGATGACA
This sequence comes from Eilema griseolum, assembly GCA_963662185.1. Taxonomy (NCBI): domain Eukaryota; kingdom Metazoa; phylum Arthropoda; class Insecta; order Lepidoptera; family Erebidae; genus Eilema; species Eilema griseolum. The sequence goes on along the minus strand of OY759230.1, from coordinate 29,807,361 downwards.
GGTTGTGACAGCGTTGAGGAAGGCACTGAAATTTATATACAAATGACGAAATTACTAGGAAAGGGTGGTTTCGCATTACAAAAATGGAATAGTAATAATCAAGATATGTTAGATGCAATACATAAATTCGAAATAAATAATGTACAATCAAATAATAGAAGCAAAGAAGTAAAGCTACAGAACACAGACATAAAAATAGTAGAGGACAATAGAAAAGAATTCAAGGATGAAAAGAAAATAGAAATAAAAACTGATAATACTCTAAAAATCTTAGGACTTACCTGGAACCGTCACGAAGATGCATTTCAGTATGGTGTGAGTCTTCCTCTGACATCTGCAGTTCCTATTACCAAACGAGCTGTAATTTCTGAAATCGCAAGATTGTTTGACCCATTAGGATGGTTAGCTCCATGCGTAATCGTGGCAAAGGTCTTCATTCAAAAATTGTGGTTAGCCGGTATACAGTGGGACGAAGAAGTCCCTTCCAAATTATGGGAGGAATGGGATACTTACCGAAAGGAACTGCCAATAATCACGCAGGTACGGATTCCGCGTTGGGTGGGAATCAAATCGAGAGATAGCGTTGAGTTGCATGGATTTAGTGACGCCTCCAAGGATGCCTATTCGGCTGTTATTTATCTGCGGAGTATAGACGTCAAAGGCCACGTTCATGTATCTCTATTGGTTGCTAAAACAAAAGTTGCCCCCATCAAACAAGTCAGCATCCCGCGTTTGGAGTTGTGTGGAGCAGTGCTGCTGGCTAAATTATTGATAGAAACTGCAGAGGTGTTAAACGTAGCAAAAGACAACTTGACTGCTTGGACTGACTCCACAGTCGTCTTAGCTTGGCTAAACAGTCACCCAAGCAGGTGGAAGACGTTTGTCGCCAATAGGACCTCGGAAATATTAACCACCATGACTTCAGCTCAATGGTTTCACGTTTCTACTAAGGATAATCCAGCAGACTGCGCATCACGAGGATTACTACCAAGCTCATTCGTAAAAAACGAATTGTGGTTTGCAGGACCGCCATTTCTAAAAAACAAACAAATTAACTATAAAAGGCCAAAGGACTTACCACTTCATTTAGAAGAATCTATTAAAACACACGTAGGTGTAGTTCCCAATAGCTCTATCTTGGAAAAATATTCCACTTTACAAAGGCTGCTAAGAGTCGTAGCTTATTGTCGTAGGTTTTTAAATAAAGGTAAAAATGTTCAACCTTATTTACTCAAAAGAGAGTTAGATCAGGCTTTAGAAGTATGTGTTAAGAAAACACAAAGGGAAGCATTTCCAGTAGAGTATGCCCAACTACAAGATAAGGGTGATCTTCAGTCTAAGACAAGCAAGTTGAAATCATTGTGCCCATATCTCGATGCACAAGGGCTAATGAGAGTTAGGGGCAGACTTGAAAGTTCCCAGTTGGATGAGCAAACTAAACATCCAATTGTTCTTCCGACCGCTGCGGCCTTGACTAAGCTGATTGTTGCTGAAGCTCACGACAATACTTTACATGGAGGCCCACAGCTAATGCTAAATTATTTACGCACAGCCTACTGGATAATTGGTGCCAGGAATGTCGTTAAGCATCATATCCAGAGGTGTGTGACATGCGTCAGACAGAGAGCTGAAATTAAAAATCAGTTTATGGGATCTTTGCCCGCCGTAAGATGCACACCCGCAAGACCGTTTCTGCACAGTGGTGTCGATTACGCTGGTCCTGTAAATATCAGAACAACCAAGGGACGCGGACATCATTCTTACAAGGGATATATCTGTCTCTTCGTGTGTATGTGTACTCGCGCTATTCACCTAGAAGTGGTCAGTGACATGAGCTCGCAAGCATTCCTGGCCGCCTTTCGACGATTCGTATCTCGGCGGGGTCACTGTGCCCAATTGTGGAGTGACAATGGGACTACGTTTGTAGGAGCATCAAAGGAGTTGCAACAACTGACCTACTTTCAGTCCATTATAGGTGAACAATTGGAAGCCCACGGTACAGAGTGGCACTTTATTCCCCCACATGGACCTAATTTTGGTGGTCTATGGGAAGCGGGTGTAAAATCCACCAAATTTCACCTCAAACGTGTCGTTGGTGAATCAACGTTGACTTATGAGGAACTAAATACTTTTTTAAACCAAGTCGAAGCATGTTTGAATTCACGACCAATAAGTATATTGAATAGTACAGAGCCTGGCGAACCGACACCGTTAACTCCGGGACACTTTTTAATTGGAGAACCAATCGTAAGTGTACCTGATTACACGTACGAAGGGTCTAACGTGAACTGTTTAACTCGGTGGCAATTCATTCAACGAATGCTCCAGTCATTTTGGAAAAGATGGTCTACCGAATACTTATCAAACCTAATGAATCGGTATAAGTGGTCTAATCGAGTTCCCGAACCTAAAGTTGGAGACATTGTTCTCATAAAAGAAGACGACTTGCCGCCAAGTCGTTGGTTATTAGGTCGAGTAGAGTTGAAACATCCCGGTAAGGATGACATCACCCGTGTGGTCACAATTCGTACCAAAACATCACTGTTGAAAAGGCCCACGTCCAAACTCTGTATTTTGCCAGTTGCTGATTAATTAATTTATAATTCTTACAAACTTGTTAAATTGCCTAGTTAAAATCAAATTATATGCTTGTTAGTTCATATTTTATACATTTACACTGTTAAGTTTGATGAATCATGTCTGGTATTTATGTTTAAGAGTTTGTTATTGATTTGTCACACTGTTACGAGCTCTTAATAATTGTAACATTATCTTTACTGTATATGCAGTGGTATATGAAATTTGAATTTGTATTCTGTTGTAATTTAGTTTTATGAAGGACATTTCTGCACTAAATGTCCTTGGTGGGCGGTATGTTCAGTACTATTTAGATTAAGTTTCACTCAACGCTCGATAGATGGCGTTGACATCTAATTAGATCACGCTCTGGTTTCGTTCACACTCATGGTATTTAATGATCAACGACCAATGTATTATCGAACAATATTATTACACCAATTCAGGTGAAGTTTGTCGTTTTATTGCATCCGACCTTCATCACAACCGGACAAGTAGTGTTTGTTCCACCGCAAATATCGGCATAAGGCTGATAATTATACATTGTTTTATTTTATTTTCCTTTATTTGTGCTTTTCTCTTTCTTTCTTTTTGTTTTAGTACACTTTAGCTTTATATGATAACTACACCATATATATTTAGTCTTGTCACACTATTTGCATGGAAGAAATCGCTTTCGGCGATAAGGCCGGCCATTATACATTTAACTGTATATGCATGCTACCTACTAATCTGAGCTGTAAATATATTGTTGTAGTATTATCTATCTATTAACCTAACCTGTAGCCGGATACACATTACACATGTTAGATTGACGGAGGGAGGAGGTATCGAGAACAATCACTCCAGTAAATTCAAACAACGGAAAAGGAAAGTATGACAACGAACTCTGCAGTTCAGTTGTCACTCTTGCCAAAGCCAAGGTAAACACAATAGGCTATGTGACTATTTTTTTTTATTATCGAAAAATGACCACACTACAATAATATAATGAACTGCTAAAGTGAAATATTCTTACGACTAATAGTTTTAAAGTTTGATTTTAAAAATTTAATTTTTCGCGCCTCCCGAAAACACTCCATACAAAATCGTACTTGCGAGTGACGTCACACGCCAGTCGCGAGTAGTGCAGATGTATGAAGTGCAAGAGAATTTCGCATTTATCTCGGTCTACGTTACGTTTACTCACGTATAGTTCATAAGAAAAGTAATTTGTAATTTAATCAGGAATCTATAAAGGTTTAATTTGGGTCTAAATTTGATTGTATATATTTTGACTTGCTTAGGGAATTAAAAGTAATGAGAAGTCATAGTTGCAGTTTAGTTAGGTAATATCTTATTTTGCAAAGCAAATTTTATGATAATAAACTAACATATTAAGCAATATTGGGAAGAATCGGACGACCTCGATCGATATTATCGAGGAGGTAGGACACGACGGTATCCCCGTCCGAATTAAGCAGTCCGACTGGGGAAGTACCTCCATCCTACAGAATACCACGGCTATAATAACCTCGTGTTGTGTTCCCGGTGGTGAGTAGGGTAGCCAGAGCTCACTGGAGAGTTTTTGTGCTGTTATTGGAAAGATCAAAGGCTTGTCCTGATTTTGTGTTCTGCACTGAGGTCACATAAAATCTCTGTTCGTACAGGGTCGGCAGCACGGATGTGACTCCGTGTGTTACACACGTTCATAGGTCACGGTAACCACTTTCCATCAGGTGAGCCGTGCTTGTCTGCCAACTAAGTTGTATAAAAAAAAACCTTGTCAAATAGCCTATTATGGCAGGTACCTAGATAATGAAAGATAGCTATCATCTTTAATTACCTTTCAATGGTTAACGGGCATTAGATTAATAAACAATAAAAAATATATGAAATAAATAAAAAAGAAATTAAAAGGGTGTCTTAGCAAGTGCAAAAACACGTTATTACGCTTGATTATCTTGGACAATAGCAGGTGATATTACCTAGGTACACATTTTTCTACACGTGTCGATTTTATCACTGATTTACACTGCTTTAAATGACTTGTAGTCAACCGCAGGTGCATGCAGCAGATACAGCCTACCGTGAAATAGATTATAATATGATAATATTGTTTATTGTTTTAATTCATTGCGGCTTCTCAATGATGCCGTTAACACTCGTATCGAAGTTTAACAAGTAATGTATGTGGAAATATGTAAATGTGTAGACAAATGAGAGGATTGCGAAATAATACTCTTTTATATCTATGGACCATTAAAAATAAAGAACAAGTCAAGTCTATACAGTGTAACAAAATTTCCGAACTTTGGGCTGGTATCGGAAAATATGTGGAGATAAAAAATTTCATAATATTGTTTTTTTATTTATCAAGGACACGGAAATTCGACTTCACCTCGCCTGATGGTAAGCTAAAGGCAAAATCTCAAGAAAGAGGGTCACCATTAGACACGTGGTACGATATAATGGTGGCACTGGGTCATAATAAATAATCAGAATAATTATTTAATTCACTGTATTTTTAACATAACATAATCACTCTAAAAAACGATTTACACTGAATACCTACATTGCAAAAATATTGTACCGAATCTAAATTATTTTATTAATAATTCGTTCTAAAAGGATATCTCTATTCTCATGCTCTATATTTAAGCAAATATACATAAAAACCAGACAATTTTATAACGCAATATAGCTGAACAGGACAACACGTGCAGGGCTTAGAGATTACCTACATACAGTGCAAAATATCTGATCAAATATCCAGCGGTTCGGAGACTCTTTCCTTTGTCGCGCACCATTAAGGTCTGGAATTCATTACCAGCTCACGTGTTTCTTTCTGCCTACAGTCCCGGGTCCTTTAAGCGGCATGAAAAAGCATATATATGATGAGTGAAATTGAAGTATTGACAGTAAGCTGAGTGTCACTGTCACCATTTTAACATGGTATTTATATGTAATGGTGACCTTCTTTTCTGAGACTTTGCCTTCAGCTTACCATCAGACAAGACGAAGTCTAATTGAGGTGTCCTATATAAAAAATAACATATTGCAAGCCCTCTATTTTGGCGAAGTCGGTTAAAAATATCAAGTTGAAACGCTGTCACGCATTATTTTAAAACGCCAAAGCAAGGTCGTTTATCATCGGCTTCCGTGTACCTGGTGGACAAAAGCCTATTATTTGTGATTTATAAGGCTGTGTGCTACCGTCCAATATGTTATTACTCGCGCATTATTCACACGTTGACGTATAAATCACACTAGAATATGAATTTTGCAACAGTATACTGATGTTTGGGTTGACAGCATTGTGTCTAAAACAAGGTGTGAATATTTTTTCAGTACTTCAGTGAGAGAATGATGCTTTTAAGTAATATCGCTTTGTTTTGTCTATATTTGGTTTATTATTATTTCTTTTTATTAAAATATATAACTTATAAATTATTTATTTATTCTTTATTATAATTAACACATTACAAATAGACAAAATAATTAAAACACAAACACACGACACAAACTCGCGATCATGTCGCGTCAAACAACCCACTCCGCATCGTTCTCGGCGCAAAGGTGCCCATGATGCTGGCCGCGTTGCCCCGCTGAATCGCAATAGCCAACCTTTGCCCCAGGAACGAGCCGGATCGGAAGTCACCGCCATGGTCGTGGATGCGGCGGCCAATTTCCGCGATCAACATCTTCGTGTCCGACCCCCAACTGCCCATAGTCTCCACCGCAATGGGCACAAAATAATATTGTGGCTCCATTGCGGCGTATTTCGCCCTTTTTTTGCTCGCGGCGTCCTCAGCCGCCGCCGCCGGGGCACCGATGGTGCGACCAAGATGCGTGGCCGCGACTGTGCTGACGCATGTGGCGTCCCACACCAAGCACCTGCCGTTTTTCCACATACAATACATATAAAAAACATCTATTTAAAAATATAAAAAATAGTGCTCCACCGGTATCGGGTACAGGGACCAAGCTACCGGTGGTTAGGGCTCCAGAGAAAGAAACTTCCGCGCGGTGCGCGCCGTATCAAGAAGCACAGCCTTCTGCATCTGGCCCTTGACCCAACCATCTAACCCGAGCCTCTTTGCTATTAGTCCATTGACTGACACGACTATATATTATACACACACACACACAAAATTACATTTACACAGAAAAATATAGGTAATGTACAAAGGCGAGCTTAACTCAGGAGTGCACAGAGAAATTGCAATACGAGAGGTAAAGTCTAGTGTACATGAAAGATTTTAATCTAAGAGGTATATAAGATGTATACCCCAGGCAATACAAATACATAAAAACATACATACTCAAATACATACATACATACCTATATTCATATAACTACGAACACATAAAGGTTCACGAATGGCTGGCGTGCCATAAAGGGCTGGTGCGTAACGATGGTAAGAGACCGGATGGTATGTCGTTGCTACATTGGAAGATGGGTAGGCCTTTGGTGTGGGACGCTACGTGCGTCGACACTCTTGCGCCTTCACATCTTTCAAGCACAGCAGGGTGTGCCGGTGCTGCTGCTGCATCAGCGGAAAACCTCAAACGGCGCAAATACTGTAACCAGGTGATTATGTTTTTGAGCCGTTTGGGATTGAAACGTTAGGGACGTGGGGTCCAAGTGCCCGTTCTCTATATAAAGACTTGGCAAAGCCGCTGATCGACGCTACGCGTGACCAGAAGACTGGTTATTATCTTGCACAGAGGATAAGCATTGCCATTCAATGCTATTCAATGGTAACGTACCCAGAAGGCTGGCAATGCTGCCAGCCTTCTGGGTACGTTACCGGTCGGTATTGATGCGGAGGAATTTCATGACGCATTATGTATGTAATCTTTATGTTTATTTTATTTTAGTGTATTTTAGTAGGTACCTAATAATGGTCTTTGGTTTTAATTTTCAATTGAATTGTATTGCTAAGACAATTTTATGTGACAAAAAAAAACACATAAATATTATACATTATGACTGGTATTGTTGAGAGTAAAAGTAGTCTCTTATTCGTTTTTTTAAATATATAACGAAGGACTATCGCGTTTGGAGTGAGAAAGAGAATTCCACAGCCGTACTGCAGAAACTGTGAAAGAACTGTCGTAGCAAGTAGAGTTATGAGATGGAGTTCGAAGTAAAAGAAAGGATGAAGTGCGACAGGGTTTACCCCTGGGGACAAGGAACTCAAAACGCTCACGAAGATATGACGGAGTGAGAGGATTATGAAGAATAGAGAAGAGAAGAGAAAGAATGTGAACATCTCTACGCCGCCGAATTGGTAACCATTTCAGTCGCTTTCGGAACTCCGAAACGTGGTCGTACTTACGTAGGCCGAAAATACATAAGTTTTGTAATCGCTCCATTTTGTTCCATAGTTATTCAGTTGCATCCAGAAAGGTGACACCAGCATAGTCTAGGAGAGGAAGGAGAAGAGATTGAGCAAGCAGACTCTAGATTTAATGGAAAGGAAATTCTGAAGCCGCTTAAGGGAGTGAAAAGTACCAAAACCTCGTCTGCTTATTTCATTTATATAACTCGTCTATGACAAGTTACAATCCCTGAGAACTCCTAGGTTTTTGGCGACCGTGGTAAATAGTATCACAGTGTGGTTATAAAAAACAGGAGGTAGAGAAGCATGGTCAAGACTAGTATATAAGTATCTACCCTTGAGATTTAGCGGCATTGAAAAGCAATCCGAAAGATTTTGCCCAAGCATAATATAACATAAAACATAAACTCAAGCCTATATCCCCGTAGGGGTAGGCAGAGGTGCTAGCACCCACATTTCGCGAGTTTATGTTTAGGTCCCAATGTAATAGGTGGCGAGCCTATTGCCATTAACCGGGCACTTATAAACCTGCGATAAATACACACATAACTTCGAAAAGTCATTGGTGTGTGCCATGGTAAAACCTGGAATCGAACCCGAAACCTCGTCTCAGCAGTCCATTACCCATACCACTAGGCTTTTTTTTATACCACTTAGGTGGCAGACAGGCACACGGCCCACCTGATGGAAAGTGGTTACCGTGGCCTATGGACGTTTGTAACACCAGAGGAGTCACAGTTGCGCTGCCAACCCTGTAAGTACAGAGTTTCTGTGCCATCAGTGTAGAAGACAAAGCAGTTCAAACCTTTAGTCTTCCCACTCACAGCACAAATTCTCCAGTGAGCTCTGGCTACCCTACTCACCGCCGGGAACACAACACGAAGTTGTTATAGGTGCGGTATTCTGTTGGGCGGAGGTACTTCCCCAGTCGGACTGCTCAATTGGGCGGATATACCGCCGTGTCCTACCTCCTTATACTACCGCGGTGAACCAAGTTTGCCCAAGCACTAATGCTTATTAATGGCAGTTATGGCTCCGCCAACCTCATCAACCCTAAAATACGATACAGCTACAAATCGTCTGCGTAAAGATGATAATTGGAACATACACACATCAACAAAGTCTAGGGAACAAGGACATTTCTAGTTTTTATTTAAAAACCCTTTCTTGTAATAGTGAGTGTTTTATATCAATAGAAGGGTATTTTTATACCGTTTTTAATTTTAATTTTAATAAAAACATTTTCATACCAAATTTTTTTTTTTTTAAGAAAGAATTGAATAGTACCAATATTGAGTATTACAACCTTCTATGATTAGGCACAAAAATAACGAGGTAGTAAGAAATATAGTAATTAACCGTACTTTAAACGTTTTTAATAATCTGTAGGTCCTCCTAAAGCATTAGCAACAGCTCGACAACGGCGTGGCATACTTAGTATGAGATTGTCAATCATCGTCTGTGGAATATGGCTCCATACACTGCGAAGGTGTAAAAAAAGTTGTTCTTCAGTGTTCAGATTTTCCAAAGAATCACTGAAAGCTCTTCTCCCAAGCAAATCCCAGGCATGCTCTATGGGATTGAGGTCGGCAGACTGAGCAGGCCATTCCAACGTCGTCATATTGTGCTCGCTTAACGCATTGACCACTACCCTCGCGGTGTGTGACCGTGCATTATCTTGCATGAACATAAAATCTTGACCGAACTGCTGTCGATGAGGGATTACCATGGGGTGTATAACCTCCTGAATGTATTGGTTTGCATTCAAATTGCCCGGTATCCAAACGAGGTCGGTCCTTCCACCAAGGCGAATTCCAGCCCATACCATGATTGGCCACCTTGGTAAGGATGAACTTCTTGCGGATTCTGGAGACGACTCCGACGTCCAGGAACTCGCCATATACGCACTCTTCTCGAATCAGGATGAAAACCGAAGCAAGATTCGTCGGAAAACAGAACCCGTGCCCATTGATGGTCGGTCCACTGTAAATGTGCGTTAGCCCACAATAAGCGACGACCTCGATTTCCACGTCGAAGAGCTGGAACCCTAAGCGGTCTGCGAGCATAAAGATTGGCTTCGTGTAGTCTTCTTCTGACAGTTTGATCGCTAATAACCACTTGATGCTGAGACTGGAGGCCTGCGACCAACTGACGAGCAGTAATCGTGGGTTGCCGCCTTGCGGAATTTTGCAAGAAACGACCTTGTCGCGGGGTAGTAACCCTATTTCGTCCCCTGTGACGTTCGGCAACATCCCCTGTAGACCTGTAGCGTGCCCATAATCTGCAAATTACGCTTGGTTGGGTGTTGACAGCATCCGCTACGTCGCGTTGAGTTCGTCCAGCTTGCAGCATACCAACAGCCCTTAACATCTCTTCGCGACTTAAATGACGACGTGACATGATGACTACAGTCACAAAAATGCACAAACCATACGTAAAAGACGTATTATTGATAATAAACGTTATTTACAATCAAAAAAAATAATTTTTATTTTGCCTCAGAGAAACTGCACAATCAAACACTTTTAAAAGTTTTCCCTCCATATTCGAAAATCATTACTTATTTAAATTTATTTTTAAATTTCGAACAACTCTGTAATCTACTTTATTCTATTTTTATTTATTTGCTGCCAGTTATTTGCAAAACAAGATTTACACGAAAAAAAATAATTGGGGTCATCTTGTTCCCTAGACTTTGTTGAGGTGTTTATATAAGTTTATTGATAGCATAACAAAAATTGAGAAAAGAAGAGGAGAGAGCCTTTTACGAGAACGCCTGCCATCTCGAAACCCAGCCGCGAGCCGATCGCCTGAGACCCCATACCCATACATCATTGCAAGTGTTATTTAAAGCTTTATAGTTATTGATACTATGCAAGGAGTAACGTGGGGTTGAGAACAGAAACCGTCGCCAAAACAAATTGGAGAAAATGTTTTTCCATTTTCTTTTCCCCTCCGATGATTCATGTGCTTTAGGTACAGTAATTAAACTTTTGTTTCGTGTCCAATAAAATGGATTCGGTCTCGTGTCTCCCCAGATATTTCCCTTAGGGGAGACATCAGTATTTTTCAGCCCTGTTGTTTTTTTTAATTTATTTAGAAACACAACAAATTACAATGAATCATAACATTAACGCTAAATTAGCAACCAGCAAACTTTTTGAACTGGATTGTAACTCAGAACTGTGTATACAAATGAAAAACAGAGGGTTACCGAAACGAGTTAAAAATTACAACATGCAAACATTTAATGGTACCAAATTGATAGTGGTACAAGAAACAATGGGATTGTTCACCAGGACACCGCGTGTCTTCTATGTCCTAATTAACCTGTTCAGGTTGGAGGATACCCTTTACGACCCTAATGTAACTATTAAAATTTGATTCAAAAATGTCAATGTTGACATTATTCTTTAAAATTCATTATACTGTCGAGCCATTCTTACAATTGGATTAAAGTACGATGTGTTTTGTGGGGTTGTTTTTAAAAAAATTTAGTGCAAAGAGATTAGTGACTTTAGCTCGACGGGCACTGTAGTTAATATTGAACGATATATTAAATAAAAGATCCGGAGAATTTACTACAGAATTAATCATTTTATACAAGTATATGAAATCGAAACATATTCTTCGTGTTCTTAGGGGGTGAACATTAAATTTTTTCAGTCTCATTTCGTAACTAAAAGCATTCTCAAACACCTTCTCTGCACTTTTTCAATATTATCGGAATGAACTTTATAGCATGGAGATCAGATTGGGCTAAGATGCTTCTTACAAAGGAGAAGTAAGGATACAGGATACTGCGTGTTGTCTTCCCTAGGCTGGGGAAATATCAGAACTTATTTAAAAAAAAAATATTTTTAGTGCTCGTAGATCCTCTGTCACAGTTCTGTTTTGTTTGTGCTTGTAAAATAATGTCTGAGTGTTACACACAATTGAAAAACTTGACATTGAAAGATAATAGAGGTCTTCAACTCAATTGGTCATAGTAATATTACATTAAATAATACTTATTTATTTAAAAGTGGAATGAACTCCCTGCTGCGGTTTACCATGCGCTTACAATATGGAGTTCTTCAAAAGGGGCATTAGAAGGTTTTTTCAGGTTCGACAGCGCGAGTGTGACGCCTATGGTGTTGACCACGTCCATATGCCACGGTAACCACTTCCCATAAGTGTATATAAAAAAGTAAACGTGACAGAACTGTGACATCCATGAGTACTCAAAATATAATTTTAAGAGTAAGTTCTGATGTCTCCCCTAGGGGATATCAAGGGAGACACGAGACCGAAACCAATAAAATATACGTGAGATAGAACAGAACGCTCCCCGTTCATTAACTACACGGCAGGCTTTTATTTTTTATTTGTTATAAAATATGTCGCAGCGTAAATGTTTTAGCAAACTCTATTATTCTTATTCAATTCAATTCATTTATTTGCTTCAAATATGGTGACATTATAGGTCTTAAGAACTAGTGAATACAGCATATTCTGCCTCGTAAAGCGTGCAAATTTTAATGTCATTATCTTTACAAGCATAGTGTTTCAAAATTATATTATTCAATTTTCTTATTATTTTATTTTCAATGTCAATATTACAGGCATAATGTCAAACAATGAATGAATCAGTTGTATGTTTCAATGTCAGCAGGTACATAAGCATAATGTCAAATATATATTTATCCTTCTATAATATTGTGGTATTCTTATCGTCAAGGTATTGTTGTACGGGCATCGGAGGTCGATGAACGACCTCCGCCCCCCATGTGAGCAGGTCTGGGGGTGACAGGTGAAGCCGCCTGTCATCCTGGCAGAAGCAGGTGGCGCGTCTGGCGACTGACTGGGGTGAGTTGAGGACTCTATAGTCCCCACACCCGAGAAGATCAGATCCGACCAGATCGTGAGAGCTGACCCTGGGTCGGCCGGGATGCGAGGGATATGCCTGTCAACCTCACCTTCGGCAACCAAAACGGCCACATGACAACCCACAGGCGGCGTGCGTTTTAGTCGGTTCGAATCCGACATAACCTCCTCCACCGGCTCCGGTGGGGAGGTATCCGTGGGGATTTTGCGCACGTAAAAATAAAGAAAATAAGGTATTGTTGTACACTGTAATACATTTTGTTTAATAAAAAGTCATGTACTTCTTTTTTAAATTTTGTCAGTGGCAGTTCTTCTAGCGTTGTAGCTGAATTCTGGTGAAAATTCTTTTATTTTTGTTAATTTGTCAATTACTATTTAATATGTCGCTCATGTTTGTATGTAACACTAACACGGAGCGGCAATTCGGAATTCAGGGCCTCTCGAGTCATGATACGCGCGCGTTGGCTCATGGAACTGACCTACGATTCACCCAACGGTCATTGACTTCAAAGTCAGCTGATTACTGCAATTCATGTGTTGGACATTATCGTTATGGTACGGTTAGCATAAGTACTGATGTCAATTTTTGAAATGTTTGCAACTGAATTTTAAAAAATTGGCTCATCCAATATTTTAGATTTCTTACCTGTACATATTTTCCGGTACCTACCAAGTAATCACACAAAGTTCCGAGAGCTCACTTTATATATAGTATCGCCACATACCATGTTTTTTACCATTGTCATGTTTTTTTAAATAGTATACCTAGTCTAGCCATAAATATTGTTACGAAGAAAAAACATTTTTTTTTATTGCAAATAATATTTATTACTTTTACAGTGTGTTAGTTTAATACATAAATATAAAACAATTTAAAATATAAAAAGCTTATTCGAAGTGGTCTCCATTGGCTGCAACACAGTCCTTTAAACGTTGAGGCCAGTTATCAATAGAAGCACGCACTCTTTCCACGGGAAAATTCTTCACTGCCAATCGTATGGATTGCTTTAGGGACTCGAAATTATCATGGCGTTTAGAGCAAGCCATACTCTCTAAAACTGACCATAAATCATTATCCAGCGGATTAAGATCGGGACTAAACGACGGCCAGTCTTCAGCTCTGATGAAGTCCGAAACGTTCACTTCCAACCAAGACTGCGTGGACCGAGCTTTATGACCCGGTGCTGAGTCTTGTTGGAAGGACCATACTTGGTTATTGAACATGGTATTGTTAAGGGGTTTAACTCCTTCTCAAGAATGGTATCTTGATACACTTGTGCCGATGTTTTGATACCTTTTCCACAAAAATATGGCTGTCACTCCTTCATAGCTAACACCCCACCAAACCATCACTGAAGTCGGATAATGCCCACGTTGCACTCTGTCGTCTAATTGGGAAGCTTCCTTAGAGCTTTGAGCATAAATACGGTCATTTTGTTTGTTAAAATGTTGCTCAATTGTAAAGATTTTCTCATCCGTAAACAAAATTTTTCTGTGACCTCCCTTTGCGTACCGCTTCAGTAGTTGCTTCGATTTTACCACCCTATTCTTTTTTAAATTATCAGTTAAAGATGACCAGTGCGTCTCTTATAGGCTGCAAGTCCTAAGTCATCTTTTAAAATGCGCGACATGGTTCTGGGTGCTATCTTCATCTCCCGAGATAAAATCTTTTGCTTTCGGACAGGATTTCTTCGAATTCTTTCCCTTACTGCTTTGACCACCTTTTTCGTACGAACACTACGTGGACGGCCAGATCTTTTTCTGTCACAAACAGAGGAGGTCTCATTGTACCTATTAATAGCCCGGTACACAAACATTTGACTAATACCAAGCGTATGGAGAGTTTTAAAAATTACATTCGGCTCCATACCAACTTTGTGTAATGCAATCACAGCGATTTGGTTTTCTTTATCACCCCACTCCATTTTAATATAGCAAAATATTGTACAATATTGGCGCCAAAGTTAGAAAACACAATGAACAATCGTATAAAAATGAGATTCCAAATTCAAATGTAATATCTTTCTTATTTTAATTGTAACAGTATTTATGGCCAGACTAAGTATATTGTTCACTATTAAGTATTTTAAGTATATATTATATGTACTTAAATAAGTATGTATAAATTATTAAATTGTTTGTTGTTAAACGCCAACAACTGTCAAATATTCCAACCAACATAAATTTCCATCCAAAGATTGCCTGGAAGAAATTGTGTAAAGCGATAAGGCCGCCCTTTGTACTGCTCTTGTCTTCTCAATTTCTGTAATTTGAATATTGTAATTGGCGTACAATAAAGAATATAATAAATTAAATAAATAAATTGTTCACTACACAGACATAAAGTAGATTAGTAATTGGGTTTGTATACATAATAACAGTATAGTGACGTCATATAAACCATTAAAATGATACTGCTCACTATAAGAACCGTTTAAATCACAACACACACACACGGTACAATATGTTGACTTATGGTGTGGTGACGTTGTCCGTCTGTCTGTCTGTAAAGAGCATTTTGAAAGAATGTGTGAACAGAAATTTATACCATTTGGTTAACTCTGCAATCTCTTACAGCTGTAAAAAAATCAAAAATTCTAGGTCAACGCAGTAAAAAGATATTGCCTGCCGTTTATGTATGGAAAGTACGGCCCTAAAAATTCCTTATTTGCGGAACCCTCAGTTCGCGAGTACGACTCGTAATTGATTGATTTTTTTCAAGAAAGAACATTGACAGCGTGATAAGTTTTAACGTTACATCAAGGCTTTATTTTTTTTAAAGCCGATCAAGTACGAGTCGGATTCGCGCAACGAGGGTTCCGTAACTTAAGCTACATAAACCGTAATATATTATGAATGCGAAGTTTGATTTTTCCAGTTTCAAGACGTTATGAACCTGTGTATGTGGTATAAATTACAACTTGATACGTCCGCGAATTTCTGAGAAAAAGGTCTTGACAGACGGACAGACGGACAACGAAGTGATCCTATAAGGGTGCGGTTTTTTTTTCCTTTTGAGGTACAGAACCCTAAAAATATTACGAGAATTGAATATTGAAAGCCTCTCAACATTAAGAGAGGTCTTTGTCCAGCAGTGGACTACGATAGGCTTGATTGATGTTTATCCGCATTCTAGATTCCATAACACAAGCTAGTTACTATGCTTACCATGGGTCTAGCTAGCATTGTGTAGAAAGTTGTGGAATGAAAATATACAAATCGTCCTGTCACACGCAAAGCATCTCAAACATGTGAGCTCGTTTGACTCACTGTCCTTCCCGAGCACAATGGACACGCAAATATCTGAGAGAAATGCGGTCACACAGGTAAACAATACATTCTAACATTACTGAGGCATAACTCTGTATATTACAATGGTGTCTATGCCAAGAATGGCACGTTGTCCATATTTCAGTGTGAGATTTTTTATAAAAATGTTACATACTGTAAATATTCACATTTGTTCATCAGACGTGGTAAATTTAATGCTCCACCAGGATCTCTGGGATCCAAACCTACAAGCCGACTTTTGGTTGATAAACGAGATTCTGGTGCAAGTTTGTAGAGGCACGAGGTGTGATGTTCCTCCGACACAAAGGGAGGATCCTCCGACCAGGCAAGGTGATCACGCCTGGCGGGCCGCGGCCCTACGATTATCGTTGGGTTGATGTATATATATTGTACCAGCGCGAGAACTTCACTTGCGCGATGTAGGATTCCTAGAGACGTTCTCATTCGGCGCGCTGTCTCTAGATGGCGCTGGGTACATGTGGTACCGCCACACCACACCCCTCCAAGACCGGAGTTTGATTTGCGATGAGTCGGCTGTCTTAGGTCTCTTGACGAGCTTGCCAGTGTGCCAGTCTTGAGTTGGAGATTGAAGCGTCGTGAAGAATCCTCGGCAAGCCGCCAGTGGGGCGAGGTGGGTCCTCTGTGTATTGAGGCGAATGCTAACACCAAAAAGGTGAACAAAAGTTTTGAATACAACCAGGGTACCGATTCTGCTAATTTTATGTCATGTCAAAGTCACTGTCATGCCACAGACACTATTTTTTATTTTTTACGTGCGCAAAATCCCCACGGATACCTCCTCACCCCAGTCGAGAGGTTATGTCGGACTCGAATCGACTAAAACGCCCGCCGCCTGTAGGTCGTCTTGGTTGCCGAAGGTGATGCCACAAACACTGGTAAATATGACATTAATTTTAGACTTTACCTTGTAGGGTGAATAAAAAAGCAACGAACTTTTTTTACGCTTAATTTTGGACTTAGGGTTATATAAATAAATTCTAAAATTTAATATCATTTGGTTTTGTTATGACATTAACTTTTTACATTTTTACATTAATTTGTTTGAACGCGCTAATCTCTGGAACTATTGGTCCGATTTGAATGATTCTTTCAATGTTGGGTAGTCCATTTATCGAGGAAGGTTTTAGGTATATCATCACGCTACTACTTAAGGGAGCGGAGCATTGATAATAAATGTTAACAAATCCGGAAATTTTTCATACATATTTTGAAGACTAAAACATACGGGCTCAAAGGGATATGAAGCTTCAAAATATACCCCAGGCGAAGCTGGGGTGGGTCAGCTAGTAATATATATAACCGATAATAAAACCGCGGTAGTCTAGTGGTATGGGTAATAGACTGCTGAGACGAGGTCTCGGGTTCGATCCCAGGTTTTACCATGGTACACACCAATGACTTATCGATGCTTTTCGAAGTTATGTGTGTCTTTATCGCAGGTTTGTAAGTGCCCGGTTATGGTATAGGCTCGCCACCTATTACATTGGGACCTAAACATAAACCGGCGAAATGTGGGTGCTAGCACCTCTGCCTACCCCTTTGGGAATATAGGCGTGAGTTCATGTTATGTTAGAATAATACTGCTCATTAACTCATTACATACTTTGCCTAGGCAATGTATAAAATGCCTGCTGTTCCGCCGGCCATGTGTAAAATAAATAGATTTGGTCTATATTTATCAATTTTCACCGGCCTACTTATCAAGATAGCTTTGTGGAACTTCTGTTTCTAGGTGTTATAAAAAAATAACCATGTCATACAATTATACAACATACTCTTGAAAAATGTACCCACAATGGCCCAAAAAGAGAGGCTAAGTGTAGAAAAAGGAGTCCCGTCCCAATCCAATCCAATATTCTCGAAAAATAAAACCCTCTTTCTGGCGCAATCAGGTAAATAGGCAACGAACGGTGGAGTGGAAAATTCGTATTGAATTCATTTATGAAATTATACCCGCGCGAAGGCCGAATCTATTCCACTAGACAAGTGACAATTCTATCACCGGCGTATTGTAAAATACTCGTAGAATGAAAAATGTATGAGATTTGTCGTATTTGACAGTCGTCAACGCATGTCATGTCATACTTCTTCAATCTTAGCTCTTCCAATTAGTCCCACCCTCCCCTTTCCTACACAAGACATCGCGTGCAGGTTTTAGATGTTACCCGCACACGGTGCAGAACATCCGATCAAGTACCAAGCGGTTCGGTGACTCTTTCCTCTGTCGCACCATTAAGGCCTGGAATCCATTACCAGCTCACGTGTTTCCTTCTTCCTACAATCCCGGGTCTTTTAAGCGGGGCGTGAAAAAGCATATGATGAGGCCGTCAAGTTGAGTGTCACCATTTTTTTTCTTTTTACGTGCGCAAAATCCCCACGGATACCTCCCCACCGGAGCCGGTGGGAGAGGTTATGTCGGACTCGAACCGACTAAAACGCACGCCGCCTGCGGGTCGCTTTGGTTGCCGAAGGTGAGGTTGACAGGCATATCCCTCGCACCCCGGCCGACCCAGGGCCATCTCTCACGATCTGGCCCTCTTCTCTCGGGTGTGTGGGGACTACAGAGTCCCCAACTCGTTCCCGGTAAACGGGGAGGCGCGCCAGTCGCGCCGCCGCCGCGGCCTGCTTCTGCTAGGGTGACAGGCGGCTCCACCTGTCACCGCCAGGCCGGCGCTGAGTGTCACCATTGTAACATGGTTTATGTAAGTAATGTAAAATGACCCTCTTTTCTGAGACTTTGCCTTCAGCTTACCATCAGGCAAGGTGAAGTCTAATTGACGTGTCCTATATATAAAATGACTATAACTATAAAAAAGGATAATTCTTCTAATAAAAATCTATTCAAAATTCAGTCTCGATCTGTCAAAATCAAATGAAATGTCAATATTGATTACGATTTAAATGAAAAGGGAGCCAATTCTCGTAATTATTTTAGGGTTCCGTACCTCAAAGGAAAAGAAACGGCACCCTAATAGGATCACTTCGTTGTTCGTCTGTCTGCCTGTCAAGATATTTTTCTCAGAAATTCGCAGATGTATCAAGATGTAATTTATACTCTATAACGTCTTGAAACTGGAAAAATCAAACATCTAAATCAACGCGAATGAGGCCGTCAAGCTGAGTGACACCATTGTCACACGGTAAGTGTAGGTATTGGTGACCCTCTTTTCTGAGACTTTGCCTTCAGCTAACGATCAGGCAAGGCGGTCTAATTGACGTGTTAAACGTAAAAAAAAAATAAGATTTTACGTATATGACAGTCGTCTACGCATGTCATACCTATACGTCAAATCCCATACTTTCGTCATTCTATTCTTGGCGGCCTCTGTGGTGTAGCGGAAGAACGTTCGACTGCTACACAGGGGGCGCGGGTTCGATTCCCGCTGATTGCAAATATTTGTAAACATGAATATGTATATTTGCATTGGTCTGGGTGTTTCTATGTATAATATGTATGTATTTACAAAAAATAAAGTATCTAAGTATGTTTATCCGCATTCTAGATTCCATAACACAAGCTAGTTAAGCTATGCTTACCATGGGTCTAGATAGCGTTGTGTAAAATGTTGTAGAATATTTAATATTATTATTATTCTACAATACGCCGGTCATAGTATTGCCACTTTTCTAAAGGTGCTGGGTCGCTAGTACCTAGCTATTGTGAACAGTATTCAAAATTCAAACCTCAGTCCTATAGATAGAGCACGTTATTCAAATTCAAAACAAATATTCAGATTGAAATAAAAATGTGACATGGCGCCACATGTATATAATAAGTTGCCAAAAAGAAATTAAAAATATGACAAATATTCACCTACACAAAAAGAGCCAGAGCTCACTGGAGAATTTGTGCTGTCAGTGGGAAGACTAAAGGCTTGTCCTGCTTTGTCTTCTACACTGACGGCACAGAAACTCTGTACTTACAGGGTTGGCAGCGCGACTGTGACTCCTCTGGTGTTACAAACGTCCATAGGCCACGGTAACCACTTTCCATCAGGTGGGCCGTGTGCTTGTCTGCCAACTAAGTGGTATAAAAAAAAAGAGCCTACATTAAATACTCATACAAAAGGGCTATTACTTAATAGTGGAATTTCTCAATGACAAGTCTCTAAAAAATTAAAAAAGTAGTTTACCTGTTTCTTGTTCTTTTGACATTTTAATTTAGAATTTGACTTTTGTTGACAATTGATTATATTATTTATTACTAGTAACTTTTTTTGGATTAATTAAATTAATTTGGATTAATCTAATGTAGGTATATATATTTTTGACGATGAATTTCAGATGCTTTATTATTGTATTTGATTTGAATTGTGTAAACATTATCACAAAAGATTAATAAAATAATGTAATATTTGCATGCCATTACAAATCTAATGCAATAATATAATATCAATTGATAATAATTTCCTGATTTGATTTTATACTGTTGACATTTTGTATGCTAACCATAGATGTTAGAAAACTTTAATGAGTAAAGGTTACTATAAAGTGGATGAGTTACCTTAATGATGTTAATCCGTGGTCAACATAAGTCTCTTGCTTGTTCGCACAAAATAAACTGTAAACTAAAGCAAATTTAAAAAAGAAAAATAGTCTAGTTCTAATATAGTTCGCTGAGTTTCTTGCTGGTATCTTCTCAGTAGAACTAATCTACCGAACCAGCGAAAGAATCATTTTCCAATGGTTTATTTTTACATTATTTAATATTTTTATATTATTTCTTGACATACATAATTGTAAATATTTGACGTTCATATGTGCTCTTTGTGTGCCTAAACTGAATAAGTAAATGAAATTGATTCTTTGATTCTTTGAGACAAATATTGTTATTAACAAATTGGGCCCTGTTGCCATCAATCAAATGATATTATTATTATTCTTATTATTACTAGTGATAATACATTGTAGGTACTTATTTTATTTTTAGCGACCAACTTATTATGACTGTATTATGCAAATAAATGAATGAATAAAGATGAATAAAAAGTGCAGAATCTCGGCGTATTCGAAATGGATCACGTTGCTGCAAACAGTTTTAGAGCGAATTCAGAGAGGATGGGAATACGAAAGTGTATTCATCAAGTATTCGTATCTGCATTTGGATTGCACCGAACTGTTTGCATGTGAAAATGTAAGCTGAAAATTATCCTAGTCAATTTTCTCAATACTCCTAGTAGTGGTACCGCGGTAGTCTTGAGGTCTCGAGTTCGATCCCAAGTTTTACCATGGCACACACCAATGACTTTTTGATACTTTTCGAAGTTATGTGTGTCTTTATCGCAGGTTTATAAGTGCCCGGTTAATGGCAATTGGCCACCTATTACAATGGGACCTAAACATAAGCTGGCGAAATGTGGGTGCTAGCACCTCTGCCTACCCCTCCGGAGATATAGACGTGAGTTTATGTTATGTTTTATGTCCTAGTACTTAGTTAGTTTTTCTTGTACAATATATATTTCATGTCGATGTTTATTCTGGTTGCGCGCAATAGGAAGTATGAGACTATTAATATTACCGTCATTTGAGCTCTTTTTGGTGGGCCTTCTTTTGATTCGTGAGTTCTTTCAGTATCTAGTAAATTTGATATTTATGTAGGTATGTACCTACTTAGTAAGAAAAACCAAATGAGCATTCGATCAATTTGCTCTGCCAGCTCCCTTCTCCATCAGCAAATCAGCTTTTTTTAATCTTTATTTATGGAGTTTAGCCACAACATGACTATGTTCGCTCATCAAATCAGCTTGATACGACAAATTAACGTAACGTCATCTGGATATCATAAACTATACATACGTATGTAGTTTACAAAGTATCAAATCTATCCAATCGTTAAAATCAACTCCTAACAACATATAATTACATACATTGTTTGTGACATACAAACTTAGTAGTGACGTTACAGAAAACGCAATAAAACTAACATCACCGAAGTATAAAAATATATTATCACTGTAATATACTACAAACTCAGAACTAACCGGTGCTATGCATTTAGAATAATTTTCCACTTTAGCGCAGACAAGGCTACACGGGTATTCCGTGCACACAATCACATATGTTACATTCAATTTGATCAATGATACATAAACGTATCTAGGGGGGCCGATCTACTGATTGGATGATGACTTCCGAGAGCAGCCGCCATGTACCTACTCATCTACATATATAACTCTTTAAACAATCTCGCTAAGAGAGGATTACAACAATCATGGGAACATGCAATAGTCCACGTAGGAGGGTTATGATTTTGATAGGCTATGTATGTAGGTTCATCTGTTCCCTCATCGCTCCTCAACCACTAATCAGAACTGGACCAATGCAGTTTCGTTAGAAACGTCTTAGTCGTCCGCTGGTTATAGGCTATGTAATATGACACTGAATCTATTGTGGCGCCCTGTAGCTGTCATGAAGTACTGGGTTACAAAATAAATTAATTAGCACATTTCAAATATGTAATAAATACTTATTGCTTGCCCTAAAATAATATAAATAAAAAAATAAGTTTAAAACTAAAACCCGACTGCTGAAAAAGTGTCAGACAAGAAAATATCAAGGATAGCCGTGGTCGTATGCCACTTAGTCTAACAAAACAATACATTCTAGGGAAAAATGGCATACAACCACGGCTATCCTTGATATTTTCTTGTCCAACACTTTTTCAGTAGTCAGGTTTAAGTTTTATAACTAGTATAATTTGAATTAAGCGTTGCTGATTTCTTGCCGGTATGCTTATAGTAGAGATGAAATTGATTCTCTAATTAAGGCATTTTTTAGACAAATACCCTACTTAATTTGATGAAGATAACAAGGCCCGAAGATGACAAGGAATATCTCCACACTCCATTGTTATGCTGTCGCCAGTAGGTAGGTGTAGTAAAACCTACTATCCATGAAGCGTAGAATCCTGCTTTGTCTTCTACACTGACGGCACAGAAACTCTGTATTTACAGGGTTGGCAGCGCGACTGTGACTCCCCTGGTGTTGCATACGTCCATAGGCCACGGTAACCACTTCCCATCAGGTGGGCCGTCTGCTTGTCTGCCACCTAAGTGGTATAAAAAATTATGCTGTCTCATTTCTTATCACGCTCTTCTTGGCCTAGATTAGGTTCAGGGTTATACCACTTAAAATACAATCTGCCATTGCTCTTCATAAACAAAATCTATAGCTTATCCCATAGCCCATTGTGAATTTTCAATACATTGATTACAATGAGCTATTGATCACGCCAATGTCATGAAACTATCTGTAAACCCTATTTACATTATGCAATTTACAAGATGGCGGTCGCGACTCGCGATACAAGGGGAGTGGGGTTTAGTTTTTTGCACGCTAAAGCCAATTAATACAGATAAAACATTAACAATTCAATGGACTATTGACGAAACCACCAAGTACATGTTAGCATGCGTAAATTTAGATCCCAAAGAATCAAAAAATCAATTTCATTTATTCAGTTTAGGCACACAAAGAGCACATATGTACGTTAAAATTCTGCAATTGGATATGTCAAGAAATAACGTAAAAATATTAAATAATATAAAAATTAACCACTGGAAAATGATTCTTTCGCTGGTTCGGTAGGTTAGTTCTACTGAGAAGATACCAGCAAGAAACTCAGCGAACTATATTAGAACTAGATTATGTTTCTTTTTTAAATTTGCTTTAGTTTACAATTTATTTTGCAAGCAAGATAGGTACTTATGTTGACCACGCATTTACATCATCAAGATACTCATCTACTTTATATATCAGCATATACATCTACTATATCTACGTAACCTTTACTCATTAAGTTTTGTTTCACTTCTATTTTTAATTTATTTATTGGCATGTTAATCAAATCCTGATTTTATTAAATATTTTTATATAGCTGCCTACAAATGAATCACCAACTTTGTGAAGCCTAAGTTTTGGTACAACTGGTTTATTCTTGTTTCTCGTATTAACATTGTGTACGTCAGTTTTTTTTTTTAGAAAAGATTTAGTTTCTTTCGTACTTATAAGATATTATCGTAAATGTATTGAGAAGCGAATCGCGAGGGAAACGAGGCCTTAGCTCGCGCGGACTGGTTTGATTGGTGGTGGTGAATTTGAGCTCCTTCGCCCCTGTAGCACGTGCTATCTTCAATATACACCCAAAAAACGCGTACTGTGCATTTAGAGTACATTTTATGACGTGACTTATAATATGCCTGTAACTATGAAATGTTTACTTTTAGGTACCAAAATGGTCCACAAAATTCGTCCTGAATAACTTCTGTAGTATCTACGTAATGTCTACAATAGGTACATCAACACAATTCCATTTTAATTGTTGTACTTAGGTACTCGATAACTTCACAATACAAATTTTATTTCCAATGCTATGTTAGATAACAACGGCAACTAAATACTAGTCATGCATCATTTGATACACATCTAGAAAGACCTGTTTAACTTCTAGGTTGTGAAATAGCAGGTTCTTGCCTAGGTGTGACTCGATGACATCATTGGATCCTAATATGGAGAATATTAGAAATTTGAATCGTGAAACAGTTATTCAATCTATCAACAGTTTTGTGCTGATATTTATTTTCTAGTGGGTTCCGTACCTAAAGGATAAAAACGATACCCTATTAACCGAACTTTACTGTCTATCTGTCTGTCTGCCTGTCACTAGGCTGTATATCGATGGGTCTTATGTATAAACATTGACGTTTTTAAGGCAAACGCATCTTGTCGATATAATTAACCAAGTGAGCTATTAAAAATAGAACATGTCTGTCATTTTTTATTGAAATATAACGGCATATGTGACACGTTTTTAAACGTACATGGTCTAAAGAATAGTTTGAGAGTTTTACGACAGGTGGATCCGTGGGTTTTTTTTTTTAATTTTGGACCAATCAGCCAGTTTAATATTTATTTGTTTAACAATCTGCTAACCTATTAATTAAGTTTTTAAATAGATAATTTAAATAGATTTATAAAGCACATTTTATGTGTTTTATGAATTTGTTGCAATAAAAATTTAATTCGCGTTAAAACTACAATCATGGATTCGCGTTTAATGTTTTTAGTATTACTCATTACAAAAAAATACAAGTGAGATACAAGTGAGCCTAGTGATATGGGTAATGGACTGCTGAGACGAGGTCTCGGGTTCGATCCCAGGTTTTACCATGGCACACACCAGGTTTATAAGTGCCCGGTTAATGGCAATAGGCCACCTATTACATTGGGACCTAAACATAAACTGGCGATATGTGGGTGCTAGCATCTCTGCCCTTTCGGGGATATAGGCGTCAGTTTATGTTATGTTATGTTATGTTATGTTATGAGAAGTAAACTGTAGCCGAATACACGTATTTGATACATTGGCACTTGTAGGATATTTTTAAAGAAAAATCATACTTATAAATAATAATGTAAAAGGGCCAATGTGCAGTAAAAAGATCCTGATTATATTTTATAAAATGCTGTTATAGAAATAAGGAGAACAAATGTCTTAGCAAACAGGCATAGTTTCGGTTTTAAAAATAAAACATTGTAGTGAATCGAAACTTTGAAACTTCTCCTGTAAAGTTGTAATTTTGCATTTTGGCCTATATACATAAGACCAATACATATACATATATTCTCTATGAACCGTGAAAAATTGACAGTTGGAATTTTTACACAGATCATGAATTTCTGTTGCCATTATTTAGGTTGCCGATATAAAACAAATAGTAAAAATAAACTAAGTAGGTAGCCATTCGTGCACGAGTCCGCAATTGGCGAGTGTTTTATATTACAAGTATTAAAGTAGAAAATTTGGCTAAGTCCGAATTATTTTACGACAAAACCTGTCACATTTCGTCGTACGATTTTGATTTGCTGATTAGATATGATAGTGTTCATTTATTCATAGCTAGACTGTGACAAATATAGCCTCACATTACACTAGGTGGAGGCATGTAATGTGTTGTGAACAGGTATGTCATTGAGGGATTATTGATTCAATGTGTTTTTATTGAGAGCACACGAGTACGGCGTGGCGTGTTTCTGACTCGCGATTATGAGGATAATTCTAATGTACATTTGTCTTTACCGCCTTGGTTGAAAACCCGGACCTTACGATCGAAATGTCTCGGGTCGAATCCAGGTACACTACCGACGAGAAACCACTCCTAGCTAAGGCAATTTAGATCAGCTGGAGAGGTTTTTTTACGTGCGAAGGATCCCCACGGATACTCCCCCCTAGCGGAGCCGTTTGGAGAGGTCATGTCGGACTCAAACCGACCAAAACGCACGGCGTCCGTGGGTTGTTTTTGGTTGCCGAAGGTGAAGTTGGCAGGCATATCCCTAGCATCCCAGCCGACTCAGGGCCATCTCTCTCGATCTGGCCTTCCTCGGGTGTGGGAACTACAGAGTCCCCAACTCATCCCCGGAAAAGGGGAGGCGCGCTAAGCGGGCCGCCGATGCGGCATGCTTCTGTCAGCGTGATTGGCGGCTCCACCTGTCACTCCCAGGCCTGCGCTCATGGGGGGCGGAGTTCATTCATCCCTCCTCCTTCGCTCACGCTGCCGCTCCTGCTCCGCCTTCTCCTTCCCGCAGAAGGAGGCGTCGGCCGCCCACGGATCCGCGCAGCGAATCATTGCCGCGAGTAAGGTGGCGAGCGTGAGTATTCTCACTCCCAGGTCTGACACCAGCTCCCGTCTTGGCGTCTCTCAAGCCAGACATTCGGTGAGCGTGTGCAGCTCCGAGTTCTCGCTCGCGTCGCAGTGATGACACTCGAACGTTGTCTCTTTCTCCATTCGACGCAGATACTGCCCAAAGCACCCGTGCTCGGTGATCATCTGCGTCAGACGGTACGAGAGGCTGCCATGTGGCCACTCTAGTCACTACCCCATGATGGGTCTTACTGCCACTACTACAGCGTGCCCTTAGCTGGAGGGGTTAGTGGCAATTTCAATATTTAGTACTTTTAAAAAAAATGAGGTACCTAGAAACGGTTACAACACCAGTACGCACCTCCAAATAGGGGGAGAAGCGTGGATTTAAATTAAAATAAACGTTACTATCGGCATGCTCATTCAAATTTTACCTCGCTAAAGGCCATAAAAGTTTTCGAGCGGTTTTATGAACTGGAAACTTAGGATACCATCTTTAATGGACGCTTTGCCTATTCGAGTGTTTTCTCCCCCTTACCTTCTATATGTTATGAATTGTGAGGATGGTCTTTTTATGGTCGAAATCGTGACAAAAACAATAGCATTTCGTGAAAGATTTAATGACAGAAGAGGAATCACATGAAGAATATAAGGACAGAAGTAAATATCGGCTGATGTTTCTATCTACTCTATAGAGACGTGAGTGTAACACACATAATCAAGGAGGTAGGGCACGGTGGCATTTCTGCCCAATTGGGCAGTCTGACTGGGGAAGTACCTCCGATCTACAGAATGCCGCGGCTATAATAACTTCGTGATGTGTTCCCAGCGATGATTAGGGTAACCAGAGCTCACTGGAGAATTTGTGCTGTCAGTGGGAAGACTAAAGGCTTGTCCTGCTTTGTCTTCTACACTGACGGCACAGAAACTCTGTACTTATAGGGTTGGCAGTGCGACTGTGACTCCTCTGATGTAAGAAACGTCCATAGGCCACGGTAACCACTTTCCATCAGGTGGGCCATGTGCTTGTCTGCTACCTAAGTGGTATAAAAAAAATGTTAAATTGCCAACTACCGCAGCAGTGTTGCTAGTTTTATTTTTTACGTTGCCATATGCCAGTCGTTTTGTGTGGGACAGAATTCTTCAACAACCAAACTAAGGGGCATGTATTCCATAACGATACTCAGTCGTAAACATCGATTTACATATCGACGGTTGAAAGGCTAAAGGACGTAAGCGACAAGAACAGTTGATACGCAAATTACACTGTGTTGTTAAGAGTGTTTCATGTGCTTTAAGACCTTTTTTTGTATGAAATGTCGATGTCGCTTGTACCTTTTTGCTTTTCAACCGTCGATATTCAGATTTGACAAACTGTTAATTGCAATCTGTTCTCAATACTTGTTATGAATCTAGATTCAGTACTGAGTCCTGTTCAGTATCGTCCTGGAATACGAACCCTGGTTTCTCACAGATAACTCCGTACGTATCATTTATTTTATTTTTGTAATTCAGTTGGTTTAAATTTATATATAGTTATTTAGTGGTAAAAACAGGAAACCATAATATGTAAATATCCTTACAATTGTTATAAAAGTGCAAAATAAAGTAAAACGAACAACACAAATACAAATTTTAGTCATTCAGATAAAGAAACCAGAATTTCAAGAATATGTTAGTAATTAGCAATAATTTGCGAAAAGATAAAACTGAGATAATGATTTCCTCTAGCAACATTATTTCAGCACTAAGTTGCTTAACAAAGAGGCGCAACAATGCGGCTAAATGTTGTCTGTCCATACATTGTCGAACAAACTAAACAACCAAAATGTCTCATGTTTCGCAACGTTGCTTGACATGTTGAGCAACATGTTTGGCGCGTCATGAGTTGCCTATGGGGTACGTACAACGCTTAGGTAGCAAAGGTTTAGATTTGTGATTATACCTACGTGTTGGAGTTTTGGTCTATTTACAAATATTTACTAAGTCTACTTAGTCTGATACAATGACGAATGTATGACATTTGACATAATATATGACAATCGTCAACGCATGTTGTCGTCAATGCATGCGTTGACGTCTGTCATAAGCGTCTAGGGGGGTAGGACATGAATCGACTTCCTATACATTATTTTCAAGGAACTGTTGTTGAAAAGATAAAAGATGAGATAATGGTGTTGTAAATTTGGAAAGGATTCAGATTTGCGATTCTATCTTTACGTATTGGAGCCAGTTCCACTCAGTATATACTCAGACATGAACTGACTCCTTATTCATACTATCTTATGCTCACCATCAGAGAGGCTTCTGTAGTAGATTTTTCTCTCGGAGTTAGGTCTTAGGAAGTCAGACAACAATCACTGTAATTAGTTGGTGTCCAAGACTTTGATGCAATCGATTAGGAGGAGGTAGGATATGACGGTATTTCCGTCCAATTGAGCAGTCCGACTGGGGAAGTAGCTCCGTTCTACAGAATACCGCGGCCGTAATAACCTCGTGTTGTGTTTCCGGCGGTGAGTAGGGTAGCCGCCAAAAGCTTGTCCTGCTTTGTCTTTTACATCGACGGCACAGAAACTCTGTGCTTACAGGGTTGGCAGCGCGAGTTTGACTGCCTTGGTGTTGAACACGTCAATAGGCCACGGTAACCACTTTTCATCAGGAGGGCCGTGTGTTCGTCTGTCAGCCAAGTGGTATAAAAAAGTCACCGCTAAGGTAAAGATGGTGGACGTGTTCATATTAAAACAAAAGAGGTGAAAGGCGTATACTACTGCCATCTGACAGTCATATGGCAGTAGTAGCAGAAAATATTGAAGTTCAACCACGTCGCATTTTAAACTGGAAAAGCAGAGGTGAAAACCTCGGATGATGATGAAGTGAAAGGAATATGCTGGGTTTGCGGTAAGTAGAAGGAATGATGCAGTCATTGCCTAAGTCAATGGAAAAGGTGTATGTACATTGAAGTGATAATAGATAGATTAAAAAAATAAGTTTAAAACTAAAACCCGACTACCGAAAAATCACGCTATAAAAAGTTTTAAACAAGAAAATATCAAGGATAGCCGTGGTCATATGTCACTTTTCCCTAGAATTTTTTTGTTAGATAAAGTGGCATACGACCACGGCTATCCTTAATATTTTCTTGTTTAAAATTTTTTATAGTGTGATGTTTCGGTACTCGGGTTTTAGTTTAAACTTATTTTTTTATTTATATTATTTTGGGGCAAGTAATAGTTATATTTTATACATTTTTGAAATGTGCTAATTAAGCCCTATCAGTTGATACTAAACACGACATATAAATTTATATCAAATTTATTTTTAAACACAGTACTTTATGGCCGTTAGAGAGGGCGCCACATTAGGTTCAGTGACACATTATATAGCCTATAACCAGCGGATGGCTAAGACGCTTCTAACTATTTGTCTCATTCTAATAAGTGGTTGAGGAGCTGTGAGGGAACAGATGAACTTACAGATATACATTACTACTACTACTTAACCTGTCAAAACCTGATTTATCATAAGATCTACAAGAGATTTTAGAAGGCAGCAAAGTATATTGACTCTTTTCTCTAGCTTGATCCGAAGCGGTCTTGAATACTCCTGTCCAATCTGGTCCCCTTTCTATGATGTTCATATAGATGCCGTAGAGAGTGTACAGCGGCGCTGTTTGAGATACGTTTCCCTTAAATTCAACTACGGTAGATCGCTGCAGCACTACGGTGATGGGTTGGTGGAGTTCAATATGATATCACTTGAAGCCCGCCGTAAGAGGTATGATCTCCTTTGCCTTCACAAACTCATACACTCCGCCATCAATGCGCCAGGTTTGCTGTCTGCGGTCTGCATTAACACTAGACACAGATCGAGCTGTCCCAATGTATTTTCGATTGGAATTTACAAAAACAACACCTCCTTCTATAATCCTATTGTTAGGATGTGCCGCACATATAACAAACTGAATCGGGCTGAGGACGTGGATATATTAACTGGTAGATTTTCCCAGTGCAAGAAGGCCATATCAAATTTAGTGGGTGTACAATGCCTATGACATTCGAGCAGCATTTTTATTTATACTTGTGTTTTATGATTTTTTTTTTAAAGTATTCAGTATGTATTATTGTAACCTATTCAAATAGGTTTTTAGTTGTATATTTTGTATGAGCATGGCGAGTATGTAGATGTAATTTCATGTTGTGTGTGCTATATTTGGAATACTGTCTAGATCTTACAATATATTTGATTGTATCCAAATGTTTAGTCGCGCAATGACAGTAATCTGTAAGCGTACCTTTAAGAAATAAATAAATAAAATCATAAGACTCCTTTAGTTTCGCCGTTGTCGGGTAAAAAAAATGTGTAACGTCATATCGAGGGCGGTTCGTTCTAGTTTCTTGGTTAATTTGTTTATAGTAAATGCATAATATAATCAATTGACCGCAGTCGTTTACTGATGTGTTGATCGATTATAACTCACTCACCTGTCATCGTATGTTTCCTCAGAATCAAAGAATCTAGGGAAATAGATAATTCTAGACGCTATACATACATACAGTCACGTTTTTATCCCAGTGGGGTAGGCAGACTACAGTTTTCCACTTGCCACGATCCCGGCGTACCTCTTTCGCTTCTTCTACTTTCATAATTGTTTTCTTTTCTTTTTTTTTACCACTTAGGTGGCAGACGAGCGCACGGCCCACCTGATGGGAATGTGGTTGCCGTGGCTTACGGACGTGTGTTTCACCAAAGAAGCCACACTCGCGCTGCCGACCCTGCACAGAGTTTCTGTGCCGTCAGTGTAGAGGACAAAGCAGGATAAGCCTTTACAATATTTTTCACGTAGCATGGGTACGGTGACGTTTGGAATTTGAAGTTACTAGAGATGTAGTCAAGATAAAATCGCATGAAATAAAATCGATTATATATCTTATCGAGATCATTTATTAATGAAGAAGAAATCGATTCTATTAACTAATAATTTTGAAGAAAAAAAGTAAAACAAAATTGATAACCTGTTTAATTATTTATTAAAAATCAAACATGTTCATCATCTTCATCATCATCATCATCATCATCATCGTCATCTGACTCGTCGACGTGAATAATTATTTGGGAATCAATTATGCAGTCTATTCTAATGTCTCGCTCCCAGTCATGTAAGATTAGATTTTTGGTTTTCTCCACTACTTTCTTCCAGTCATCGCCAGTGACATTTTTGCATCCCTCTTTCAATAACCCCATCATTTTTGTGGCTGTAAAAGGCGGAGCTGTATTTTTTCGTGCAGCGTATCCTGAAACATACGGTACGGTACGGTGGAAGCCTCAGGACTTCGTGACCATATTCGTTTGCCATCATATCTAATTTGTATGTCGTTTGGGGCTTGTGCATTTTTACGAGCTTCACTAGCTCCACCTTTAATTTCGTCTCATCGGCTTCCACATTATTGGCTTGGAGCCACTCGATCAACTCGCTCTTCTTATTGGAAGAAGTCGGCGGTTTGTTCAATTGCACGGAGTGATATGGGGCATTGTCCATAATAATTGTGCTGGGTTCTTCTAAATTGCTAAGCATATTTTGAAACCACTCCGTGAATACTTCCGCATTCATATCTTCGTGATATTCTCATGTCTTTTTCGATTTAAAAGCAAGTAGCCCATTTTCTACAAATCCTTTCGATGTGCCTGCGTGACAAATAATCAATCTCTCCCCTTTTCCTTCTGGCACTTTGGTCGAGGCATGAGGTGTATCGTCAGTCCACATTTTACCGACCGTATGATTGGCATTCAGCCAAGTTTCATCCAGGAAGACGACATTGCTCCAATCGGTAATCGCTTTAGCCTTTTTCAAAAAGGTAACCCGCGCAAGTGCTATATCGCCCCTCTCCATGACAATTTTTCTTTTGTTTACTTTTTTGAATTGGAAACCAATGTCCTTCAATACGCGCCACAAGGATGTAGGACTTCCAGTAAACAAATCAGCATCTTTTAAAGACTTGACCAGCTTTAGAAGCGTCGGTAATTCTTTATTCTGGTAATAGTTATAAATGTGGCTCCGTATAGCATCGGCCGCAAAACTGTCTACATCTGTTACAGATGCCTTTTTGGTTCGCTTTTTATTAGGGGTGGACAACTTATTTTCTTCTGTATCGTGAGCACCATATTTTTCTCGAGTGATTCGAGAAACCGTGTTCCGCCCAATGTCTAACGCATCTGCCACTCGATCCAAAACGTTGGACACAGGCAATAGCGTTCCGCCATTCTCACGTTCCCGCTCAAAGTAATCCCGCAATCGAACTACAAATTCACGGGCTTGACTACCAAGCACAGTCTTTTTCGTTCTTTTTGGCATTTTGCCAAAAAAAAACGAAAAAGAAGGGCCCTGAAGACGGCCGGTGGGACTTCGGGAAGCACTTCCGAAGTCTGGGCCCCAAATTGGCGGGCACAGCCAACGCTCTGGCGCGGCTACTGCCCAACCTGAGGGGCCCGGAGGACTCCTGCAGAAGACTCTACGCGGGTGTCGTGCGGTCCATGGCCCTGTACGGGTGTCCCGTGTGGGCGGACACTCTGAGTGATCGGCACATGCTCCTGCTGCAGCGTCCGCAGCGGAAGTTGGCGTGCCGCATCATAAGGGGGCACCGCACGATATCATTCAACGCGGCGAGTCTCCTCGCCGGATCGCCACCATGGATCCTGGAAGCGAGATGCCTTTCGGCGCTATACCGGTTCCGAAGGGCGGCGCGGGAGCGGGGTCACGATCCCGAGCCCGAAGAAATTCGGGCCGTGAGATCCCGGCTCCACAGGGAAATGGTGGCGGAATGGGAGATACGACTTGGGCAACCAGGCGCAGGGCACGCCGTAGTAACGGCGGTAAGACCCATCATGGGGGAGTGGCTAGAGAGGCCACACGGCAGCCTCTCGTACCGTCTGACGCAGATGATCACCGAGCACGGATGCTTCGGAAAGTATCTGCGTCGGATGCAGAAAGAGCCAACGTCCGAGTGCCATCACTGCGTCGCGAGCGAGGACTCAGGTCCGCACACGCTCACCGAGTGTCCGGCGTGGGAGACGCCGAGGCGGGAGCTTGTGGCGGCCCTGGGAGTGAGGGTTCTCACGCTCTCCACCTTGCTCGCGGCGATAGTTCGCTGCGCGGATGCGTGGGCGGCCGGCGCCTCTTTCTGCGAGCAAGTAATGCTCGTGAAGGAGGTGGCGGGGCGGGAGCGGCAGCGGGAGCGACGAAGGATCGCAAGCCAAGCTGCCCGCGTATGAAGGCAACTCGGGCGTCGGAGGTCGATGAACGACCTCCGCCCCCATGAGCGCTGGCCTGGGAGTGACACGTGGAGCCGCCTGTCACCCTGGCAGAAGCAGGCCGCGGCGGTAGCGCGCCTGGCGCGCCTCCCCGTTTCCGGGGATGAGTTGGGGACTCTGTAGGCCCCCACACCCGAGAAGAGGGCCAAATCATGAGAGATGGCCCAGGGTCGGCCGGGGTGCGAGGGATATGCCTATCAACCTCACCTTCGGCAACCAAAACGACCCACAGGCGGCGTGCGTTTTAGTCGGTTCGAGTCCGACATAACCTCCTCCACCGGCTCCGGTGGGGAGGTATCCGTGGGGATTTTGCGCACGTAAAAAAAAAAAAAAAACAGGACGAATACTGACGCAGATGATCACCGAGCACGGGTGCTTCAGGAAGTATCTGTGTCGGATGGAGAAAGAGCCAACGTCCGAGTGCCATCACTGCGAGGCGAGCGAGGACTCGGGGCCGCACACGCTCACCGAGTGTCCGGCGTGGGAGACGCCGAGGAGGGAGCTTGTGGCGGCCCTGGGAGTGAGGGTTCTCACGCTCTCCACCTTGCTTGCGGCGATGGTCCGCTGCGCGGATGCGTGGGCGGCCGGCACCTCCTTCTGCGAGCAAGTAATGCTCGTGAAGGAGGTGGCGGGGCGGGAGCGGCAGCGGGAGCGACGAAGGATCGCAAGCCAAGCTGCCCGCGTACGAAGGCAACTCGGGCGTCGGGGAGGTATCCGTGGGGATTTTGCGCACGTAAAAAAAATAAACAGGACGAATACTGAGTAAAATTGAAAAAATATTTATGTTGAATAACATAATTTCCCCCAGTAGTTCTAGATATTAGAGCATTCTGAGAAACAAACAAACTCTTCAGCTTTATAATATTAGTACGAGTACATTTAGAAAAAAGTTAAAACATAGCTTCGGCAACACTGTACACTACCAACCTAGTATATGTTCAGAACTTACTGAAAATTTTTCTTACTTAATACAACCCTCAGTTAAGATGCCAATCATGTGGACTTATTGTGCCCTTCGAATCGGACAGTATAGACATTCTAACGACTACAATATGAGCTTCAAGGTGGGCATTAGAACGTTCCTATAGGGTGCACGAGTGTGACCTCCCGGGTGGTGCACTCGTCCATAGGCCACCATAATCACTTTCTATCAGATAGGGTGTCTGCAATCTAAGTGATATAAAAAAGAGTCTTCCACACGGATGCTGTTTAAATCTTCTACTTAAGATGATTAGGCTACTATTACTAAGAATTTTTATAACAGAATACCGAATAACGCTTTTGCTTGACTTTGAAATTGAACCAGATTGAATTTCTAAGCCAAGCAAAAGAGTTAGTAAGTACTATCAGACTAGTATCATTTTATACCTCCGAAGCAGTCAATTTAAATGGTCTTTATTATCGAGATTCTGCAGTCGTTCAAATAAATCAAATGAGAACCGGAAAGTGCTTAAAACGACATTTTGATAAAAGGAAAGTTACGTAAAACCCCTCCAGAAGTTCTCAACTTACCACATTAATCTTCTTATTGAATTAATGAAACGAAAATGAACTCTTTGGATGATTTCAGAGATCGCGATTTGCTGATACTTAATTATTTGGCGTAAATATTACTTGACAGAGTATTATTTATAAAACATAACATAAACTCACACCTATATCCCCGAAGGGGTAGGCAGAGGTGCTAGCACCCACATTTCGCCAGTTTATGTTTAGTATTATTTATCTATTCCATTAATAGTATTTATCACAATAATATAATTATAAAGAGATCGTGTCTGTATATATTGGAGATACAGTAGAATCCGCTTATAATGACATTGGAAGGAAGTGACAAATACGTCATAATAACCGGATGTCATTAAAGCACATTCTCAAAACAAAACTTGCTATTTTTGTTGGATACTTATTTCAGTTAAAACAGATGTGGAAATGAAGCATATTTAACATAAGATAAGTTGAAATAAGATAGGATACATCTTTATTGTACGCCACCAAATTATAGTAGGTACGGACAATATTATGAAAATTGTACAAATGACGGCCTTGTCGCTATTAGCGATCTCTTACAGGCAACCATGAATAGATATGTTTAATTGTCTTTACGATAATAACTTATGATTATGTTAGTGTATGATAGTCATTAGTGTATTTATTATTTAATCAAAAAAAATATCTAGTATAAAAATATATTTTATGAAAACGAGCGACGGAGGGATTTAGCCACCCTGTCAGTCACTATAACCGAATACAATTTATTAAAAATCATTAATATTAGTCACAATGAGTACATCAACATATCAACTAAGCGAAGTCATTATATCCGATTTATTTAGAAAGAATTTTATATGAAAACCGAACTTCACTGTGTGGTTACGTCACCGCGTTTTATTAAGCGGTTGGTCAATAGATCTGTCTGATGTTAAACAGCTGTATCCCTTAGTCGCCTTGTACGACACCGCATGGGAGAAGAGATGAGGTGGCCCAAATTCTACTCTGCCGGGAACCACGTTTTAAATTCAAGAAAAACATTATCTTACTGAAAATCTATTTATATAAAGGCGAAATACCACACTGATGAAGTGTAGACATTCGCTAAGAACAGATTTTACTGAACTCCCCCTAAAGGGGTAAAATTGATCCGCGCGTACGAAGTCGCAGGCGGCCGCCAGTCTATATACTCCCTAATAATTCACGAAATCTCAGAAACTATGACACCTATAAACTTGAAATTAAGCAGGTAGGGTCCCTTATAGGGTGTCGACATCAGCTAGGCTCGCATGTTACGAAACTCCACCCCTAGATGGTAAAACGGTTACAGGCGTACGAAGTTGCGGTCGCAATAACAGAAGTGTAAAATAACTTACCTGATTCCCGAAAACGCCAATACTGCAAGCAGACGACACTTGATCAGCTCCGAACCACACTGCAGCCAGTCTCGGAGGCACGTTTAATATGAAGACCTGTGACATAGCCACGACGGTCTGGCCTAGGAAGCCAAGCCAGAACATGTCCTGCGGCACTGAGAACACTTTGAGCCATGCTCCTAAGCATGTCCCGAAGGAGCCGATTATCGTGGTCACGCGGAGATTCTGTAACAAAGAAAGAAAATGTTGAGTTTGATTTTTATGAGATTTTTTTTCAAAGTGTTTGGAAACAAACAAATGATTGGCCACCTGATGAGATACGTATTATTTCCAAAAAATATCAAATGCAGGACAGGTAGAAGGAAAGAGAAGAACAGGTAGACCAAGACGATCACTTGTGGCACAGAAAAGAAAAGAGGAGGTAAGATACGGCGGTATTTCCGCCCAATTGAGCAGTCCGACTGGGGAAGTACCTACAGAATACCGCGGTTATAATATCTTCGTGTTGCGTTCCCGGCGGTGAGTAGGGTAGCCAGAGCTCACTGGAGAGTTTTTGTGCTGTCAGTGGGATGGCCAAAGGCTTGTTCTGCTTTGTCCTCTACACTGACGGCATAAAATCTCTGTTCTTACAGGGTCGGCAGCACGGATGTGACTCCACTGGTGTTAAACACCTTCATTGGTCATGGTAACCATTTTCCATCAGGTGGGCCGTCTGCCACCTTAGTGTATAAAAAAAAGAAACAAATTGCGTTGAATCAGAAAGTTAAATGTTTGGCGGAGGAGAGAGATAAATGACAATTACTCTACGGATAAGAAAATTTATCTGCTATTCCCGTCCGAGAGTCCCT
Organism: Eilema griseolum; assembly: GCA_963662185.1. NCBI lineage: Eukaryota > Metazoa > Arthropoda > Insecta > Lepidoptera > Erebidae > Eilema > Eilema griseolum. The sequence goes on along the minus strand of OY759230.1, from coordinate 29,769,619 downwards.
ATACTCCAAAAGTCCCAGAAAACAAAGAATAATTAAGATCCCTAGTCTCCAAAGGCGTATTCGGCATCAGTGCCCCAGGCCTTACACCTGTCTTGAAGTTATTATAAGAACTCGAGCGTCCATCAACCGAAGCGCACTGATGAAGTACACCGTATCGTTAGAAAACTAAGGACAGCCAGCAACGTAAATAACTAATCAAATTATTTGAAAAAGCTTTCAAGTTTGAACAGAAAGTGATACCCTTCAGTTAAGCTATTCCCACCTATATTCCCATGTCATTCCTGTAAAGGAAAAATCCAAATTGCCAGGATAAAGTGCAAATAAACATCAGAACACCTATCCTGGTTCTATCTAAAGGTTTGGAACCCGGAGTCAGCTCTCCAACTTCTCCGTTTATTATAGACTAGCTGACCCACCCCAGCTTCGCCCGGGGTATATTTTGAAGCTTCATATCCCTTTGAGCCCGTATGTTTTATGTCTTCAACATATGTTTGAAAAATTGCCGGATTTGTTAACATTTATTATCAATGCTCCGCTCCCCTAAGTAGTAGCGTCATGATATATAGCGTAAAACCTTCCTCGATAAATGGACTACCCAACACTGAAAGAATCATTCAAATCGGATCAGTAGTTCCAGAGATTAGCACGTTCAAACAAACAAACAAACAAACAAACAAACTCTGCAGCTTTATAATAAATAAATAATAATAATAAATATTCCACGACATTCTACACAACGCTATCTAGACCCATGGTAAGCATAGCTAAACTAGCTTGTGTTATGGAATCTAGAATGCGGATAAACATACTTAAATACTTTTTTTTTGTAAATACATACATATTATAGATAGAAACACCCAGACCAATGCAAATATACATATTCATGCATACAAATATTTGCACTGAGCGGGAATCGAACCCGCACCCCCTGCATAGCAGTCGAATGCTCTACCGCTACGCCACGGAGGTCGTCTTTAGTATAGATTATTATCTAGCTTTTCAGAGCGTCTGCTGTGTAACTTCATAATTACGAGAGGATAAGCCTGCACCAGAGTCTACTGTACATCAGGATAAGCTGCACATAAACATCAAAACATCTATCCTGGATGCACCTAAAAGTTGTGTTTTGGAGCCTGGATCTACTCTCCAACTTCTACGTTTGTTTTGGATTGGTTTACCTGCCTTTTACTAGTGTGTCTGCTGTCAGACTCCACAACTTCCAGAAGGAAAGCCTGCACCGTCAGTCAATAGATTTACCAGCCTGTAAGAGAGGTTGGTTTGTAACGCGATAGCCCTTAGATGAATCAAAGAATCGAAGAATAAATTTCCTTTATTCAGTTTAGGCACACAAAGAGCACATATGAACGTCAAAACTTCACAATTAGGCATGTCAAGAAATAATATAAAAATATTAAATAATGTAAAAATAAACCATTGGAAAATGATTCTTTCGCTGGTTCAGTAGGTTAGTTCTACTGAGAAGATACCAGCAAGAAAATCAGCGAACTATATTAGAACTAGATTATTTTTCTGTTTTAAATTTGATTTAGTTTACAATTTATTTTGTGCGAGCAAGCAAGAGACATAAGTTGACCACACATTAACATCATTAAGATACTCATCCACTTTATAGTAACCTTTAGATAATAGACGCTCAACCTACATACGTCATACAACGTAATGCTTCCTAAAAAAACCAATTAAAATATGCGTTATGTTTGAGTTAGTCATTTTTTTTATAGGACCCGTCAATTAGATTTCGCCTCGCCTGATGGTAAGCTGAAGGCGAAGCTCAGCAAAGAGGGGCACCATTACATACCATATACCATATTACAATGGAGACACCATGACACTTGACGGCCTCGTCATATGCTTTTTCACGCCTCGCTTAAGGTACCCAAGACTGTAGGAAGAAGGAAACACGTGAGCTGGTAATTAATTCCAGGCCTTAATGGTGCGACAAAGGAAAGAGTCTTCGAACCACTTGGCTCTTGATCGGATATTTTGCACCGTGTGTTGGTATTGCGGGTGACATCTAAGCCCTGAACGTGTTGTCCAATGTAGAAATAGAGAGGATTGGACTATTCGAAAGAAGCTGATGTCAATATTGTTCTTTAAACTGTCAATGTGTGCATGTTATGGGATGTATGTATAAATCAACTTGTATCACAGTAGAAGATCTTTTTTACGCCGCGGTATGTGCTACTTACTGCCTCTATAGAGTTTATGTATAGTCTAATGTTGCATCTAACCTTAGCACAGTAAATTATCGCTGAAAGCAAATATTTAACCGTCAAGGAAATAATACAAGATAAACAGAGATAATACCTCCAAGTGTTATTGTTTGATGGTTGTAAAAAATCAAGTACATACCTAACACAAACATGTCATCATAGTATATAAAAACCACGTGTCAATGTGTTTGTACAAGGTATTCTCTGTAAGCGCTCAGCTGATTTTAACCTGACTGTGGATGCGTATTTAAGTGAGTAAAATTCCCACGGATACCTCCCCGCTGGAGGCGGCCGGGGTAGTTTTGAAGAACTGAGATTGCCGAAAATAGCTACTCCTACTCGTATATTACAATCTATGCTTTAGGGTTCTCCTAGGGATTTAGATGGCGTTATGCAATATACGTATGTTCTAGTATTTATTTATATGAACAGCTACGTACTTACATGCATATTAATCACGCCTTTATCCCCGAAGGGTACAGAAAATTAACACCTACATTTCACTAATCATTGAATTCGGTCCCACGTAATAGGGGGTGAGCTCATTGCCGGGTTCCTGATATTATTGTTGACTCAAGCCATGCATCTGAGGTTGAGTCTGAGCTGTATATATCTGTCTGATGTTAAACAGCCTATCCCTTAGTCGCCTTGTACGACACCGCAGGCCAAGAGATGGGGTGGGCTAAATTCTACTCTGTCGGGAATTGCTACGTAAGTAGAGAATTCCAAGTGCCAGCCTCATTCTTACAACTACATGCTTTGAAGAAATAAAGGACACCTTACTTAGAATTCCACTTTCTTTCTGTTTATGTTTATGGTATGTTTATTAATTAATAGCTGTTCTAAAGGGCATGATGCCCATCGACGGTTATCAGAAACCACGAGACCTTTCCGTATCTTTCCATTGAACACTTGAAGTTATTATAACGGCCGATTGTTTCTAACCCAAAACATTTTTTATATACCACTTAGGTGGCAGACAAGCACACGGCCCACCTGATGAAAAGTGATCACCGTGGCCTATGGACGCGTGCAAAATCATGAGAGTCTCGCTCGCGCTGCTAACCCTGCAAGCATTGAGCGTTTCTGTGCCGTCAGTGTAAAAGACAAAGCAGAACAAGCTTTTGGTATTTCCACTGACAGCATAAAAATCCTCCAGTGAGCTCTGGCTACCCTACTCAAGTTGCACAGGCTTTAGTATGGACGCAAATGTGTTTTAAACTTGTTTACAACATGATGGCTACACATACTATGTGAACGAAAAGTATCTGAGACACAGACTCAATAGACATGTATAAATCAAGTATTGTGTTTTACATAACATAACATAAAGTTACGCCTATATCCCCGAAGGGGTAGGCAGAGCTGCTAGCACCCACATTTCGCCAGTTTATGTTTAGGTCCCAATGTAATAGGTGGCGAGCCTATTGCCATTAACCGGGCACTTATAAACCTTGTAACTTTTATAAAACTTATAACAAAAGTATTGTGTTTTGACTAGTCTTATACAAATCTTAAACAAGTTTTGTATTAAACATGTTTGTAACTTGTTTCTTGGTGAAAACTAGGGGTTAAGTACGTCGCAAAAAAAATACTACATCCAGCAATTTCACCAGGTAAATTGAAAGTTGGCTATAGTTCTTCCAAGTTCTGTACAAGAAACTCTGTACTTACAGGGTAGGCAGCGCGACTGTGACTTCTCTGGTGTTACAAACGTCCATAGGCCACGGTAACCACTTTCCATCAGGTGGGCCGTGTGCTTGTCTGCCACCTAAGTGGTTAAAAAAAAAGTTGTATCGTAATATTCGTAAAAGTTTTCTATTCTTAACTGTGCCGTGGTTTTCCCCTTATTTCAATTTTTCAGGAGAACAATCCAAGATTTGACAGAAAAACTTATTGGTGCAATGTAGACTTTTTGATTTTTCTTCGGTGATAAACAGGATGAACAGTTTATCCCCCACTTTCATCTAATATTGCCCATAGAGGTAGCTGTAGGCTTAGCTATTTTTTCATTACATTTAGCAGGTATTTCTTCTATTTTAGGAGCTATTAATTTCATTACTGTGTACATGCGAAAAATCTCGTAACCTCGGTCAAGCCATTTCGGAGATTAGCTCGAACGAACAAAAAGGAAGACAAAAGTTATAAAAAAATGCATGGAAACGTTGATCCTTAATCATTACTAACGGATATTTCATATTTATTATTCTGTACAGATTAGAACCATAACTGATAAACAGTTAGAAATTATTGTTTCATTCAGTTGGGTGATATGTCATGTAAGTACGACACAAGTTAATTTACTATCTAATGATAACCTGCGAACTTGCCATTTTCTTCGTCATGTTACATGTGCGATATTAACACGTTTCACAACAAACGTGTTTGAAACATATCACAAACGGATGATTATCATAATCTTGAGAGGTCTGTACATATTATGGGAGCATCTTATAATGGACTAGCACCGCGCCGCGGCTTCACCCACGTAAATCCTGATCCCATGGGAATATCGGGATAAAAAGTAGCCTATGTTACTCACGAAGAATGTAGCTTTCTAATGAAAAAAGAATTATTAAAATAGGTCCAATACTTTTTAGGTTTATTCGTTACATACAAAAATACAAATCTTTCCTCTTTATAATAATTGTATAAATGTATTTGCTTTCCAGTAATAACATTTAGCTGTGCTTTGCAGCCTCTTCCCATGCGGTGTCCTGTAAGGCAACTAAGGGATCGGGCTGTTTAACATCATACAGATATATACCTGGGCTGCATATGCATGATATAGCTTCAGTTGCATGACTCAAGTCAACAATAGTATCCGGAATACGGCAATAGGCTGACCCCCTATTACGTGGGTCCGAATACACTATTATTGGTGAAATGTGGGTGTTAATTTACCTCTGCCTAACCCTCCGGGGATAAAGGCAGTATGTATGTGTTGACTAAAACGTTTGTCAGATCGAATACATACCTACAACATAAAATACCTATAACTGAAATGTAACCCAATAACTACATTAAAGGATGCTTTAGCTTTGCAAAACACAGCTTAATGAAATTTCACTCGGCAGTACACACATGAATTCATTGCAGTTGACATTATAACGTGCTCGTATACGGAGCTTTCAGTTCAGTAACAAATTTAATTAAAACATGAACGCGAGTGCAAAAACATGGATACTCTAACAAAATACGCTCCAACAACCCCAGAGCCACTGTACATTAATTGTACAGAAGTTAAGCTCAATCTCGTAGATGTAAAAAAAAACCCTTTTCTAAACAGGGCAACACGTGCAGGGCTTAGATGTCACCCGCATACGATGCAAAATATCCGATCAAGAACCAAGCAGTTCGGACACTCTTTCTTTGTCGCACTATTAAGGCCTAGAATTCATTACCAGCTCACGTGTTTTCTTCTTCCTATAGTCCCAGGTCCTTTAAGCGGGGTGTGAAAAAGCATATGATGAGGCCGTCAAGCTGAGTGTCACCATTGTAACATGGTATATGCATGTAATGGTGACCCTCTTTTCAGGCGAGGCAAAGTCTACTTGACGTGTCCTATTTCTTGTGCTTTCCGTACCTATCTATGTATTGCAATTTTATAAGTGTGCAATGAAGATTTTTCTAATCTAATCTGTTTACGATATTTTTATACCGTAGGTATTTAGACATAGCAGGATTTTTATGGGTAGTTAAAGCCCTAAAAAATCTAATTAGTCCAACTACAGAAATTCAATATCGTGTATTGGTTTTGGAGCTAAGGAAAATATCAAAGATAAGAGACATCACAGTTTTACTGGAAAGCCGACCCCAACTGACTTGGGAAAATGATGTAACACTAGTGCCGCGAATGTCGCTGTGTAACGTGACGCATAAAAAATGGTGGTGGCTCTCATATCTAACATAACATAACATAAACATAAACTCACACCTATATCCACGAAGGGGTAGGCAGAGGTGCTAGCACCCACATTTCGCTCTCGTATCTAGGTGTTTAAATTTAATGAACTCGTTGTTTAGAAAACAATTTATTATTTTAAATTGAATTTAAATATCCATTAACGCATAGTACGTACAATTCTCACCGGTTTCCTAATTCACGTCCGTATACGATTTGTGCGTTGCTCTAACAAACAATATAAACGTAAAATTCTACCAAAATAGTGTGCAGCATATTTGCTTACAAACATTTTGTGCAACACACCAGCACTGCATGAACTAAGCTGCTAGCGCATTTGGCTCCCGTCTCCTCTGGTAAGGCTGTGCGTACATTTTATAAGTGCACATTTCAGCATACTTGTGCAAAAATATAATATTCACTGAGCAGAATATTCAGTTTATACGCCTAGATGCGACTACTACTACTCTATAAAAGTATACAGATATGTGCGAACATTTGTGGAATGATCGCACACAATTTGTTATTGTTTGCTTGAGTGAAACAACCAGAATAAACATTTGTGCCGCACACTGTGCATTGCAGTGCCGAACAGTTCAGCACGCTGGTGGAATTTCACCTTTAGAAGCTTAAGTTCTGTATATATTCTGTCCAATGGCGTTTTAATGAAACTGCTACGATTTGTCACCGGTAATATCGCTAACATGCTTTTGGATGCTTTTGAAACGCGAATTACATGTACGGTACATTTTCAAAGCGCCTCTCTTATTCAATATTGCCGCAAATAATATTAGAGTTGCCAGCGTTCACGATGAATAGGAATATATTCAATTAGCGGATCCTGTATTAACTAAAAGGCAGCCTATTCATATGTTAGTAGGAGCTGCTGTATTTTTATAGGAATACATTTTTATACCTACTCACATTTAATTAATGGATTTCAAATTTTATTAAAACAAGCCTATTGATATGTCAGGAATAATAGATTAAAAGTTGACATAAAATTAGTTTCAGATATTTTGAAGATGGTTAGAATGCACCAATCTAATTGATTGTACCATTAAATACTCAGCTTGGCAGCATTGCACCCAGATCAACTGTCAACGAGATTCCTTTTTTCCAGGGTTGCGCTCGTATGTGCTCTAAGGGCCTCACCTTCGGCAACTAAAACGACCCACAGGCGGCGTGCGTTTTAGTCGGTTCGAGTCCGACATAACCTCTCCCACCGGCTCCGGTGGGGAGGTATCCGTGGGGGATTTTGGGCACGAAAAAAAAAAAGATCCACTTACTACTCACTTACTCAAATACCTTGAGTGAGTAGGATCTTAATATGCATGTATTAGGCCCTTAGATTTACATCTTTAGCAAAGTGACGTTACCGGCAGGCTCTAGCGTTGGTTTTACTCTCAAAGTTGAGAGGTCATATGACGGTCAATATCGTAAAAGAATGTAATATATATATTTAGGAAATATTTGGATGGAATAAGGTGAGGTTTGTTGACTGTGGTTAGAGCATTCCCCCTGTAGGAGAAAGATCGTGGGTTCGAATCCCGCCAGAACCGATTACTTCTTTTCTTTACTCGAATTAAGAGGAGTACGTAGTATTTTAATATCCTGAAGGATGACACCCATGGCTTCCACAACGGCGTTATTAATGGCCACATTAGACGCAATCGTCTGGAATTAATAACAGACCGCCTAAGAGACACATAGGTAGGTGTCGGGATAAATTATGTCTGTAATTGATTGTTGCTGGTACACTCAGCGTTAATTACATTCATTACAGTAATGAACAACCTTAATTTATGGATATTACCCACGCATGGTGCTAAAATCTACATAACAATGTATGGTATTGAAGGACAACAATATTTGACATGCATTAATGCTAAAATATTGAAAACAAAAGAAAGAAAGGAAGACAACGTCGTAGATGGGAAGATGACATTAAAAAAATTGCAGGAAGCACGTGGACTAGAAAAGCACGTCATCGTATACTGTGGCAAGCTTTAGGGGAGGCCTATGCTGGGAAGCAAGACAATCTTAACGAAACCGGTGTCTCGAATAGATTATTTTAAACGAAAAGTTGTATAGCATGTAAGATTGTTAAATAAAGGCTATTATTATTATGATTTTTTTTTTGCTTTTATTTTTTCTCAGCTTTTTGGCTGGTTTTAACTGCATTTACGGGCTTAAACCAAGTAAATGCTGATTGTGGTGTGTATTATGTGGGTGTGTTTTCGTCCAACTGCATGAACTTTCTGACTATTCTACATGTGTTTAATATGGCAGCTTTCTGTAGATTGATGTATAGAGATTCTGGCAAATCTATTAATTTTAGACTATGGAGGAGATGGTTCGGAATAACACCAGTGGTGGAGAGAACTATAGGAACTACGTAGACATTATCTTGTCTCCATATCCTTATCACTTCTTCTTTGAGCTACTACTATTATTATTATTATTAATGCTAAAATGCGATTCTGCCGCTATGGTGACCAGTGTTTCGTAACCAGTTGCGATCGAAGTCTTTTGCATCTTTGATCGTAACCAGTTGCTATCAAGGATGTTTCCATCTTAGTTTGAATCTAGCTACGATCGAAAATATGTGATAGGCAACATACAAATTTGTCGGGGTCCGCTTACTCCTCCTTTTTTTTAATGTGCGCAAAAGTCCCACGGATACCTCCACAACCGGGGCTGAAAGGGAAGGTTATGTCGGACTTGAACCGACTAAAACGCACGCCGACTGTGTGGGCCGCAGGTTGCAGGAGGCAAGATTATCTGAGACATATACCTCGCACACTGGCCGGCCCATGACATCTTATGAGACGGCCCTCTTCGGGCATGGGGATCACGGAGTCCCCATCGGTTAACTCCTCCTTCGGATTTAATAATAAATATAAAATGTCACATTTACGACATCTGCATTGCTCATAGAATATAGTTAGCTCGTGAGTTTAACCGCTTGTACAATGGTGCGTATTCAAAGGAATTGTGCGACATAGAATATATCTTCACACACCGACCGGAAAACGAGCGCACAGAGCGGCATGAAAGAAACTTCATCCCACTCACGCTTAAGTTGTGGAATGAACTCACTGCTGTTTTTCCAAACAACTACAATATTCATTTCAAGAAGGACATTAGAAGGATCCTACAGAGCCAGTAGTAAAAGTGTAGAATAGAATAGAATAGAAAGATTTTTATTTCTCTGGTTCAAATTATGTTACAGTATGTCCATAGGTCGATGATGTGTTCGACCTGTGGTTGTGTCAGCTACTTCAGTCTACTTATGTTTGTCTGGAAGAGATCTGTATAAGTGTCGTGTTGCGTGTGCTGTATGCTTGTTAATATGTACAGTGTGAATTTATATAAATTTATAATGTTGTTTTTTATTTTATTGCCCTATCCTATTTACACGTACATAATTATAATCTATGGGGACGTGGAGCTGTCGTTCGTTTGCTGAGCGATCGACTCCTGTCTTTTTTTTGGTACATATGTGATTTCACCTAGTCTAACATTAGTAAGGAGGGGATTGTGCTGTCCAAATCCAAGATAGGCGTCACCAGGGGTTCCTAAATCCTCAATGTGCATTTCACGGAGTCGGCGTAGCATGTCTTCATTTAGGTCTTGTGCACGAAGATGCCATGGATCCCAATCAAGCATTTCCCACAAAATTGATGTTTCCAGGCGTCTTGGAAATTGTCCACTAGTCTTGAGAGACATTCGGTACTGTCGTTCAATTTTTAACAGATTGCTCTTACTGTAGCGGGACAGTAATTGTACTACACCATAATCCAGTATAGGAAGTAGGCAAGCTTGAAGTAAAAGTGTAAAGCCCCCTTGTTGTACACTTCTATAGGCCACGAAAACCGAAGACTTAAGCTTGTCTAAGTGACATAAAAAAGGCAAATATATTTTTGAAAAAATATTCAGTGCAGTTTTTACTAGACGGGAAGCGACCTGATGGTCTCACTTTGGTGCCGTGGAAAAACGGCAGGTGCTTGGTGTGGGACGCCACATGCGTCAGCACAGTCGGGGCCACGCATCTTGGTCGCACCATCAATGCCCCGGCAGCGCGGCGGATGAGGACGCCGCGAGCAAAAAAAGGGCGAAATACGCTGCAATGGAGCCACAATATCATTTTGTGCCCATTGCGGTGGAGAGTATGGGCAGTTGGGGGTCGGACACGAAGAGGTTGATCGCGGAAATTGGCCGCCGCATCCACGACCAAGGCGGTGACTTCCGATCCGGCTCGTTCCTGGGGCAAAGGTTGGCTATGGCCTGGAGGGTTATCAAAAATGAAGCACTCAACATTAAACGTAAGGATGACATAGACACAATTAAAATAGGCAATAAAACAATAACAGATCCAGCTGACATAGCATCCGCTTTCAATAATAATTTCATTGATATGATTGATAGCCCGACAGGTCAGAACCAAACCCACTTAAATATAAGACATACGCAAGCTAATTCTATGTATCTAATGCCAATGACTGAAAGTGAAGTAAAAATGGAAATAATGGCATTAAAAAACACCAGGTCGGAAGGCTACGACGAAATTAGCACCAAAATTATAAAAGCGTCTGTAGATGAAATAGTGACGGTTTTGACACATCTAATAAACCAATCCTTTTTATCTGGAGTGTTCCCCGATGCGCTAAAGATATCAATAGTTAAGCCTATTTTTAAGAAAGGAGAAAAATCCGACATCAATAACTATCGCCCAATTACATTAATTCCAATTCTTTCGAAAATTTTCGAAAAATGTATGTACAAGAGGCTAATAAGTTACTGTAATAAATTTCAATTAATAGGCATCGAGCAGCACGGGTTTCAAAAGCAAAAATCTACGACTCTAGCAATATATTCTTTGATAAACATAACGTTGACTAATATTAATAATAATAATTTGACTACGGGTTTATTTTTTGACTTATCTAAGGCCTTTGACTACGTTTCACACGACATTTTGATAGATAAACTTGACGCTATTGGTATACGGGGACCTGCACTTCTATGGCTATCAACATACCTGAGAAACAGACAACAACGTGTTGTAACCACAAAAATCGACAAAAACTGTAATGTTGTGGACTATCTATCTGACTCTCGATACAACGTATGTGGCGTTCCTCAAGGGAGTGTGTTAGGCCCTATATTGTTTCTGATATATATCAATGACATTACCAGTATTTTAAATCACAAATGCATCTTATATGCTGATGACATCTCGATTATTGTGACATCAAAAAAAACAGGAAATGCAATTAAATATCACGAAGATGAAATAAATAATACTATTGACATGCTAATCGAATACCTAAATATAAATAATTTAAAAATTAATCTTAACAAATCAGTATACGTGCAATTTAACCAATGTTACAATGAGAAGTTTAATTTTGATTTGAATATACCAAAAATAAAAGAAGTCAAGGAGACAAAATTTTTAGGAATAATGTTGGATCAACATATGAGCTGGAAGACTCAAATTGAATGCGTAACAAATAAAATTAATAAATACGTATATGCTTTAAGGCAAATAAAACTGATCACTAACCGTAAAACTTCCATAATATCGTACCGTGCTTACGTAGAATCTGTATTACGATATGGCCTTATAGTGTGGGGTAATAGTACAGATTGCAATAAAGCATTTATTGCTCAAAAGAAGTGCATTAGGGCTATATGTGGAATTAAACCAGACGAGTCATGTCGACCGTTGTTTAAAAAACTCAATCTGTTACCGTTGCCATCGTTATATATTTATGAGATATGTCTGTTTGTGTGGCAACATAGTGATCTATTCAAAGTAGCAAAAAGTGTAAGCTCACGTAGCCGGAGAGATCCCTATAGGCTTGTGCTGAGTGATATCCCGAAGTCCACCAAATACAATAAGAGTTGCCTTGCTATGTGTGTACGAATTTACAATAAAATACCAATGTATCTTAAAGGACTAAGCACTAAAAAATTTAAAAAAGAATTATATAAATGGCTAAATGAACATAGCTTCTATAGCATTGACGAATTTTTAATCAAAGTTAATAGGGAATAAATATTTGTGCGCTAGTACACCACTGGCAAAACATGCATGCTCAGTTTTGTAAACCTTTTTTAACATCTATGTACACCATGTTTTATGCAAATAAAATTTGAATTTGAAAAAAAAAAAAAAAAAAAGTATATTGCGATTCAGCGGGGCAACGCGGCCAGCATTATGGGCACCTTTGCGCCGGGAACGATGCGGAGTGGGTTGTTTGACGCGACATAATCGCGAATTTGTTTTGTGTATTTATGTATTAATTATTTTATAATATACCTATAATAGTATTTATTAAATAACTTTTAAAGTTTCGTGTTCCATGATACACAATAATGCTAACGGGAATTAACGCGGAGCTACGACTTGGGCGACCAGGCGCAGGGCGCGCCGTAGTAGCGGCGGTAAGATCCATCATGGGGGAGTGGCTAGAGAGGCCACACGGCAGCCTCTCGTACCGTCTGACGCAGATGATCACCGAGCACGGGTGCTTCGGAAAGTATCTGCGTCGGATGGAGAAAGAGCCAACGTCCGAGTGCCATCACTGCGACGCGAGCGAGGACTCAGGTCCGCACACGCTCACCGAGTGTCCGGCGTGGGAGACGCCGAGGCGGGAGCTTGTGGCGGCCTTGGGAGTGAGAGTTCTCACGCTCTCCACCTTGCTCGCGGCGATGGTCCGCTGCGCGGATGCGTGGGCGGCCGGCGCCTCCTTCAGCGAGCAAGTAATGCTCGTGAAGGAGGAGGCGGGGCGGGAGCGGCAGCGGGAGCGACGACGGATCGCAAGCCAAGCTGCCCGCGTACGAAGGCAACTCGGGCGTCGGAGGTCGATGAACGACCTCCGCCCCCCATGAGCGCCGGCCTGGGGGTAACAGGTGGAGCCACCTGTCACCCTGGCAGAAGCAGGCCGCGGCGGTGGCGCGCCTGGCGCGCCTCCCCGTTTCCGGGGTCGAGTTGGGGACTCTGTAGTCCCCACACCCGAGACGAGGGCCAGATCGCGAGAGATGGCCCTGGGTTGGCCGGGGTGCGAGGGATATGCCTGTCAACCTCACCTTCGGCAACCAAAACGACCCACAGGCGGCGTGCGTTTTAGTCGGTTCGAGTCCGACATAACCTCCTCCACCGGCTGCGGTGGGGAGGTATCCGTGGGGATATTGCGAACGTAAAAAAAAAAGGGGAATTAACGCAATCATGGTAAATGTACATACATTTATACCCCTGATTTGCCTGAAGTTATGACTACGTTGCACCGGCCGTGGTCACAGGATGACTGAGTCGAAAGGTCAGGCAAATCTGGGGTATGTATGTACCCTACACCATGATCGCGCTAACTCCCGCAAAAATTAATGCAGATAGATAAATAGATCATCATTTATTGCACACCAATATTATTAAAGATATACAGACATAGTTAACGTTACAGTTAAATGCACAGTTTTTACTATTTTATAGGTAATAGAAAAGTAAGCAAAGATTACAAAATTCTATTACCAGAAAATAAATATTTTGTACTCTTAAAAATACCTTCAGTAAGTCTGCCGCTACCACTGATCCTTTAAAATTCATTTGCGGAAAAATCCTAAACGAAATACAACCACGTTCCGCGCATAAACTGAAAATCCCAACAAATTTTCGGCAGTTTTCGACCGTCCCTACATTATTACAATAAGTTCCGGCCCTCGACCCTTCAAATTATTCAATTTACATACAACATTTTAAAAGGAGTGCTGTCCTTGAATAAAATTTTGTGTGAATATCTACTATTATATACTAGTATAGTGGTTGTGTCTGTACATTGGAAATAATGAGATATTAAAAAAAACCTTCGGTCATGTTATATTAACATATTTTACGAGGAGGTAGGACACGATGGTATTTCCGTCCAATAGAGCAGTCCGACTGGGCAAGTACCTCCACCCTACACCCGTGTTGTGTTACCGGCGGTGAGTAGGGTAGCCAGAGCTCACTGGAGGGATTTTGTGCTGTCGGTGGAAAGATCAAAAGCTTGTCCTGCTTTGTCTTTTACACTGACGGCACAGAAACTCTCAATGCTTGCAGGGATGGCAGCGCGAGTGTGACTCTCTTGGTTTTGCACGCGTCAATAGGCCACGGTGACCACTTTCCATCAGGTATGCTTGTCTGCCACCTAAGTGTTATAAAAAAATTAAAGTTACTCTACATCTACATGAAAATATATTTTTTGGGATTCTTGTCTGTTTATCTGTTTGTCCGCGATGAACGCAAATCGTCTGCATAGATGGGCGTCGTATGGCAAAGTACGGCCCGCGAGCCAGTTTCAGCCCGTGAAAGCATTTAATCCGACCAGCCAATGGTCCTTTGAAGTGAACAGTATATGGCCCTCTATAATTACAGTTTGATGATCAAGGAAGTAGATTCTACTTATTAAAATATTAAACGCATAGGTACATTAGGCCAGCTAGACTAGCCGTTTGGTTCACGACAGAGACAAAGATTGACCTACTGGTTTTGCATTTTTTTTATCGATTTGCTCGAAGTCTACAATAGGTGAGGACCAATTTATACATCAATATTGGGGTTGTTTAAATTCATTTAAAAGCTGAAAGTTCCTAACAGACCTGCATACGAATATAACAGACCATTTCATGTCTCACACGCGTACCAAGACTGGTCCTTCGAATGTAAGAATTGTAATATTTAACACTTGTGCAAGTGATTAATGCTTGGGCCTTGTGGTGACGGATGGAACCACCTGTCAGCACCTGCATTACGTACCTCCCCACACCCAGAGGCTAGATAGGGAGTCCGTAGTCCCACACCACAGCTCGAAAAAAATGGTTTGGCGAGTCTGTCGTAACCAACCCCCCCCCCCCGTCGAGGGGGAGTGGGGGGGGGTGTTGCCTGACATTTCGACCAGGTTACACCGGCCAGGTTTATTTATCTACCCGCACATTCTCGATATATATTTTTTTCGTTTTGAAACGTCACGTGTACCCTATGTAGGTACCTATACCATGATCGCGTTAATTCCCGTTAACAACATTTTTTATACAAGGTGGCAGACAAGCACACCGCCCACCTAATGCAAAGTGGTTACCGTGACTTATGAACGTGTGCAAGACCAGGGGAGTCACACCCGTGCTGCCTACCCTGTAAGAAGAGAGATTTTCTGTGCCGTCAGTGCAGTTGGTCTTCCCGCTGACAGCACAAAAACTCTCCAATGAGCTCTGGCTATCCTACTCACCGTCGAGAACATTATTGTACATCATGGAACGCAATATTTTAAAAGTTATTAGGTCTAGGTCAGGCTTAAAATCACGTTTGTTTCATCGTAATTGGCGATATAAGCAAAAGTCGCAATAATGGCCGTCACAGCGAGCGGAGCCGCGGGTGAAAGGCTAGTTAAATCTAAGTCTATTAAATATGAGTCGTGAAATTACAGAGCGTTATCTTCTGTGCAGCTTTATAAATGTAAATAATTGTACGACTTAATTAAATACCTAAGTGCTGAGTCGCCTTTCTGTGCTGACGATATAATTGTCCTTTGTGTGAAAATGTTTGAGTTTGTGTTAGAATTAAGAAATTTAATAGTGTAAAACGGGATATTTACCATGTTTATTATTTCTACTGAGCAACCGATATTTCGGCGCTGTTACAAGCGCCATGATCACGGTGTACTGACGACTGCCGAGCTAGTTGTTATTGGGCAGACCATACCGGTCTGCCCAATGGAAGACGGCAATGGGCTCACCCCCCATTCGTGGGACCGAGTTCAATGATTTGATAGGTGAAATGTGTGTTAATTCATCTCTGCTTAACCCTTCGGGGATAAAGGCGTGATTTTATATATGTATGTATATTCCGAACATAACGCTAACGAAGTCACGAGCGAAAGTTAGTACATAAATAAAAGAAAAACAAAAGATTAATATTTGAATATGATTGTCGGATATTCTCAAATCTGGGGACGACTACATTTTATCCGCTTGTCCGAACACGAGCCGGATATACGCAGCCATAAGTCACGTTAGGGAAAGATTTATTGGAATTGAATTGTCTAAGGATATTCCGGTTTGCGGTGAAATAATTATTTTTTCATATTACGTCACTGTGCAGATGATTTCCCATCACGCTGGAAATAATTTTGCTAAGGTTATAATCACTTAGGAAAAATAAGGTGGAGATGACGATATCAGAAACTGCAAGAGGAAGTTTCTCTTTAATCGTAGGCGTGATTATTCTGGTTTTATTCCAAACCCATGCTTATAAATACTAACCATTGTTAAAGTGTATGTGAGCGACAATCAGCACAACGGTATTAACACCTCTAGAATAGGTATATTTTTTATTAATTCATTTCTGTCACAATTTGTTAAGGCGACTAAGGGATAGGCCTTTCAAGGAGGTAGGACACGGTAGTATTTCCGCCCAATTGAGCAGTCCGACTGGGGAAGTACCTCCGCCCTACAGAATACCGCGGTTATAATAACTTCATGTTGTGTTCCCAGCGGTGAGTAGGGTAGCCAGAGCTCACTGGAGAATTTGTGCTGTCAGCGGGATGACTAAAGGCTTGTCCTGCTTTGTCCTCTACACTGACGGCACAGAAACTCTGTCCTTACAGAGTCGGCAGAACGAGTGTGGCTTCTCTGGTGTTACACACGTCCATAGGCCACGGTAACCACTTTACATCTGGTGGGCCGTGCGCTTGTCTGCCAAGCGACGACGACGATGACGACGACGACGTATTCGGTCCCACGTAATAGGGAGTGAGCCTATTGCCGTATTCCGGGTACTATTGTTGACTCGAGCCATGCATCTGAGGCTGAGTTTGGACTGTATATATCTGTCTGATGTTAAACAGCTCTATCCCTTAGTCGCCTTGTACGACACCTTGGGAAGAGATGGGATGACCCTAATTCTACTCTGCCGGAAGCCACGCGGCATAATACATATATATCTATCAAAACTTAGGTTTAATCATTTTGTATTAGATACACAAACATATTACTCTCACTTAACTAACTAACATACATCATAGGTACATATAGTCGCGATGGGGTAGGTAGGGAACACACATATTTCACTAGTGCACTACTTCGTGCGTATACGTAATAATACGTACACACTTTTTTATTTTAAGTGCGTTTTAATCGGTTGACGCACGACGCCTGTGGGTCGTTTTTGGTTGCCGAAGGTGAGGTTGACAGGTATATCCCTCGTACCCCGGCCGACTCAGGGCCAGCTCTCTCGATCTGGCCTTCCTCGGGTGTGGGGAGTCCCCAACGCGCATACACTCTCACGCAATGTAAACTCTTGCAGTATACATGATTTTATATACTTTGTGACTTTTCTTCTCCTTTATGTGGTTTTCCATCAGTTTCCTAAACTTCTGTCTTTCAGTAACCAACAGGAATAGTGACTTTGATAAACTTATCTCATTCCGGATCTTGAAACGAACTGACGTAGATCGACGTAAGAGGCGAGGCTTCTGTATGTCATATATTAGTTACAAGTAATTAACTTTGTGAGCTCAAGGTCCTCGGCTCCTTGACCTGAAACAATTTGTATGTAAACATCTCGTAACTTAAGTTGCTTGTATTATTTTCGGCTAATGGTTTCCTTTTGTTTGATGTACGTTGAGATTATTGAATTGATATGAGACAAATAATAAAGATAATTATTTGTTATACTTCTGTGGGAGCCATCTAGTGACGGCGGGCAGAACTACGTTGGTGTTACTGATTCTGCATCGCGCTATGAAAGTTTACACGTAAATTCATATGTTGGAAACATTGTTCTTAACTCATAGTGTTTTAAAAATACTAGCTACTTGCAATCCATAGGAAAAAACCGCGGTTATAATAACTTCGTGTTATGTTCCCAGCGGTGAGTAGGGTAACCAGAGCCCACTGGAGAGTTTTGTACTGTACCGACGGCACAAAAAATCTATGCTTACAGGGTCGGCAACGCGAGTGTGACTTCCCATGGTGTTGCACACGTTCATAGGCCACGGTAACCACTTTCCATCAGCTGGGCCGTGTGCTTGTCTACCATCTAAGTGGTATAAAAAACATACCTTTAGGGTCTTGTTGGAATGCGTGCCCAAGAGACCATGGAAATGGGCCGGGAGAGGTTTAGAACTCTCCCGTGCCATAGGAGGCATACCGAGTGTCGGTAATAATAAATTAGGGACTAGTCACGATATTTCGGTTGCCTTCACGGAAGCAGGTCCAGAGTGGCGGTACGTCGGTACGATTTTAGACCTCCATGAGAGACTAAGGCAGTTCTCCCTAGCCAACGCCCTATCAGAAGCAAGTCTGTCCCTAGGAAACTTTAGGTTATGAAGTAGGAGACATGATAGGCTTAAAAAGCATATATTTTAAAAATTTATGATCCATTTATCTACTACTTATCAAGTATTGTGATCATAAACATTATATTTTTAAATAAACGCACATTATATAGACCGCGGTAGCCTAGTGGTATGAGTAACGGACTGCTGAGACGAGGTCTCGGGTTCGATCCCAGGTCATACCATGGCACATACCAATGACTTTTTGATGCTTTTCGAAGCTATGTGTGTATTTATCGCAGGTTTATAAGTGCCCGGTTAATGACAATAGTCTCGCCACCTATTACAATGGGACCTAAACATAAACTGGCGAAATGTGGGTGCTAGCACCTTTGCCTACCCTTTCGGGGATATAGGCGTGAGTTTATGTTACGTTATATATATGAAAGGGTTTTTTATGATACTATTCAAGCTGATATTTCTTTTGTTATGCAAATATTACCCTTTCAAGTGATACACTTTCATATTTTGCTATAAGCAGCCTTTAAAAATTCGCAACAAGACTGAGGCTATAACTTCAAAATTTCTATATTATCGTACGAGAACATAAAAACGTAATAGTGTTGTTACTGAAAGGCAGGCGACCGGAGAGGAGGCAAGCGGAAATGGAGCACTTAACCTTCCTATATCCGTTTCACATGCTGAAATACACATATGGCATGGGGTCCGTGGGACTGAAAGACCCTACTCAGTGCACCAACGATGTGCACTCGTCCCTGAGACAAGCAATTTAGTTTAGTCCTAGGCGTAAAGAGGGTTAATCTTCTTAGTAAACTGTGCGCGGTTAAATATATCTGTTTTGTACAGATCGTGCAAGCTAAATTGTACTTATTGTACAGTTTAGCCTTGACTTGAAACACATTAATGTATTAGTGAGAGTCACTGCTGAAATACGTTGTCCTAAAGCGGTGGTTCTTAACCTTTTTGTAGTGAGGGACCACTAACACAAAATTCCTGACTAACCGCGGACCACTCACCTTTTTTTTTTGTTTCTAAGGTTATATTGATAAAGTTGGATTGAAATAAAAAGAGTTCATCTATAAATGAAATATGTATTAAATTATTTAAAGCTATTTAATCACCAGTAAAATTACAAAAAATAACAATAAGTTTAAAATAAAATATTTTTTTGAATACTTTTTTTGCACTTTGCCCATTTGTTTCCACCGCCATTTCGACCGATTGTAGTGGGTACCTACAATATTACTAAATATATTGATCCGAGGACCAATTCGGATGCTGTCAGGGACCACCAATAGACCGCGGATCAGCGGTTAAGAACCACTGTCCTAAAGAGTGTAATTTCTCTACGAGATACTGTTGAAGTACGTATAAAAATATTTGTACTGTATAAAAATATTTAATAAATTTCCTCAGGATTTGATTTACATGCCACTAAATAAATTTAAAATAGAAGTGAGAAAAACTTTAATGAATAAATGTTTACTATAAAGTAGAGGAGTATCTTGATGATGTAAATGCGTGGTCAACACAAGTGTCTTGCTTGCTCACACAAAATGAATTGTAAAACTAAAGCAAATTTAAAAAAGAATGATAATCTAGTTCTAATATTAGTTCTCTGAGCTTCTTGCTAGTATCTTCTCAGTAGAACTAACCTACCGAATCAGCGAAAGAATCATTTCCCAATGGTTAATTTTTACATTATTTAATATTTTCATATTAGTTTTTGACATAATTGTAAAATTTTGACGTTCATATGTGCTCTTTATTCATTCTGAATAAATAAAATTGATTATTTGATTGAATCTTTGTAGTTTTTTGACTTGAAACATTTTGCTTTCATTTCATCACGCTAGAGTTAAGCCTCAAAACCGCTATCATCGAAGACACACCTTTAGGCTTTGTTGTAGGTACCTACTGACTGCGTAAGGAGTAAGGATAATCCCATGGTTAACGATACAGTCTTTTTTACGGAACTCTCAGATGTGTATAGCTTTTCTTGTCATGTGTAGTGAAAATACAACCATGGAAAGAGTCGTTCCGATTTATTGCACGAACCCCCTCAACGAGGACTAAAAGCAATATCTCAGCTTTTTAAGGTATTTTATCATAACCACTGTTATGAATACATATTAGACTACCCTCCAAGAAAATAAAAAGTTATAGGTTACGTTAGTGTTAGATAACACTCGTAAAAAAATTGAATGTGAAGGATAGAGAGGAAATACCTCTACCACTTATTCTTCATCTTAGCATTATTCCTGGTTACATTCAAGGCCATCACATCGGAGCCCGGGCCCGCTAATGCCGCGAATTCAATGTATTTTGTCGGTAGAAAACCGGATGTTTGGGTTGAAAACAAAAATAATGTATGTGGGTTGAAAATAGTGGGTTAAAAACGGAAACACCTGCAATTTTGAAATAAGAAGAGGAACGATAAAAAAAAATATAAGGGCTACCTGTTCATTGGGGACTCTGTAGTCCCCACACACCCGAGGAGAGGTCCAGATCGTGAGAGATGGCCCTGGGTCGGCCAGGGTGCAAGGGATATGCCTGTCAACCTCACCTTCGGCAACCAAAACGACCCACAGGCGGCGTGCGTTTTAGTCGGTTCGAGTCCGACATAACCTCTCCCACCGGCTCCGATGGGGAGGTATCCGTGGGGATTTTGCGCACGTAAAAAAAAGGGCTACCTGTTCCGTTATATATCTAAAGAACATGGCTACTTTTAATGAACAAACAGTTGATGAAAACCCAACAAACACTAGTACTTAAAAATTAGGATGACCGTGGTCGTATGCCACTTTTTCCTAGAATGTATTTTTTTGTTAGACTAAGTGGCATACGACCACGGCTACCCTTGATATTTTCTTGTTAAATACTTTTCAGAGCGTGATTTTTCAGTAGTTTTTTATTTGTGTTATTTTGGGGCAAGCGATATCTATAATTTATACATATTTGAAATGTAGGTACTAATTAAGCCCTTTCAGATGATACCAAACACGACGTATTTACAATAAATTTATTTTTTAACACAGTATTTATGACCGCTAGAGGGCGCCACATTAGATTAATGACACGTTATATAGCCTATAACCAGCGGACAACTAAAATATTTCTAACGATACCTCATTTGTCCAGTTCTAATAAGTGGTTGAGGAGCAATGAGGGAACAGATGAACCTACATACATACATAGCCTGTCAAAATCATAACCCTCCTTTTGCTTCGCTGTAGTCGGGTAAAAATGGATATTGATTGAATAATGACAATTACAAGGAGGATATGGTCTATTCATGATGGGAAAAACATGTCTATCAATTTAATGCCACCCCCCAGGCCTCACAATATAACAAAAAAACAACAAAATCGCTACATCATGAAACCTGTTTCTAACTTTGTAACACCGTAGAAGCAAAAACTCAAGCATCTATAAAACCTTTCCCACCGAGGACACCCGAGCGATACTCCATAATAAAAACAATAGGTATACTTACCTACTGGTTTGAATGAGTTTTGTCATTCAAACCAGTAGGTAAGTATATTGTTTTTATCTGTATCTTTCCATAAAAACATAATACAGAATATTAAATATATATGTGTATACATGCATACACATATGTACAATCACGCCTCCATCCCCGGAGAGTTAGCAGAGATGATTTAAACACCCACATTTCATCAATCATTGAATTCAGTCCCACGTATTAGGGGTGAGCCTATTGCCGTCTTCCGGGCACTATTGTTGACTCAAGCCATGCATATGAATCTAGGCTGTATATATCTGTCTGATGTTAAACAGCCCTATCCCTTAGACGCCTTGTAAGGCTCCGCATGGGAAGAGATGGGGTGGTCCAAATTCTACTCTGCCGGGAACCACGTGGTATGTGTTTAGCTTCTCTAATATAAGCATTATCACCTCTCATGTTTTTATTATAGTTATGCCTACTCAAGTCTGTATTTTCCTAAACTAATACGTATTACTAATATAACGTGGGACTGAAAGAAAGATTTTTTTTTTTTATTAGAACACGTCAATTAGACTTCGCCTTGCCTGATGGTAAACTGTAGGCAAAGTCTCAGAAAAGAGGGTCACCATTACCTACACATACCGTGTGACAATGGTGACACTCAGCTTGACGGTCTCATCATATGCTTTTTCACGCCTCGCTTAAAGGACCCGTGACTGTAGGAAGAGGGAAACACGTGGGCTGGTAATGAATTCCAGGCCTTAATGATGCGACAGAGGAAAGAGTCACCGAACCGCTTGGTTCTTGATCGGATGTTCTGCACCGTGTGCGGGTGACATCTAAGACCTGCACGTGTTGTCCTGTGTAGGAAAGGGGAGGGTGGGACTAATTGGAAGAGCTCATCAGAACACTCACCATGATACAGACGATAAAATACAGTCATGGACGCAACATCTCTACGCATCTGTAAAGGTTCTAAGGTGTTCGTAATCTTGGGATTCCCAATGATGCGGACCGCACGTCGCTGCAACCTGTCGAGAGCATCTAGTAAGTACTTTGCTGAAGCATCCCAGAGATGCGAGCAGTATTCCACACAGGAGCGAATTTGTGTCTTGTATAGAAGACACCGCTGCACCGGCGTGAAAAATCGTCTCACTCTGTTCAGGATTCCGAGTTTTCGTGAGGCTGTTTTGATGATACTTTCGATGTAATTTTTGTTATTCAGGTTGCAGCGAACATCCATACCTAGGATATTGAGATTGTCCTGCAGTGGCAGTGGCGTGCTCTGAAGAGTGGGGAGGGGAAGGAAAGAAGATAATTTTGCTGTAAACGCACATGCCTGCGTCTTCTTGGCATTGAACTCAACCAGGTTCTCAGAGCCCCATTGAGAAATGTGATTCAGGATCCCGTCAAGCTCAGTGACAAGAAGCTGCCTTTTCTCTGCGATATCTGACTGCTTGGCCGCAGGATTTCCATGATAACTTCCTTGTAAGGTGCTATCGTCTGCATAACAATGAACATTGCCGGTGGACAGCATGTCGTTGATATGCAGAAGAAAGAGAGTGGGTGATAAGACGGACTCCTGAGGCACGCCAGCATTTACCTGCAGAAACTCCGAAGCTCGTCCGTCACAAAGGACGCAAATACGGCGCCCCTGCAGGAAGCTAGCAACCCAGTTGCACAGCCTAGGAGGCAGACCAAAGGCAGGTAGCTTGGAAAGAAGCGATTTGTGCCAGACTCTATCGAAAGCTTTGGCGATGTCAAGACTAATTGCCAGTGACTCGCCGTGCTTATCCATAGCCTCACCCCAAAGATGGGTAACGTATATTAGAAGATCACCCGTTGACCGTTTCGGCCAGAAGCCTTCAGGGATTTACAGGTGTGAGTATAATGTATGTGTATTTGAATGTTTTTTTCAGTAATAATGATGAGATATAATATAGAGCTCAAGACTTTTATGGCCAAATCAATCTCACCTGCAAGCTAATTGACTCACGAGACTAGCATACGCTTTGTATTTTTCAGAATAGGGAGCTCTTAAAATAGTTGTGTAAGCCAAATCAATAGGACGAGAAGGAGTAAGCAGACCCCGGGCTCAACTGAGAAAAACAGAATATGCCTGATCTATATTCACATTTTCATGATATTCCCCAACACCAAAGTTAAAGAAGATAAATTAAAAAGCCATTTGAGAACGAACTATTTTCCTCAAGTTTAAAAAAAATGTCTTTTGCGTAACGAATGCTCTTAATGTGCATCTGAAATTAATGCCATTTAAAAATCTTGGCTCATGACTATTTTTACACTGGCAATTTAGGATTTAAGAAATAATTTGTAGCTACCAAGAAGTTGTCTACAATATTCTTCTATAGGCTCGGTCTCTATTAAGTGGGACCGAAAATCATAGTTGACTAAATGTGGATACACAGGTTACACTTACACTTCTACCCACTCATTACAATTGTTCATATTCGTACTTGTTACTGTTTTACTAGTTTTTACCATGCAGGTTAATTCCTCGTTTAATAGTTCTAAATAATTCTAATCATATTAGATTATTATATAATCATAGAATCAAAGAATAAATTTCATTTATTCAGTTTAGGCGCATAAAACATATGAACGTCAAAATTTTAAAATGATGTCAAGAAATAATATAAAAATATTAAATAATGTTAAAATAAACTATTAAAAAATTGTTCTCTCGCTGTATACAAACTATAGATACAATAAGTGGCATTACAACGCGTCGTAAAAAAGATCCATTACTTTATTATAAATTGATATATACATACATCCCATATTTTTATTTTATACAACTTAGGTGGCAGACGAGCACAGGGCCCACCTGATGGAAAGTGGTTACCATGACCTATGAACGTGTGTAACACCAGTGGAGTCACATCCGTGCTGCCGACCCTGTAAGAACAGAGATTTTGTGCCGTCAGTGTAGAGTTCAAATCAGGACAAGCCTTTGGTCATCCCACTGACAGCACAAAAACTCTCTAGTGAGCTCTGGCTACCCTACTCACCGCCGGGAACACAACACGAAGTTATTATAACTGCGGTATTCTGTAGGGCGGAGATACTTCCCCAGTCGGACACACATAAATACACACATTGAAGGTCTTTAGCGATGCATTTTGTTAGAAATACTGTGTTTATACAGTACATGATCAAAGCTTATCATTTAATATAGCTACTAAAATTACGTCATGATTATTATCATTCTGTTTTAAGACATAGGTATTTTCAGCAACATTAAATTATTAGCAATTCTTAATTCTGGCAGAGTAGAGTTTGAACCACGCCATACCTTCCCATGTGGCTATCATGCAAGGCGACTAAGGAATAGGGCTGTTTAACATCAGACAGATACGTTACCACATGGATTCTATATTTTGGTTGTATAATTGTACATTTATTATTCGGAAAAGAATAAGTGTATAAATAAGCGAAATATCAAACAGCGCAAGTATAGTAATATAAGTGGTAATTACATATTTGAGCCGTTTGGGTCGAGACGCTGGGATCATGGGGTCCAAGTGCCCGTCTTTTGTTTAGAGAAATTTCTAAACGTTTAATTGACGCTACCTGTGACCAGAGGACTGGTTTATTCCTTGCGCAAAGGATTGGTATTGCTATTCAACGTGGCAATGCCGCCATTCTTCTGGGCACCTTCCCGGTTGACGTCGATGGGGAGGAATTCTTTGACGCCTGAACCTGCAGGATTGTTTAGGTATATTCAGTTTTCTTTTAAATACTTTTATTTAGATGACTCCCGTGAACATAAAATCAAATGAATTAATTAATTAATTGAATATTGTGTATTATGTTTATCCTTTATGACTGTTGATGTAACTACCTCCCCCTTCCATAGAAAATGATACAGTAGGCGTATTAGATTTAAATGTAAGCAATTAACATAACATAACATAAACTCACGCCTATATCCCCGAAGGGGTAGGCAGAGGTGCTAGCACCCACATTTGGCCAGTTTATGTTTAGGTCCCAATATAATAGGTGGCGAGCCTATTGCCATTACACGGGCACTTATAAACCTGCGATAAATACACACATAACTTCGAAAAGCATCGAAAAGTCATTGGTGTGTGCCATGGTAAAACCTGGGATCGAACCCGAGACCTCGTCTCAGCAGTCCATTACCCATACTACTAGGCTACCGCGGTAAGCAATTAACTATGTTTAAATTGTATTGAGATACACGTCATTTGTTTTCCATCATTGTTCTTTGGCCTTCAGTTTACCATTAAGCCAAGTAAAATAATGTTAATGTGACCTAAAAAAAGCTAGAATTTAAACGTATAAAAACGGTAGATGTTTAAGTAGCATTATAGTTTTTGGAAAATTGCTGAACATTTGCATTTTAAAGACGTTGTCCTCCTTGACAGTCGATGACATCGCTGCAAGACAAATAAAATTGTCAAAAAAAACAACAAAATATTTAGTTCAAACAATAGGTACCTTACATGTCTTGAAAATAAGTTTTGGTTTAATAATTCTTTCATCATTAAAAACAAACAATTTATCAAGGTACATTATTGTGTCCAGACGTAGAATTCGATAAGGTTGTATGTGCATATAGCTACAATTAAGTTGGAAAGACGTATGCAAACCTGAAAATCACTTGATTACCATAAACTAAGAATACTTTGTAATAATTTGCGTGACATTTGGACAACCGTACTTTATCTTCACTAATAATAAACAACAAAATAAATCGTCAATAATAATTATCGTCACTCTTTTTAAAAGTGGAGATGCATTCTTATTTATCATATGTTTGAAAAAATCTAAAAGAGGGGTAGTCGCAAAGGTATATAAAGTTTCACAAAGCATCTCTGGTTTAATCAATCAATCAAAAAATCTAAAATTTTGACAACTTATAATTATCTATACTTTTTCCTACTTAACTGATAAATATGTAATAAACTATTAAATTCACATTTTTGCTGTCAATTATTTAATATGAGATTATTGCATATCAATTTGACTGAAAGATATATACAACCCAGACCCAGTCTCAGATGCATGGCTCGAGTCAACATTAGTGCCCGGAATACGGCAATGCGCTCACCCCCTTTTACGTGGGATTGAATATTATTGGTAAAATGTGGGTGTTAATTCACCTCTGCCTAACCCTTCGGGTATAAAGGCGTGATTATATATATGTCTGTATAATTTCACTGAAATATGGTGAATCTTATGCATAAATTATAACAAATGTGTGTGTATATCGCAATAAAATGATTGAATTTGAATTTGAATAAGCCTAACGCAGTCCACTGTTGGACATAACCTTCTCCCAATGTTGGGAGATTTTGGCATACTGTTTCCACGTTGGCTATACGAGTTTGTCCCCAGTTTATGGAACCTTTTTTCGTGCGGAAATCCCCCACGGTTATCGCCCTCCTCTCGTCAGATAGGGATTATTTCGAACTCTATTATACAAAGTCTATACAAAGATGAATATTACTAAATATTATACGTGTCAAAAAATAATCTGGTTCAAAAAAACAGCTATTAAGTGTAATTGTCTGAATCGTAATGTATTACGTGTAGTAATTTGCTTGAAATCGCGAAAACAATAGGCCTGTGGTAGACAAAACAAAGCCAAAATTCATTATTGTTTTTGTGATAGAAACTTTGCAGACTTTGAAAAACATTATCCAAAGTAATAAAAAAAATAGCTGTGCTCGCGATTGAGTTTATTTTTGATGGCAGTTGGTGGAATTTGTTGTTACACATATCGCAATGTTTAGAAAGGAGGTTTTCCTCTCACCATAGGCAGGGAATTCATCCTCACACATTGCGACCTGAGACGGTGCGCACTACGCGGTATGAAAGAAACTTCATCCAACGCACACTCAAGCTGTGGAATGACCTCCCTGCTGCGGTTTTCCCAAGCGCCTGCAATATGGGGTTCTTCAAGAGGGGCATCAGAAGATTTCTTCATGGTCGGCAGTGCGAGTGTGACACCCCTGATATTGCATACGTCCTGGTAACCGTTTCCCATCAGGTGGGCCGTGTGCATGTCTGCCAACTAAGTGGTATAAAAAAAAAGGAATGTTCTTAAATGTCATTGTATACCTTTGAGGATGCCTTAAGGCGAAACCGGTCAGGTTTAACATATATTAAAAGTAATGTGGAAAAGTACAAGTGAGTTATCAATATGTCGTTTACATCAATTTATTTTTTTGCGTAGAATGTATAATACTTTTTCTAATATAAATGTAGCTTATGTTATGTATTATAATATCAGTTATCTGCAGTAAAAAGTCCGTCAATTACCCGGAACAAACAGACAGTCATCAAATGGTCTCTGCGCATGGAACTCTGTTCCCGTTCCCATGACCAACGGGAAAGTCTTTTTATCAAAATTATCCGTGGTCCTTAAGGAACATGCAGTAGAAAATTTTGCCGAATTGCCGAGCTGTTTTCGAGTTTTGGCTTAGCAAATGTTGCTAATTTATTTATAAGAAGAAAAGCTAAGTTAGCGACTAAAGAAGCAGAAGAACAGTAGACGATACGCTCTTAAAATGGTAATAATAACAAAATCATAAATAAACACTAGTCTGCCAAAAATAGCTTGTAACTAAAGAATTTTTTAAAAGACCTTTATGAATATGTAACTTAGCCATTAAAAAAATACAAACTTATGATAATGCAGTATTTTGCTTGGTTTGATAATTTAAGAATCTATTTATAATAACGTCTACCAAAAGTAGATTATGTTGACTTAGATAAAAATAAATTACGTCAGTCTTTTTGGATTTATATTTCGAAATACAAAGCAATATATTTTTAATTCCTTTGTTGCCTGTGTTACTTACTACCACGTAGTAGTATAGAAATTATATTATATTATCTGTGCTAGTAGTAACACCGGTAAATTAATTACAATTAAAGTCTAAAATTCTTAGAACATCATTAAAAAATTGCTCGTATTGTTACCGTAAAATTAAAATTATAAAAACAAAATAAAACATGACTTATTTGATTTTAAACAAAATGTAAGTAGAATTAAGGAACGCCATTTTTGAGGGGAACACAGCAAGTAAAAAAAGATACTTTTTTAACAAATATATCTTCTTATAATGAGCAGGACGTAAGACACTAGTCCTCCATCTTCTTATGCCCATTATTAGAGTGGGATTACCCAGCCAGCTACTTGCTACTACTCAGCCATTAGAAATTTAATGCAAATTTTCTTCCTCACTGACTCAAAGAGATACTGTTCGAGTTAGTACTCAGTTTCATACCGAATCCGGGTACCTTGCATTTGCCATTAAGTCACAATGGCTTAATGTTGATTGCACGGCTATCACAGCAATACTAGTGTTATAAAGAGTTTGTTTGTTTTAACGCGCTAATCTCAGAAACTACTGGTTCAAATTGAAAAATTATTTTTCTTTTCAATCGTCCGTTTATTCACAAAGGTTTTAGGCTATATAATATAACGATACAACTTAAGGGAGCGGAGCAGTGATCATAAAAATGTCAACAAATACGGCAGATTTCCATACAATATTTTGAAGTCTGAATCGTGGACACTAACAGTGGGGCTGGTCCATAGCTTAAAAGTCACGCAGCGGGCTATGGAGCGAGCTATGCTTGGAGTTTCTCTGAAGGATAGAATTTATCCGACAGAGAACTAAAGTTATCGACATAGGTCGCAGAATAAGCAAGCTGAAGTGGCAGTGGGCTGGCCACGTTTGTCGAAGGACCGATGGCCGTTGGAGCAAATGATTCCAGAGTGGAGACCGCGAGAAGGTAAACGGAAGGTAGGATGCCCCATAGCCAGATGGAAAAAGGTGACTGGGACAGACTGGATGCGGAAAGCAGAGGATCGAAAAAAATGGCGCACATTGGGAGAGGCCTATGTCCAGCAGTGGACTGCAGTGGGCTAATTGATTGATTTAATTGAAGTCCGAAAAATTACGGGCAGAAAGGGGTGATATGAGGTTTCTAAATGGTATATTTAAGGGCGACAGAGCGTTGGGGCGGATCAGCTAGTAAAAGAATAAAACGCTACATACCTCGGAACATATTTTCGGTTTTTTTTTCGAATTACCCTCAGTAAAGTGAACAGTGTTAGAATTAGCTTGCGAACAAAAATTGAGCTTTTATTTAAATTTTAATCTCTAATCCAAGTGAAATTGTGCCTAAATCCAAGTCTAAGCGACCTATTAGTGAAATAATATCGAGTTTCCTACTTAAAACCTAAAACAATCTATTTCTGTTAACCTACATATTTCGTACTAGCAAATTGAAGTGTTATCAGTGCGTAAATGACTTTCAGAGATATGGACTGGACTGAACTGTACTCCAACACCATGAAGTGGACATATCAGCAAACATGCTGCTCGTCCATAATTTTAATAATAATAATAATATATCTTAGACCTAAAATGTGCTCAAAATGTGCTCTATAGCCGCAGTACATTTTTCTTGGGTGTCTTTTGATGATAGCAGGTCTAATTCACCCATCGTAGATAATTACAAAACAATACGCGTGCGCCAGGACCTCGTTTGTCTCTCGATTTAGGTTCAAGACACGTGCCCCGATCTAGACAGCGTTTTCTAACCTTTCTTAGCGACCAATTACTTACGCACGTTTTCCGAAAATACATAAAATTTCGTTGACGAGAACTGTATTGTCTTGAAAAAACCGTTAGCGAGAATGCCAATTAACTGTGAGACACAGTCTAGATAATAGATTTTTTTTTATACCACTTAGGTGGCAGACAAGCACACGGCCCACCTGATGGAAAGTGGTTACCGTTGCCTATGGACGTTTGTAACACCAGAGGAGTCACAGTCGCGCTGCCAACCCTGTAAGTACAGAGGTTCTGTGCCGTCAGTAGAAGACAAAGCAGGACAAGCCTATAGTCTTCCACTGACAGCACAAATTCTCCAGTGAGCTCTGGCTACCCTACTCACCGCTGAGAACACAACACGAAGTTATTATAGCCGCGGTATTCTGTAGGACGGCTTTTATAGCTTCGGTATTTTGTAGAGCGGAGGTACTTCCCCAGTCGGACTGCTCAATTGGGCGGAAATACCGCCGTGTCCAACCTCCTTGAAAAGATATATTTTTTCTAAAATTCGCAAGTTTTTTTCTGCCGGTAGTGTGTTTTCTGTCGGTTGCCACGGATGTGGCAGTTCCTGACGCGATTCTTACAAGTGACTCTGCATATACACCGCAGGATTTCCACAATATGCAGTTCTTGCGTCGCTCTAGCAATAACCACTCTTTGTACAATGTATTCTGGAATGGTTGAGTGAATTTGATTTTAACGATACATTAAAAGTATGAATGGCTTTAGTCGCAGAGTTAGGAGCAAGAAATATGGATGAAATACAAGGAGGTAGGTCACGACGGTATTTCCGATCAATTGAGTAGTTCGACTGGGGAAGTACCTCCGCTCTACAAAATACCGAGGCTTTAATAACCTCGTATTGTGTTTCCGGCTGTGAGTAGGGTAGCCAGAGCTCACTGGAGAGATTTTGCGCTGTCAGTGGGAAGACCAAAAGCTTGTGCTGCTTTGTCTTTTACAGTGACGGCACAGAAACTCTTGTTTACAGGGTTGGCAGCGCGAGTGTGACTCCCATGGCGTAGCATACGTCCATAGGACACAGGCAACCGCTTCCCATCAAGTGGGCCGTGTGTTTGTCTGCCAACCAAGTGGTATAATAAAAAATAAAAAATGAAGAAAAATATGACGCCTGACAGGAATGCGTGGGGGACAATAACTCGCTACGCCGACTTCAATTTTTTTTTCTTATAATAGAATATTAGTACTTAACCAAAATTACTAATATTCCCTCCAGCTAAGCTAAATTGCTTGTGTTAAGAGTGGGTTCACGTCAGTAGTGTAATGGCCAGGATTCGAACCTCCGGGACCTCTCGATCTTAAGACCGACTCCTCAACCACTAAGCTACCAACGCTTCATTCAATTCAGACAAGGGTAGGCAGATGATGACTAAGCATCAATATTTAAGCTTTCTGTTACTTGCGTTGGAATACTATACTTTTTTTTTTTACGTTCGCAAAATCCCCACGGATACCTCCCCACCGAAGCCGGTGGAGGAGGTTATGTCGGACTCGAACCGACTAAAACGCACGCCGCCTTTGGGTCGCTTTGGTTGCCAAAGGTGACGTTGACAGGCATATCCCTCGCACCCCGGCCGACCCAGGGCCATCTCTCACGATTTGGCCCTCTTCTCGGGTGTGGGGAGTACAGAGTCCGCAACTCGTTCCCGGAAACGGGGAGGCGCGCCAGGCGCGCCACCGCCGTGGCCTGCTTCTGCCAGGGTGGCAGGCGGCTCCATTTGTCACCCCCAGGCCGGCGCTCATGGGGGGCGGAGGTCGTTCATCGACCTCGTTCATCGGGAATACTATACTAGGATGTAGTTACTTATATAAACAGCGTTTAATTAGCAGTATCTACAAGATTAATTCCTTGTTAGATACAGCTGGCAACCGTGACAATTACGGAATGTAATTAATGATTTTAACATGTATAGCAGCTTCAATGGAAGTATTCCATACAACATAAACTCACTCACGCCTATATCCCCGAAGGGGTAGGCAGAGGTGCTAGCACCCACATTTCGCCAGTTTATGTTTTAGGTGGCGAGCCTATTGTCATTAACCGAGCACTTATAAACCTGCGATCGATGCGAAATCATCATTGGTGTGTACCATGGTAAAACCTGGGATTGAACCCGAGACCATTACCCATTACCCATACGCCTGTAAATCCCCAAAGGGGTAGGCCAAGATGTTTTCCGTATGTTTAGTTGTTGGATTCGACAGAACGTATAATTATGTTACACCAATGAGTTCTATAATCAATGTTATTATGCAAGAAAATTACATGTATTTGAGGATAGTTCAATATTATGAAAATACATTTACTTTTCTAATTTTGGCCTAATGTGTAAAGGAGGCTATGGACTTTACGATAAAAGCACCTAATTAATCGAAAAAGGTTTATTATAAACATGAGCATTAAGTTTAGTTAAGTTACACATGTTTTTAAACGGTTTTATTTAGCTCACCCCGTTTGTTTTATTTATTATTTATTCTTGGGTCAAATTTAGTAATTCAAATTTCACCCTGTCAACCGATTAATCTGAAATTTTGTATACACTTTGGATTTTGGTGACAATACAATTATGTTTATTCATTATCATTATAAATTCAAGATAGCCGCCGCTACAAAATGGCGGATAAGTTATGTTTTATTAATCCCATCAATATGGGTATCAAATGAAAGGGCTCAACAAGCAGAATACAATATACTATAAAAAATTGAAATCCAAGATGGCGGCCGCTACAAAATGGCGGATAACGTAGGTTTTATCAATCCCATCAATATGGGTATCAAATGAAAGTGCTCAACCAGTAGAATACAATGTACTATATAAAATTAAAATCCAAGATGGCGGCCTCTACAAAATGGCGGATAACTTAGGTTTTATCAATCCCAACAACATGGGTATCAAATGAAAGGTCTCAACAAGTAGAATACAATTTACTATGCAAAATTGAAATCTAAGATGGCCGCCGCTTGGAAGCTGACTGCAATAAACTAACGGGCAAGAAACCTTGCAATAATGAAGCACTAAATGAATTAAACAGAATGCGAAATAAAAACTAAAAACTAGAAAATAAAAATAGGTAAAAAAACTTTTTAAGTTAAACGGTTTTATGTTAAACATACATTGCAATGTTTAAGATAAATGTACTAAAAACCAAAAAAATAATAAAATAGATACAGTCGTGGGAATTATAAACATATGCATAGACTAGACTAAAATAAAACCGTGGGGCACGTCAATTGTCTCTCTTTTATTTACATGGAGTGTATAACTATTGGAATTTCCATGAGCAAGAAAATAGTAAGTAATTTCCTCACCGTCTGCGGGCCAACTGCCTAACGACGAATTAAACGATTCTTCTATCGCACATTAAGTCGATAATTTGTAGACAATTGACGTGCCCCACGGTTTTATTTTAGTCTAGTCTATGCATATGTTTATAATTCCCACGACTGTATCTATTTTATTATTTTTTGGTTTTTAGTACATTTATCTTAAACATTGCAATGTATGTTTAACATAAAACCGTTTAACTTAAAAAGTTTTTTACCTATTTTTTTTACAAAAGCGGATAATCCAAGCTTCTTCTGTCGGCGAACAAACGTATTACATAATGAAAAAAAAACTTCGTCTGAACAAAATTCATTAAAACAGAATCACAATAAAATGTGACCTTTGAAAGATTTAATCAAATTAAAAGTTTTCAAATTAATTTTGTGAATTGTTTTTCTAAAGCTATTTATTTTATTAAGGCTAGCATTCACGAGTGAAAAGTCCTTCTTTCAACTGCTTGACAATGAAACAAGACAATTTCCTGTGTGAACTTCCGTGTAATAGGGAAATTAGACTATAGAAAGAGGTTAAAATACCTCTTTGAACACGTGACGTAATGCGTGAAGTAATAATATCAATACATAATAGAAAAACTAAACCGATTAAGTACTACAAAATTGTGACAAAATGAAACCAGTTTTAACAAGAGATGTTCTACAAGGTTGTCTAATTCTTCCCAATACGGATTTCTGAAGAAATATACCTTGCAAAATGAAAATAGCCGAAGTAAACTGAAACTATAATTTTTTTATTTTTAGTCCCAAAGTAAATCAAAATATAAACAATCAAATTCTGTCCCAATTTTTAACTTTTTAGATTCCTTGTTGGTGGCGCTTGGCAGCGTGCGGTAATGGACTGTATTGCGGGAAGTAGCTAACTGTTCTATTGACGCTTTACACACAAAAGACAGGTGGCCGGGCTGCCGCGGATTCGATCCAGGCAGTGAATGCAGCCCGAGAAATTAGGAGAGGATACACTAACCTTCACGACACACGTGTTTTCATCGCAGCCGGTACACGGATCCTCTCTTCCTTGCTCAGGAGCTGCCGTCAGCATCACTAGATCGCTTGAGGAACACACGAGAGGCACAATCCGATCGGTAAAGGTCTATGAAGCGGTAAAAATGTAACAAATATTAATCATTTTTGAGAGACGCGAGCGCGATCCGTTCTTACGCTGGCTAGTTCAAAGCGAGACTGAGTGTCTATATTTCACAAATGGCGGACGGAAGCCATATCTATGATTAGTGCGGGAGAGGAGACGGGTATAAAAGGAGTGTGTTTCCGTGTCAAAAATACAGTTTCCACTTCGGCGCAACCATTCCCCCCGGCTTGAAGGGTTACCTTCGAAACGACAAATGCGAAACAAATCTAAAGTCTAATCTAAATCTAGGTTTGGGAAATAACAACTAAAATATAAACCTAGATTGGAGCTCGTGCCTACTGCTGGCTAGGCAGCGGGCAGAGGCGAACAAACAACACAACGCAACAGTCTCGACCAAGACGAGACGCGATTAGCCAACAACAAAATAAGGGTCTCTTCACGTGGGACCGATACAACAAGCGAGTGCTTCTTCTCCTCGGGTGGTTCGGAAACCGTAGTGGGATTGAATTGACTAACTGGCCACCCATCTAACGCGGCATGAATCCAGGACGGTCCACCAAACCACAACGGGTGATCCAAAATTTGCGAAGGAAGCAATCCACGAGAGAGACAATCGGCTGGGTTGTCGGTGCCAGCAACGTGAAAGAGATTATGTGGCGCCAATTCAGATTGAATTTTGCCACTCTATTAGCGACGAATGTGTCCCAACGATGGGGCGAAGAGTGGGCCCAACACAAAGCGACTGTTGAGTCCTAAAAGCTAAAATTCTACTAATATTAATGCGAAAATTTACAATTATGTCAAATAAATTACCTTAAAGATTCCGACCACAATACAAAATGTCATTAAGCGACACGGAAGTGCTAGTCTTAGCACTGCCATCCAAAACTACGCGGAGTTTTAGTAGTAAGCTTATCTTCTCTAATAACTCCGCGGTGCGGGATAATGTACGAAGGCTGGGTCCCGCCAGTGTCCGCAGGCGCAGGTGAGATGTAACCTTTATCTAAATATTCGTTAACAACCTCATCATAGGCCCGCTTCGACTTTGGGGACGCCTGCATCTTTCGTTCCAAACAAAGAAAGCGTTTTTCAGCGGATACACGGGAGCCACCGAGCGAAAACTTGCGGATGGTAGACTCCAGTGGCGGCTCGACGGTGCAACAGAACGAAGCAGTCGAGTGACTAAAACTATCCATAGAAGCGGGTGCGGAACCAATTATAACAAAACCAAGAACTGTTTCCAGTGCGTGCGGAGCGGGGTACGTCGGTCCCCCTTGAACCTTACGTGATAACTGGAGGTGCGGGAGAATCGAAGCGCCGATCAATATATCGACGACTCCAGGAACAGCGTAAGTCTCATCTGCTAAAGGCAAGTCTTTAAATTTCGTTAATAAAGACGTGTCAACCGGGACGGTAGGCAACTGTTCAGCTATTCTATCTATAACGAGCGAATCCATGTCAAACCAAATATTATTATTAAAACGAGATCTAAACCTTGTTTTAACGGTGCCACGAACAGCTGACTGTAAGCTTCCAAAACCCTTCACCACTGAGCGGGTTGAACGCTTATCAACATTGAAACCAAGACGCCGACAACAATCTTGAGTAATAAAATTACTTTGCGAAGCGCCATCTAATAGCGCTCGAACAATGTGCGGTTTACCTAATGCATCAACAATAACCACGCGAGCGGTCGCAAGACAAACCGTAGTGAAGGCAGCACTAGCGGAGAACGAACACAAGGTGACGTCATTCGTAGCGGTCCCCGGGCAGGCCGGAGCGCGTGCGAGCTCGGGCTGCGGCTGCGGCGCAGGCTGCCGCGCGTCACCGCTCGACGAACCAACTGTGCTCACCTTGGATGCGGCATTACTATTTTCAAAATGAAGCAAAGTGTGGTGTCTCGCTTGACATTTGCGACAACCATTTCCACTATTACATAAACCCACGCGGTGTTTAGTACCGAGACAATTAAAACAAAGATTATTAGCGCGAACAAATTTATAACGATCACTAGGCGACAATTTTAGGAAACCAGGACACTTGTACAGTTGCGAGTGATGAGTACTACACAAAGAGCAAACAGGTGATTGTACACGTGCTGGTGCGGTATTAACATAAGTATGGGTTGACCTCAGTGACCTCGATGACGCATCTATTTTGCGCGCGGGACTAACAACTGTCTTCGCGCCTTCATGTTTCGATGAAGAGCGTTGTAATATTTTTATATGCTCGCGAACAAAACCTTCTAAGTCTTCGAACTTAGGAATTTTATTGCCGCGATGATCCGACTCAAACAAACGAATGGTTTCGGAATCTAATTTCCTTAAACCCATATACAAAAATACGAAGTCGCAGAGGTCATCAATCTTTAGGTTCTTTACAGCGCGAACAGCTGACGCGAAAGTGTCTAGAAATTTCTCTAAGTTTTGATCGTTACATGCCGTAATAGATTTCAAATCAAACATCTGATCCAAATAGGCGTTAGCTACCGATCTTTTATCCTCATACTTAGCTTTCAAAGTATTTAAAATTAAATTATAATTCCCGGCACTAAACGTAATTCCAGCGCAAACGGTTATAGCTTTACCAGTCAATTTTTCAACAAGATAATGCAATTTTTCGTGATCTGTCAACGAATCGTTCTTATCTATTGTATTCTCAAAACTATCTATAAATCGACACCAATTGCGAATGTTACCATCAAATTCGGGTATTTGAATTGGTGGCAACTTAGGTCGGTCGCGAGTGGGGTTGGGTCGGTCAGACGGCTTCTCCAAACTCCTCGCGACGCGCTTGATACGACAATACAAATCGTCAAACGACGACAAGGCCTGATAACTCACTGAGTAATCGGGATCCAAATTCAATTCTAAAACGTTGATGTCATGCACTAAGGTTTCGAAATCCGCGCGTAGACTATCTAAGTTTTCTATAGAACACAAGAACGAATCTCTGATGACCAAATCAGAGGTTTTAAGTGCACTATCATAAATCGATTGTACGCGAGAGTAAATCATTTCTTTTTTAGCGTATAAAAGTTTCAATTGAACCTTACCGGTCTTATCAACCTTTGGGGACATGTTTACAATTAAATCTCAAACTAAAGTGCGGTAAACAATAAATATGAAATGACTTAATCCTAGCGGTACAGAGCAGCGAGGCGGCGCGAGCGTTAACTATGTAGGTAGGTAGGTGCTTACAACTGTGAATGCACGCTTGAACAAACGCGCATAGCAACAAGGTCGTACCTACGCGATGGTCGCTGTCTAGATTCAACTATTATTTCCGAGATTAAGTATTGCGTAATATCTATTCAAATTAAAATACTTTCGTATGAATTGGGATGAGATGCGAGCGAGGTAGGCACAGCCACGTGTCTACCCACGCAGGTACTAGGCAAATACGACGTGAGCCGAGAACAACGTAATTGAAAAAAACAAAACAAAGCCAAATGCGTTAGGTATTACACTGTGCCTATGCACTAGGGTGTCTGAGTATACCTAAGATCTAAGCCTAAATGTCTGGATGCGGGGTTTTCTACTAAAATAACCAGGCACTTAGGTGCGATGCGAAAATTGCGAACTACGATTAAGTGTTGATATGATACCTAACCTATTTATGTATTAGGTAGGTACAATGCGAGCCAGCGGCGAACGGACAACAAATTCTAAGCCTAAGTGTCTGGATGCGGGGTTTTCTACTAAAATAACCAGGCACTTAGGTGCGGTGCGCTCATTCCCATTAGAATAATAACAAAATACGAACTACGGCTAAGAATCCGGCTCGATCCGGACCAAAAATGTTGGCGCATGGCCGTGCGGTAATGGACTGTATTGCGGGAAGTAGCTAACTGTTCTATTGACGCTTTACACACAAAAGACAGGTGGCCGGGCTGCCGCGGATTCGATCCAGGCAGTGAATGCAGCCCGAGAAATTAGGAGAGGATACACTAACCTTCACGACACACGTGTTTTCATCGCAGCCGGTACACGGATCCTCTCTTCCTTGCTCAGGAGCTGCCGTCAGCATCACTAGATCGCTTGAGGAACACACGAGAGGCACAATCCGATCGGTAAAGGTCTATGAAGCGGTAAAAATGTAACAAATATTAATCATTTTTGAGAGACGCGAGCGCGATCCGTTCTTACGCTGGCTAGTTCAAAGCGAGACTGAGTGTCTATATTTCACAAATGGCGGACGGAAGCCATATCTATGATTAGTGCGGGAGAGGAGACGGGTATAAAAGGAGTGTGTTTCCGTGTCAAAAATACAGTTTCCACTTCGGCGCAACCACTTGTAAAATTATAAGTTACTTTTATTATCGAGTGTAAAAGTAAACGCAACGTAGACCGAGATAAATGCGATATTGTCTTGCACTCCATATATCCGCACTACTCGCGACTAGCGTGCGACGTCACTTGCAAGTACGATTTTGTATGGAGAGTTTTCGGGCAGCTGGAGAAATTGAATTTTCAAAATCAAATATTTTTAAAACTATTTGTCGTAAGAATATTTCACTTTAGCAGTTCATTATATTATTATAAAGTTGGCATTTTTTCGAGAATAAAAGAAATTGTCTAATAGCCTATTACACAGTTTTGTAGCCTAACATACATTTATGTTTGAATGTTTGTCTTGTCGACATAACTGTAGTAAGTATTTACCTTAATAAATCACAGACAATCACAGGTCTGTTCTATCTATGGATCTGGATCCCATTAAATAATTCAAGAAGAAACAATATTCCATAATCACTCCTGTAAAATCTAAAATAGGTAATCCAAATCCAAATAATTTCTTCTCTTGATTTTGCTACTGCAGTTAAACAAGATATCGTCATACTCAGTAGGGTCACAAGTAAACAACTCGTCAACACAGGGCTTAACGCTTTAGATTTTTTATTTTTTTATTTTTCTTATTTCAAATGCATAGTGGAAGGTTTCTAAAAGAAATATCTTCTAGCAGACCGGGAAAAAAACATTTTGGTATTTACTGAAGGGATATTCTAATCTAATTCTGTACAGCAATTCTTAAATCTATATCATCATGGCGAACTATATTGAATTACTCCTACGTAAGTGCTCCTTATGATTTAGAAAGATATGGTTCAAATGAACATTTCCGTTATACTTATTTGTGACAGGACTATATTTCTAGCAGACATTATCACAACAGGGCATATAAAAGCAAGAGAAAGTGCCTTCAAATCTTGTTAGTATAGAAACATAAATCGTTCCTTTTTTTCTTCTTAATACCACTTAGGTGGCAAACAAGCACTCGGCCCACCTGATGGAAAGTGGTTACCGTGGCCTATGGACGTCTGTAACATCAGAGGAGTCACAGTTGTGCTGCCAACCCTGTAAGTACAGAGTTTCTGTGCCGTCAGCGTAGAAGACAAAGCAGGACAAGCCTTTAGTCTTCCCACTGACAGCACAAATTCTCCAGTGAGCCCTGGCTACCCTACTCACCGCTGGGAACACAACACGAAGTTATTATAGCCACGATATTCTGTAGGGCGGAGGTACTTCCCCAGTCGAACTGCTCAATTGGGCGGAAATACCGCCGTGTTCTACCTCCTCCTAAGTAATCAAAAAAAAACCTAAGTAATCGTAACTAGTGTCTGTCTATGACATAATATTTTTGTATTCTGGCAACAATTATCGGCAATATATTTTTCATGTTCATGTCATCTGAAGGTGATATGTATACTAATAAAGTTTAATTACATTAATATCCAAATAACGTTTCATTTGAAGCTAATAAAACTTAAACAGTGTCTTCAAACTTTTACAATTTACATAGGTTGCATCCAAAGTTCCAAGGAGCCAAAAGATCCAAACGAACCTCAGGCTCCAAACTATTAGTATGACACTTTATACTGAGGCCTATCAAAGCTCCGGCCATGTAGGTCGTTGTGAGGTTAAAATTCCACCAGTGTGCTGAACTGTGCGGCACTGCATTGCACAGTGTGCGACACAAATATTAATTCTGGTCGATATACTCAAGCAAACAATAACAAATTGTGCGCGATCATTCTAGAAATGTTCCCACACATCTATTTACTTTTGTGCGCACACATGTAGGTTTAGGCAGTGGAGTCGCATCGACGCCGATGCGTAAAAGCTGATCATATTGCTCAGTGAACATGTTCGTGCACAAGTGTGCTGAACTGTGCGCTTACAATAGTTACGCACAGCCTTAGCAGAGGAGACAGAAGCCAAATGCACTACCAGCTTAGTGCGTGCAATGTTGGTGTGTTGCACAATATGTTTGTAGGCTAATGTGCTGCACACTATTTTGGTAGAATATTACCTTGACGATACATCGTGTGGTGATAGTCGTTCCCAAGTAACAAGACTTCAAAAATAAAGTTGATGAACGACCTCCACCCCCCATATGCGCAGGACTGAGGTTGACGGGTGGAGTCGCCGGGCACCCTGGCAGAAGCAGGCCGTGGCAGCGGCGTTCCTCACGCGCCTCCCCATTTCCGGGGACGAGTTGGGGACTCTGTAATCCCCACACCCGAGGAGAGGGCCAGATCGTGAGAGATGGCCCTGGGTCGACCGGGGTGCGAGGGATATGCCTCTCAACCTCACCTTCGGCATCCAAAAACGACCCACAGGCGGCGTGCGTTTTAGTCTGTTCGAGTCCGACATAACATCTTCCACCGGCTCCGGTGGGGGGGTATCCGTGGAGATTTTGCGCACATAAAAAAGAAGACTTCAAAAATAAAGCCCGGTGACTAGCCGTATGAAAAAAAAAAGGTGTTCGTACTTATCTGTGTTATTAAATACGGCATTTTAGTTAAACTATTCTATTCTTTTTGCGCCAATTATCATTCCAATAAAAACATTAGGTACCTACTTGCCATCACACTTTGTTCTGCACATTTAACATACATACATACATATAATCACGCTTATATGCCCAGAAGGTTAGGTAGAGGTGAATTAACACCCACATTTCCCCAGTCATTGAATTTGGTCCCACGTAATAGGGGGTGAACCTATTGCCGTCTTTCGGACACTACCGTTGACTCAAGCCATGCATTTGAGGCCGAGTCTGGGTTGTATATATCTATCTGTCTGATGTTAAACAGCCCTATCTCTTAGTCGCCTTGTACGACACCGCATGGGAAGAGATGGGGTGATCCAAATTCTACTCTGCCGGGAACCACGCGAAACACATTTAACTTAGCATTACACATTATTTAGTTAAGTTCTAGAAAATGACCAACATGATGTAATCATTGTTATCAATTGTGAAAATAACAAACAAATGGAGATTACTCATGGGAAATGTATGTTACTTACCTACTTTATATTGTAGCCCATGGTGAATGTCAGTAATATAAATTGACCATGAAAAGCCTTGGCAAAGAAAATTATGACTAGAAAATAACATTAAATTTCTCATACATTGTTTACGTTAAGTTATATAATAAATGTAAACTATATTTAAAGCCGAACCCAACTGAGTTGGAAAAAAAGACTCAAAAAAACTATTGTGACGATATTTCCTAATGATATTTAACTTTTTAACTATTCGATTCGCATATTCGATGTTAAACTATTATGACGATATAATTGATAAGAATTCGTATCTGTATATTGGAGATAATAAAGAAATACTTGGGTTACAAGTTATTAAACGATTCTGAACGAAATATGAGGCTACGAGATGTCTTCTCGTCCGATATACCTCAGTGCCTGAAAACGAAAGTCTTTAACCAATGTGTGTTACCAGTGATGACTTACGGATCTGAAACGTGGTCCCTCACTATAGGTCTCCTGAAAAAGCACAAAGTCGCTCAACGAGCTATGGAGAGGGCTATGCTCGGTATTTCCTTACGTGATCGCGTCAGAAATGATGATATCCGTAGGAGGACAAAAGTAACCGACGTAGCCCAGCGAATTAGCTCGTTGAAGTGGCAATGGGCGGGACACATAGCGCGCAGAACAGATGGCCGATGGAGCAAAAAGATGTTGTGGAATGGCGTCCAAATATGGGCAAACATAGCGTGGGACGCCCAACGGACAGGTGGAAGGACGACCTTATGAAGGTCGTCGGGAAGCGCTGGATACGGACTGCTTTAGATCGGTCATTCTGGAAGTCTGTGGGAGAGGCCAATGTTCGGCAGTGGACTATGTGTGGCTGACATGATGAACGAAATATATAAATATTTGAATTCTTGCCTGTTTGTCGGCGATAGATGCAAAACTACTGAACTGATTTTGATGTAGTTTATTGTAAGAAAGGTTAGAAAGACTTAAAAGCCTAAGCAAGCTTTATCGAAATAGGTTGAGCTGAACCATAGCTATAACTTAAAGTTGCGATAACTGACAATCACGCAGATGAAGCCACGGGTATCACTAGTAAATAAATAAAACCTATGTTTTTTTCCTGACAAGACCGATAGTAACTACA
The DNA here is from genome assembly GCA_963662185.1 of Eilema griseolum. Taxonomy (NCBI): domain Eukaryota; kingdom Metazoa; phylum Arthropoda; class Insecta; order Lepidoptera; family Erebidae; genus Eilema; species Eilema griseolum. Next base: position 29,726,175 of record OY759230.1, on the reverse strand, counting down.
AAAATAAATATAATTGAAAGGTAAGCGCCCTGATGGCACACTGAAGACACTGTCGCAGAAATAGATACATATACCATGTTACAATGGTGGCTCTAAGCTTGGCGGCCTCATCAGATGCTTTTTCACGTGCACTTAAAGGACCCGGGACTGTAGGAAGAAGGAAACACGTGAACTGGTAATGCAAATAAAATTTATTTACGGAAAACAAGTAATGTTACAATATTTTTTCTTCTGCATAACAGTTTGTCCCATTATAGGCCGTAATGGCGCAACAAAGGAAAGAGTCTCCGAACCGCTTGGTTTTTGATTTTTGATTGGATATTCTGCACCGTATTCGGGTGACATCTAAGCCCTGCACGTGTTGTCCTGTGTAGGAGATGAGGAATTAGGATCTCGTGCAAAAAAAATTAAGGAATATTAGCCGAAATCACTAATATTCCCTCTAATCCTGCCAACTAAGCTAATTTGCTCGTGTTAGGAGTGGGTTCACGTCGGTAGTGTAATGGTCAGGATTCGACCCCGCAACCTCTCGATCCTAAGGCCGACCCCTGAACCATTAAGCTATGTACTGACGCTATCCAAAACCAACGAGGACGAAGTTCTCGATCCTGAGGCCGACTCTTTAAACACTAAGCTACTGACGTTATCCAAATCGAGCGTGGACGAAGTTGCATGCACGGCCAGTAATCAACAGGTAGAGTTGGAACAATGCACAAAATTAATGAGGTAAAGTTTGCCTCCAAGATACTCCAACACAAAATTGATTGTCCAAGGTTGCTGGCTTTGCTGAGTTTCAATGTTCCATCTAGGATCCCTCGCAAACCAATCACACCACTCTGCCCACCTCTAAGAAGAACAGTTTTAGGTTCCAATTCTCCATGAGCGAGACTGTCTAGAGTTGTGAACAGTCTCAGTGACAGGATTGACTTTCACTTTGATACCCAGCCAAACCTAAAACGTATTTTAAGTATTATTAGTGTTATTTAGTTATATATAGATATTTAGTATGTCTCTTAGTTAAGTGCAAGTGTTTCTTTTCCTTTCCCCATATTTTTTCATATTTATGTAAAGTTGTTTAGTTTTAAGTCTCTATTATATTATTTCTATAAGTTTCTCTTTTTAATTTTTTGTATACGGTGTTTACCTTTAAGTGATGTTTGCATTGTAATAAGTTAGCTTTAATTACTGTTATTGTATGCTTTTTTTTATACCACTTAGTTGGCAGACAAGCACACAGCCCACCTGATGGGAAGCGGTTACCGTGGCCTATGGACGTATGCAACATCAGGGGTGTCACACTCGCGCTGCCGATCATGAAGAAACCTTCTGATGCCCCTCTTGAAGAACCCCATATTGTAGGCTTTAATGTAAAATAATGTTGGTAGACCTAATAAATAAATAAAAATAAAATAAAAATAAAAATAGAGTAGTCTAGTTATAGTGCAATGAACCTGGCTACTGCAAGTTCACAGAAACTTTCTGCATACATCCCAATTACCTACAAAAACAAGCAACGCAACCTGGTTCATCGCAATAACCTGTTTCAACCATCATGATGCAAATTATGGTAAGCTCTACTTCGTCTAGAATTATATCGAGACAAAAATAAAATGTACCGCGGTAGCCTAGTGGTATGGGTAATGGACTGCTGAGAGGAGGTCTCGGGTTCGATTCCAGGTTTTACCATGGCACACACCAATGACTTTTCGATGCTTTTCGAAGTCATGCGTGTATTTATCGCAGGTTTATAAGTGCTCGGTGAATGGCAATAGCCTCGCCACCCACATTGGGACCTAAACATAAACTGGCGAAATGTGGGTGCTAGCACCTCTGCCTACCCCTTCGGGGATATAGGCGCTATATATATATGTCTGATGTTAAATAGCCCTATCCCTCAGTCACCTTGAACGACAACGCATGGGAAGAGATATAGTGGTACAAATTCTACTCTACCGGGAACAACTCGATGGAAAATAATATAAAATATATATGGATCGCATTGTCCGGTACAGTTCGGAAATGAAATAAAATAGGAAATTTAATATTTGCCCTTGTACAGACCAAAAGATTTATCGTTGAATAGATGATCCAGTGACTGGCTTTTGTTGAATCTATTTTGATCTGTTTTGCTCCTTTTTATCAGGAATCGTGATTATTATTTCTATTATTACTATTGAGTATTGTTGTCACAATCACGTTTATTGCTTTTTGTAACTCTTGAAAAAAGGTTATGTGTTATAGAAGCTATGTATAGTACGTATATACTTAGCATGTCCTTTGATTTTTTTACGCTGTTTCCAACACTTTTGCTGCTCTTCAATAGCCGTATCAGGAGACCATAATACATTGCGACAAAATTCGTGAAAAAGAAATGAGTTCTTTTTTTATATACCACTTGGTTGGCAGACAAGCACACGGCCCACCTGATGGAAATCGGTTACCGTGGCCTATGGACGTGTGCTACGACAAGCGAGTTACACTCGCGCTGCCAACCCTGTAAACAAGAGTTTCTGTGCCGGCACTGTAAAAGACAAAGCAGGACAAGCTTTTGGTCCTCTCACTGACAGCACAAAATCTCTCCAGTGGGCTCTGGCTACCCTACTCACCGCCACACGAGGTTATTATGGCCGCGGTATTCTGTAAGGCGGTGGTACTTCCCCAGTCTGACTGCTCAATTGGACGGAAATATCGCCGTGTCCTACCTGTGTTATGATTTCCCTACTGTGATTTTTCCAAGCGACTACAATATGGGGTTCTTCATGAAAGAAGGGCATTGGAAGGTCCAAATGCCCTTGCAAAATGCATGCGAAAACTAACAAATAGTAACATCTGACATAAACTTTACAGCTCTTACTAGCCACATAACATAACGCTACAATACTTAGAAGCTGAGCTGTAGGAAAAATGATCTAAATCGAATGTATCGAACCCGAGACCTCGTCTCAGCAGTCCATTACCCATGCCACTAGGCTACCGCGGATAAATACAGCAAAAAATAAAAATGATAAGGCCGTCAAGCTGAAATAGCCTTCCATATTAAAAAAAATACCGCAAAAGTTATTTATTGCATAAAGAGATTTTAGGCATACGTTGTAATTCTGCATCAGTACGCATTTACGGGTGAATATGATCTGAATTAATGATTCCAATACATCACCCATTCTTTTCCCAGCAAGCAATCTAAATCCTATGCATTCACAATTAGACTGATAAGCTATCATAGAAAAACGATGACTAAACAATATGCGATTGTTTTTATCTTTATGGCTGCAATACGACGTCTAATGTAAATGGCCTCTTAAACAGTTAATCGTAATAAATCTTTATGATCTATATATTAACTAAATTTTCTCTTGTCAGTAATACTTGATATGATAAAACAATTCCAGAGATAAGAATTTAAAACGCTAAATAACTTATTTAGGCGCCTTGGGTGTATAATAACCAAGCCGACAATCCTAACATTCTTTAGACTCAAGCCACTTGAGTCTCAGTATGTTGACCCACCGCGGCCTTAATAACCTCGTGTTGTGTTCCCGGTGGTGAGTAGGGTAGCCAGAGCTCACTGGAGAGTTTTGGTGCTGTCAGTGGCTTGCTTAGTCTTTTACACTGACGGCACAGACACTGGTGCTTACAGGGGTGGCAGCGCGAGTGTACATAGGCCACGGTAACCACTTTCCATCTGGTGGGCCGTGTGCTTGTCTGTCAACCAAGTGGTATAAAAAAATCTCTCGACAACTTCATGGGTCTAAGACAAACAAAAGGAATGTCTACGTCATGAAGTTTTGGTCATGTCATACCTATTTTCAGGAATTTCATTGATCGAAAAGAAACGAAGAGATTTGCCTATGTCACCATACTCACGCTAATGCTACAGTAAAACCTATGAACTGAAGGAGAACCAACGAACCAACGAACGAGGCTCTGGCACACGCTTTCATCTCGAAGGTAAAAAGTCAACCTGCATTCTTACCCTGAAAAACAGACCATTCAAAAACAAAAAGCGGATCCCGGGCAAATTTCAGATGCAACTGATAAATCGCCAAGAGGATGATAGCGGTCAATGTAGACCAGTTATTTAAAATTATTCACTAAAAAACAAAATGTACCTAGGAATTCAGACTTAATGTTGTCTAGTGTGTCTACCTTGAGATTAATGACTCAATTTTGAAATGATAGGTATTCAAATTGTACAAGTTCGAGCTAACTAAAATATTTGGATAAGAAAATTTGACTTGATAGCTGCAACATCGAATTAGTTCAAAGGCAGAGTGGAATTTGAACCAGCACATCTCTTCTCAAGCGGTGTCGTACAAGGCTGTTAAATATTTAGACATGACATTGATTGGTATCGACTCAATGCACTTGTTGGGACTAACAATAGATGATAAACCAAATTCCAAACTACATATTGATAACCTATGTACAAGAATATATCAGTTCTCTTTTGCTCTGTATAAATTGTCTCAGGTAGCAAATCGGTGAACGGTTATCACGGCATATTATGACTATGTGGAGTGCATTCTCAGGTATGGCATAATATTTTGGGGCAACTCAACTGACAAATTGCGAGTACTTATTGCTCAAAAACACTGCATTCTTTGTATAAGTTTAAAAAAAGGGAATCATGCAGTAATTAATTCAAAGAGTTGGGTATTTTAACAGTTCCATCGAAGTATGTAATTGAGGTAGCTACATTTGTGAAATGCAACCCTCATTTATTTATCGCTAATCCACCAGGTACTAGGCGTGAGGGTAACTTAAAAGTCGTGTCAAGTAAAACCCAGTTATTACGTCGTAGTGTGTTTTGTATGGCAACCTCAATTTACAACAAGATACCTGCGAAGATCGAATTGGAATATATTACCGTATTTAGGTGTAAGCTAATAAATACTTTAGCAGATAAGGCTTACTATACCATTGACGAATTCCTCAACGATAATTCTCTCACATAACATTGTAAGGTATTTGATATTTATTTGAATGTTTAAGTAAATTTTCTTTGTACGTCATATTCCATGGTAGGGCATAGCGCACTTTAATGTAACCTAGAATAAGAATTGTACACAAATCTATGATCCACAAATATATAAATTGAATTGAATTAAAATCAGACAGATATCGTACAGCCCCGACTTATCCTCAGATGCATGGCTTGAGACAACAATAGTGCCCGAAAGACGGTAACGTATGACGGCACGAGACTAATGTAAATTCGTCTATATTTAGCCTTAAGAAAATACTAATTGTAAATTGACTTCTCGAAAATGACGGAGTGGAATTTGTTGCGCCGTTTCTTCTCCACTAACGCCTAGGAAGCGGTGGTAAACTTAGTTTTAAGCAGAGAAATTAAGCCTAAATTTCATAGTGAAAATCATCAGCTGTAAGTATTGAGTTTAGAAAGTATTAGGTAATGAAAATAATTGGTTAGGAAATTCAGCCAATTAAGGTAAAAAAATATGTTTTTTCTTTTTTCTTGCTTTTTTTATAGATAAATAATAGACACCAGTCAATTATTTACTTAGGTACAAAGCCTTCATCGCAGTTGAATGATGTCATTGCGTACAACATCTATAACATACACTTAATCCGTAAAGAGGAAAAAACTGTAAGTAATTTAAAAAAAAGATTGCTAAATGCTAGACATTTAGCAATCTTTTTTTCCGATCACACTTATTTACCTTTGTACAGCTATTCTTTCAGTAAAACATGTTGTCCACAGAAAACAATGGTTTTATATGCAGACTAACCTATGCTCGTGTCTCGGATGTTAGTTATCATATAGCATAGTTGTAATCACACGATTTAAAGTCTGACCAAGACCTTTTAAACATAAAAAACGACATCAAAATCCGTTCGGCAGTTTTTGCGTAAATTGCAAATAAACAGACAAGAATTCAAAAAAATAAAATATGTTCAGTATTGTTAACCCAGGTACTTTTTTAATATTTCCAATGTGCAGACTTGAATTGTATAATAGTACTATCCTTCCGCCCGCGGCTCTGCCCGCGTTAATTTCTTATCTCCGGTTCTACTCAACCCATTGCAATAAAAAAAACGTTAGATAATTAATTCCGCCCAAGCCCATTCTAAAAAAAAAACCGCATAAAAATCCGTTCAGTATTGACTTTTACGAGGGTGACTGCCATCTGGTCCTCTAAACATGAGAGAAAAGCCTGCATCACAACCTCCTCTGTTAATCAGCAGCTGGTAGATGAGGATGGTTTAGCCCACAACGACCTTAGTGGGACCACACAACACCCTTAGTGGTATCGTTATACCCCTGGACGTCATGGTTGTTAAATGGTCAAGGACCAATATATACCGACGATACTTATTCAGCTCTATTTAACATTTGTCCATAGAAAATGATGAGTTTGCATGGAGATGTGGAGCGGTTTATCTTAGTTTTTATGGGTGCGTCTGCCATTTGACTCCCCATCCATGAGAGGAAAGCCTACGCAAGAGCCTTGTCTGTCAATCAGCAAGTCTACCTGCTGCTAGGTAACTGGTAGGTGAGGATGGTGTTTTCCTCAACGATCTTGGTGGGACCACATACACCCTTAGTGGTGTCGTTATGCCCCTGGGTTATAATATCAGTAATAGTATAAAGTTTTAATATGATTTGTATAATAGCTAGCAAGGACAAGAATAGTGCTAAACATAGTTTTGAGAAGTACCACGCTGTTTTATTGATATTTTGTTATCTTTTATTATGTACTGTGTACTTTATATTAATGTTTTGGTTTACTTTTTATCCCTCATAATCATTGTTCTGTTAGTTCAGTACCAATTATGTTATATTTTTAGATTAATTCTAAAACTCTTGCCTATAAAAGTTTGACGATGTTTATCAGCAATTTAATGAGAAGGATCATCTTTTTTATCTAAATAATCATGTTCTCTAAATATATATTTTTATCTAATTTGTCCTACCTGTTTATTACGAATGGGTGGGCGGAGGTAAGTAGATATTTCTGGGGATCCAAGCGGAACAGCAATTCCTTTTGGATTCCTGGGGGTATCGAAATAGGGGATCCAAACGGAACACCCGGTATAGACACCGACGAGGAAGAGGTTGAGGGAATAATAATGAATTTAAAAGAAGACTGCGCAGTTGGTTGGGACAACATTTCAAATAAGATCCTTAAAAAATTCAGGCGTATATTAGTACCTCCGTTAACCAACATCTTCCAAAAATGCTTATCAACTGGTGTATTCCCTAAATATCTTAAAAAAGCAGTAATTGTCCCAGTATACAAGTCGGGAGGAAAGGAGCAAGTAACAAATTACAGGCCCATTTCTTTACTCCCTGCAATGTCAAAAATACTTGAGAAAATTGTAAATAAGAGGTTGATGAAATATTTGGAAGATAATTCACTTTTGTCAAATACGCAGTTTGGTTTTAGAGCTAACAGGTCGACGGCCGATGCTGTACATAATTTGACTGACTTCATAGCACAAGAACTTGATAAGGGAAATCGCACAGTGGGAATCTTCCTGGACCTAGCCAAAGCTTATGACACGGTTTCTATTCCTAAGTTGTTGAACAAGATGGAAAATATAGGGGTAAGGGGCGTACAACTAGCACTCTTCGAAAGCTATTTGAAAGAGCGTACGCAATGTGTAAAGATCGGCAATGTTCTCAGTGACGACCTAGAAAATACCAACTTTGGTATCCCACAAGGAAGTATCCTAGGAAGTACACTGTTCTTAATTTACATAAATGAACTTTGTAATCTAAAACTTGAGCATTGCACGATCATATCATATGCGGACGACACTGCCCTCCTTTTTTCTGCTGAGTCAGAAAACGAAGCGTACGGGCATGCCCAGCGCGGTTTCAATATTATTAATAAATGGCTTCAATATAACCTACTAACATTAAATGCAGAAAAAACCAAATATGTTGCTTTCTCGATGCGCAAAAGACAGACTACTCCCCGGACAGACCCGTTACTTTGTGCTCACCATTGTAAAGACCCTAATAACTCAGGCAACAAGTGTACCTGCCCGGATATAGCTAGAACAGACATAATAAAATACCTGGGTATTATAATAGACGAAACCCTGTCTTTTGCTCAACATAGCGAAGCACTAATTAAAAGACTACGCAAACTAATATTTGTATTTAAGAAAATTAAGCACATAGCTGATTTAAAACTAATTAAACAGGTATACTATGCCCTTTGTCAATCAATATTAACATACTGCATAACGTCATGGGGAGGAGGGGGTAAATCCTTGTTACTGCCCATCGAGAGAGCACAGAGAGCCATCCTAAAGGTAGCAACTTTCCGTCCTTTCCTATATCCCACTGACCTCTTATACAAAGCTTGTGAAGTACTAACAGTCCGCCAGCTATTTATAGTGAGCACAGTACTAAAACAGCACGCAGCACTCCCATTCAGCACTGATATTGTAAATAAAAGACGGAAAGGTATTGTATGCACCCAGCGAATTGCGATAAAGCACGAATATACAGCCAAATTCTATGTTTCTGGGACCACTGCTGTATAATAGAGTGAATGCTATAGCAGACATATATCCTCTGAACTTCAACCAGTGTAAGATTGTCCTAAAGAATTTCCTACAAAAATTGACACACGATGAGACAGAGAAGTTGATAACGGTGGTGAAATGAATATTTGTTAAGTAGTTTAGTAACTAAGATATATAAGTTTAGATTTAATTACCAATTCACTTTGTAAGTAACTTTTAGACATATGAATTAAGTATTTGTTTATTTTAAATGTAAAAATTGCACTACAAGCCTGAAAAACAGGATTACCTAGTTCAGGCACAATCTATGTGGCACAGCTTAATAACTATAGTTTAAGATTGATTTGACAAATGTTGTAAAGTTTATGTATAAAGTATGCATTAAGTATAAAAGATAGCAATAGATTATGAAACTATGTAACATATACTTTGGAATTAATGAAATAAATTATTATTATTATTATTATTATTATTCACCAGTTAAATAAATCATCAGAAAATATTTTTAGGTTTGCAAAATATTTGACGTGCAAATTACTAATTCACATCACTAGTGTAAAACAAAAAAAATCAAAACCTGTGCGAGTCAACTCAGTGAGTGTTAAGTGTCGTGAACGTGATTGAGTACAGTGCGAAAACGCGGACAGTAGTAGGGGCGATGCGCGTAAGAAACGAGTGCGGAAGAGGGTAGACCGATATGGACTGCCCAATAACAACTAGCTCGGCAGTCGTCAGTACACCGTGATCATGGCGCTTGTAACAGCGCCGAAATATCGGTTTCTCAGTAGGAATAATAAACATGGTAAATATCCCGGTGAGTTTTACACAAGTAAAGTGAAAATTACTGTACTTCCTAAGAGGTACCTATGTTCAAATTCCGTGGTACCCTTAAGAATTTCCTAACAGTACAGCCCGGAAATAGTTGTAAGGTAAGAACGTCTTTAGTACCAAAAGTCTTGGTTGACCTCGTAAACACCTTTTTAAAACTTAAGTCAACAGTAGATTTTATTATCATCCCAATACAAGGATAACCTTAGCAATAATACAGACTCTGTTTAATTCTTAATAGGCATGATTATCACGGAACATACAAACAACAGCAAGGTTTTTTTAACCAAGTATATACCGAGCGAGCGTCTCCGTTTCGACAAGGTTGCCGTTTGCTTTTGTCCATATGTCTGTTTGTTTATCAGTTCCGATTTAGAGGGCGCGTTTCGAGAGCTTTGTTTGATAGGAGGAAAAATGGGGAGAAGTTTGCTGTCGCGTTATTTATGAATGGATTTTGATGATTTCTGATTATAGCATCAATCATCGTTGTGTGTGGAGGCCATCTCGAATCCGGAGACAGACTTGAATTAACCAGGGTGCGAGGGAAATACATTCTAAACCACCTTACGCCTCGGCATTTGAAAGCCCGAGATGATTAATCGATTCGAGACTGACATATTCTCTGATGTGAAAATCCTCTTGGACAGTCATCTTTGCCGGGAGGCGAGTTACCTATCCGAGAGGATTTTCACATATGATGATGAAGACACGATTCACGACGCAAAGCCTCAAAAAAGAGGATCACCATTACATAAATATACCATACTAGCTTTTGCTCTTTCCTAGACCTCCACGAACATTTGAAGACCAAGATAAGATAAATCCGTTCAGCCGTTCTCGAGTTGTAGCGAGACTAACGAACAGCAATTACAATGGTGACAATCACCTTGACAGCCTCAGCATATGCTTTTTCACGCCCCGCTTAAAGGACCTGGGACTGTAGAAAGAAGGAAACACGTGAGCTAGTAATTAATTCCAGACCTTAATGGTGCGACAAAAGAAATACTCTACCGTAGTTTTTCAACCAGCACCGCTGGGCTCACATCTCCGACCCTCTTTTTAGCATATTACCAATTTGGTTGGTATTTGTTTTTTCAAGTCGACCCTGACCGCCTTCCCTATGTACATTCGACTTATATCCATGATGTGTCATTGGAACGCTTATCATAATATATGTTACACGTGCTAAACCACTAAGTGTACCTGCATACTTAATTGTAATGTTATTAGGTATCTTCTTTGGTGGCGTCCATAAATTACGTGAGGTGTTTTTTTTAATTTTCTGTCCTTAACGACCCCCCCCCCCCCAGCAAGCCCCCCCCCCCCCGGGGCGATGTCGTGAGATTTTATTCAACCCCCTCCCCCATCCTCCAATCTCGCGTGACATTTTTCAAAATGTAGGTTTCTTACGTAAACGTGTTGGATTTTAGTTGTAAAAAGATAAGATATATACGACTATTATATAATATTTACGACTAGTTAAGACTAGTAATCAATATTGTTGAAAGTTTAATTATAAGTGTAATCAAAATTTAACAATAGAATACTTAATTTGTAACTACTGTGATTAAAAATATCTACTCGAATTCAGTCTATGGAGACTGAGGCTGTCTCAAGAGAGACTATTGGAGACAACATGTCCATATGATTTTCAGTAAAATCATCTGCTCCTTCAACTTCGTTCAAATCTAGCCACTCTAAGCCGCTGGCGCTTGCGCACGGTAACTCATTAGCTCGTCTTGTGACAATCCGCGAGGGTCGCACTTTGTGGAACATACGCGGTTGTTTAGCTGGTGCAATGTGGGCTACTCGCCTATGCTAGATGCAAAGTAATTACCGCATGTTCTGCAGCATCTTTTCTCTAAATCTTCACGTATACTTGGGCAATAGAGATCATAAAGCGTACTGATGAAGGAATTCAGCGGTTGAATAGGTAGGCAGTGACGTATTAGAAATGGAGCAATTGACTTTCTGTCATGCTGTTTAAAGTCCGGAATTGTCAAATGTCCATTAACGTGAGTGATAGGGTATGGAGGTGGCAGAAAACGCTCATAAAGAATCATATGCAGATTACTCCGGGCGTGGGCTGCAGCACTTCTGGTAATCACATCGAACAAATTAGTGAATAATCTTAATCGTATTACGATTATGCTCAAGATTAAATCTTAAACATAAACAATCTGGATTAAATGAACCAAAATAGTTTGTTTTATGTTTGTATAAAAAATGCGTGATATTTGCCGAGACCGCTTTCCAACATAAAATAAGATGAGATTTGACTCGAACCCCTCCCCCCCTTAAACATCTCACGTATTTTATGAACGCCCACTTTATTATTCAGTATCAAAATAATCGGGATATTCACTATGTTGCATTGTTTCGAGTTCCCGATATTTCGGCGCTATTGCAAGCACCATGATCACGGAGGAACTGATCATGATGCATGCAAGAGCGCCGAATATCGGGCTATGAGTGACTATAATAATTTAAATACCTATATTCTTTATTATAATATCATTGTAAATTGAAAATTTTTATTCGCGATGGGCGCAAATACTTATTTTTAGGACTCCGTACCTAAATGAAAAAAAACGAAACCCTTATAGGATCATCGTTGTCTGTCTGTCTGTCTGTCTATCAAGACGTTTTTCTCAGGAATATTGAAATTCTTCCACTCAGGTCTATAACGTCTTGAAACCATGCAAAGATCTAATTTCTAAGTCAACGTATTCAAAATGCATTACGGTACGGAACCCTCGGTGTGCGAATCCGAGTCGCACTTGACGGACTTTTTTTGTTAGAAAGGTCTTAAGTCAGACTTAAAATCTTGCGTTTGTTTATTTGCAAACGGTTAAGTAGAATTACGAAAGCTAGTCTCCTAATAAACGAAGTTGAATTTCTTATTTCTTATATTATTTATCCATCTATACTATTGGTTCCTGGCAGAGTAGAATTTGAGCCACCCCATCTCTTCTCATACGCTGTCGTACAAGGCGACTAAGGGATAGGGCTGTTTAACATCAGACAGATATATACAGCCTAGGCTCAGCCTCAGAGGCATGGCTCGAGTCAACAATAGTGCCCGCCTCACCCCCTATTACGTGGGACCGAATACAATTATTGGTAAAATCTGGGCGTTAAATTCACATCTGCCTAACCCTCCGAGGATAATATGTACGTATGTAGTTTGTCAATCTTATACTTATTTATCTTTGTACCTAGCTGTAAGTTATAATTGTATACAACTATTGTAAAATATTGAGAAATTAATGTTTATTTATTTTTTTAAATACTTAATCCCATTATTATTATATATCCTGATAATTGTTTAGGCTCCTGTAGCCATAGATAGAATATCGCGCCAGTAGGACAACGAGAAACTGTAGGTAAATGTATTGATGACCTCTGTGGGCGGTAGAGCGGTCGACCGCTAATTCAAAAGTCATGGGTTCCATACCCGCTAAAAGCATGAATACGTGTATTTGCATTGACCTGGCTGTTTTAATGTCTATAGTTGTGTTAAAGTAAAATGATACAAGTATGTTTATCCGCATTCTAAAATCCATAACACAAACTAGTTTAGTTATACTTTCATTCTGTCTAGCTACTAATTCGGTCTAGATATTGATATCGGTAGTATTACTAGCTTAGATTATTTATACTTATATTCACGGTGTGCAAATCGCCGAAGGGGTATATATAGACGTATTAACACCCACATTTCGGCAACTATGACTTTCGGTGTTATGTAATAGCCAGCTTATTGCTAACAAGCGGGCACTTTGACATATTTGTACTGTTTTATGTTTATTTATGCATGTTTAAATGAAATTCGAAATAAACTTAGTTATTATCTAAGTAATAAATGAACTCCTAATTATATGACGGTTCGGGACATTTCGCGATAAAATTACGAATATGATGATGATGATTACGAATATGATATATGATGATGATAATATATGATGATGATGATATATGATTGAATTGATTTGAAGGAGGTAGGACACGGCGGTATTTCCGCCCAATCAAGCAGTCCGACTGGGGAAGTACCTCCGCCCTACAGAATACCGCGGTTATAATAACTTCTTGTTGTGTTCCCAGCGGTGAGTAGGGTAGCCAGAGCTCACTGGAGAATTTGTGCTGTCAGTGGGATGACTAAAGGCTTGTCCTGCTTTGTCCTCTACACTGACAGCACAGAGACTCTGTGCTTATAGGGTCGGCAGCGCGAGTGTGGCTTCTCTGGTGTTACACACGGCCACGGTAACTACTTTCCATCAGGTGGGCCGTGTGCTTGTCTACCACCTAAGTGGTATAAAATGATGATGATGAGAGAAGTCTTTGATTTAATAGCGAAAAGTCTCGACCCGTTATATAACTACGAATTCACACCGCGATAGTTTAAAAATAACATTAATAAATGAGCTCTTTTATCTTACATTATAACAACTCGAGTAAAACCGATATAGTATTTAAAAAAAAATAGTAAGATTGTTTTTGATAGTAAAATCTTATTTTAAAATGGTGTACTGCTGCCTAACCCTCCGGGGATAAAGGCGTGATTATATGTATGTATGTTCTTTCTTGCAACTAAATTTTCAGAAAAATTACATATTCAGTCCAAGAAAATATCTAAATTGTTTTCATAATTTTTGGTCAACCTTAAAACTCCACTTAGCAAAAGTTACGAATAAAATATTCACGCAATTTACAAATAGCAAAAAAAAAATTGAGGCCAATCAACTAGATGCCAGTGATCTATAGTATAACATTATTTATTTATTTTGACAGCCTCTATGGCGTGGCGGTAGTGAACGCGACTGCTACGCAGGAGGCGCGGGTTCGATCCCCGCTCAGTGCAAATATTTGTATGCATGAATATGGGTATTTGCATTGGTCTGGGTGTTTCTATGTATAATATGTATGTATTTACAAAACAAAAAGTATTTAAGTATGTTTATCCGTATTCTAGATTCCATAACACAAGCTAGTTAAACTATGCTTACCATGGGTCTAGATAACGTTGTGTAGAATGTTGTAGAAATATTTATTATTTATTTATTATTTACATTAAAATATTTTCATCGAACTATCAATGTATATAACATGTATATACAAACACACTGTATATAACGTTCATTTGAAATCAGGCTAACAAAACGCTCGAGCAGTTTTAAGTTCTAATTAAATATCAATCTTATTCCACTAACTTAAAGTTTAAAATAGTATGCTACAACGCATTACAATATAATCTGTATACTATTTTAGCCTTGTCTTAATGGAATAAGGTTGATATTGAATTGGTTAGTGGAAAAAGAAGTAAACGAGCATTATTCCGCTTGATCTGAATTGACCCTCACTCATCTATACTAACAATAATATAATAATAATAATATTCCTAGCATATTAAATTCTCATTAAAAAGGCCTGTACGTCTTGGCTTCGGCCCGACGCACGCCTTCCAAAGGCCCGGGACTCCATAGTCCCGAGAGTCAAGGTACTGAGAAACAATAATAATAATATTATAAAGAGGAAAGATTTGTATTTTTGTATGTAACGAATAAACTCAAAAAGTACTGGACCGATTTTAATAATTCTTTTTTATTAGAAAGCTACATTCTGCGTGAGTAACATAGGTTACTTTTTATCCCGATATTCCCATGGGATCGGGATTACGCGGGTGAAACCGCGGCGCGGGCTAGTGTCAAATAAAATAAAAAAAAATAAAAAACATTGAAGAAATGTATTTTTCTAAACTTGTGTGCATAAACTCACCGTCTTATCCAAAAGGTAACTCGCAGGGAAAATTAAAGGTATGTACACAATCATGAAGATCATCGAAGTCCAGTAGACCTGGATGCTCGGCACATCGTAGTACTTCACAACAGCATCCTGTATAATTGTGTACTGCACCCATTGCATCGAGTTCGACCCCGAATAGAGCACAAACACGATCAAAACGAACCATCGAATAGGATACACTATGTATTCGACTTGAGCTGCCTTCTTCGTAGGCGATTCCAATACCCCCCCTTTCTCTGCCACCCCATCCATAACACTCCCGCATACTTCCATATTTTTGATTTCCGTCATTTTATTAATAGAATAAATATATATAAAATATACTATATCTAAATTATTATCTTTTTATTGTCAGAATTTGGCATCTAAATGGCACTAGGAATTTATTTAATCTAATAGAATTTGTAAGTGATAACAATTTTTATTGTCAGTGTTTCCCGCGCGCGCGATGTTTTTTTTTAACGAGGCACAGGCGTGTTCTACGCGCGGCGGCCAGCCGGTGACTGATACGTTTTCCATTTTCCTAGATGCTGAATGAACGTTTTCCTGTACACCCTCGAAGTGGCGGCTTGACGAGTGATGTCGATATTTGAATAGAGAACAGTCTGCTGTGTATCAAAGAGAGTAAACTAATCATTATGTTCCGAGTAGAGGCTTTAGATTAGAACTAAATAATTCAGCGTTTATCTATTTTCAACGTTACTCCTAATGAAATAAAGTCAGAGTTATTGTAACAAATACTTGTATGAATTGCTTCTAAGTTTGTATGCATAGATTTGAGGATAAGTTTTGTTTTGATACTTGTGTATATTTCGGGAGTACACGTTTCATGGATTTTTTTTATACAACTTAGGTGGCAGACAAGCACCACCTGATGGAAAGTGGTTACCATGACCTATGAACGTGTGTAACACCAGTGGAGTCACATCCGTACTGCCGACCCTGTAAGAACAGAGATTTTGTGCCGTCAGTGTAGAGGACAGAGCAGGACAAGCCGTTAGTCATCCCACTGACAGCACAAAAAACTCTCCAGTGAGCTCTGGCTACCCTACTCACCGCCGTGAACACAACACGAAGTTATTATAACCGCGGTATTCTGTAGTGCGGAGGTACTTCCCCAGTCGGACTGGACTTGGATGTATTGAGTACGAGTTGCTATGGTGTTGGATGCCATGGATTCGTTTTTCTCGTGACGTAGGTTCAAGATATGTGTACCGAGGCTTACTATCGGATGTTTGACGAATATTTGTTTGATATTGCAGTAAAAGCAACTGCCCAATTGTATTCATTTCGGTATTGTTTATAAACATAATAATCGGTGTTTATGAATAGAGATGGGTACGGTCTGCGAAATTGAAGATTAGACAGGTATTATTGAATGAAATTTTAAAGCATTTAGTATGCTAATTATTTAAATCGATTTAATGAAATAAATAAATAAATTTAATGGAGAAATAGATTTAATGGAGAGCCATCTACTAATACTTCGTACGATTATCGGCAGATGGAGTCTGAAGATGGCTTCAGGCGTGGTTCTATGGCTCAGTGGTCAGAGCATTTCCCCTTTAAAGGTGAAGTCGCGGGTTTGAATTCCACCCGAACCGATTCAATTTTTCCTAATTTAATAGATTTAGACAGGTATTATTTGTTTTTTTGCCTGGAGTTGAAAGAACATCGAACGAGTCTACAGGGCTCTTCATTCAAGGTTGCGGTAAAAACCGGAAAAAACTGACTACAATAACATCGAACGGAGACACATGTTCACACATTAGTTTCTTTTATCTATTTTTTTACTACATATGTGTTACATTCCGTCTTGCTACGATAACAATAGAGCCTTCAACAAATCGGCATGGGTCTTGGGCAGCTAAGTTGGCCAAGTTCTACTCAAATCTGAATTATTTTGAGATTAAATTAATGGGCAGCTCAACTCTGCGAAGCGTTCATTTAAAAGAGATAAAATTGAGGGTAGGTATTCGATATTTTTTTATATACATACATACACTATACGATATCCGATATACGATGTCACCGGTGCCCGAGGAGTGCGCCCTTGGTTCGGGCGCGAGTGTGCGGGGGCTGTTGATCAAAAGCAGTCCGCGTATCGCGCTTGGGTAAGGGCGCGTGCCACGCACGATCCCAATGTGAGCCACTTCGAGGCGGCGTACAACAGAGCCACAAAGGTCTGCAAGAGGGCTTACGTCAAAGCGGATGCCCTGCGCATTGCGCGGCTTGGTCAAGAGCTAGTGGCACATCCCACGGGCAGCCGTGGATACTGGCGACTGGCCAAAGCCGTGCAGGCCAACTTCTGTCAGCCTTCGCTGCCACCGCTGCGCTACCCTGATGGATCCCTGGCCCATGGACCGCAAGAGAAAGCCAATATGCTAGTAAATCTCTTTGCGGCCAATTCCCGAGTCGATGATTGCGGTATACAGCCGCCGACACTACCCAATGGTGACCACGTAATGCCTGAAATACGTATCAGGCAATGCGATGTTCGTGCGGTGCTTCAATCACTCGATGTCCGGAAAGCCAGTGGCCCGGATGGTATTCCAGCGGTGGTCTTACAAAAATGTGCAGCGGAGTTGTCTCCGATGCTTACGCGGCTGTACCGACTGTCCTACAGCTCGGGTACAGTGCCTTCGGCTTGGAAAGAGGCGAATGTACAGCCGATCCCCAAGAAGGGGGATCGCTCAGAGCCAGCCAACTATCGACCCATAGCCGTCACCTCAGTGCTGTGCAAGGTCTTCGAGCACATCATTAACAAACAGCTCATGCGTCACCTAGAGGATCACTCCTTAATTAATGACCGGCAATATGGCTTCAGGCCGAAACGGTCAACGGGTGATCTTCTAGCATACGTTACCCATCTTTGGGGTGAGGCTATGGACAAGCACGGCGAGTCACTGGCAATTAGTCTTGATATCGCCAAAGCTTTCGATAGAGTCTGGCACAAATCGCTTCTCTCCAAGCTACCAGCCTTTGGTCTGCCTCCTAGACTGTGCAACTGGATTGCTAGTTTCCTGCAGGAGCGCCGTATCCGCGTCCTCTGTGATGGACGGGCTTCGGAGTTCTTGCAAATAAATGCTGGCGTACCGCAGGGGTCTGTATTATCTCCCACTCTCTTTCTTCTGCATATCAACGACATGCTGTCCACCGGCAGCATACATTGCTATGCAGACGATAGCACCGTACACGGGAGTTATCACGGACAACCTGCGGCCAAACAGTCTGATATCGTGGAAAAAAGACAGCTTCTTGTCACTGAGCTGGACCGGATCTTGAATCACATTTCTCAATGGGGCTCCGAGAACATGGTCGAGTTCAATGCCAAGAAGACGCAGGCTTGTGCGTTCACAGCAAAGGTATCTTCTTTCCTTCCCCTTCCCACTCTTCAGAGCACGCCACTTCCACTGCAGGACAATCTCTATATCCTAGGCATGGATATTCGCTGCAAACTGAATAACAGAAATTACATCGAGAGCATCATCAAAACAGCCTCGCGGAAACTCGGACTCCTAAACAAAGTGAGACGTTTTTTCACGCCGGAGCAGCGGTGTCTTCTCTATAAGACACAAATTCGCTCCTGCGTGGAATACTGCTCGCATCTCTGGGATGGCTCCGCGAAATACCTACTAGATGCTCTCGACAGGTTGCAGCGACGCGCGGTCCGAATTATTGGGAACCCTGAGGTCACGAACACCCTCGAGCCTTTGCAGATGCGTAGAGATATTGCTTCCTTGGCTGTATTTTACCGTCTCTACCACGGTGAGTGTTCTGACGAGCTCTTCCAACTAATCCCACCATCTCCTTTCCTACATAGGACAACACGTGCAGGCCTTAGATGTCACCCTCACACTGTGCAGAATATACGAGCAAGAACCAAGCGGTTCGGAGACTCTTTTCTTTGCCGCACCACCAAGACCTGGAATTCATTACCAGCACACGTGTTTCCTTCTTCCTACAGTCCCGGGGCCTTTAAGCGGGGCGTGAAAAAGCATCTGATGAGGCCGCCAAGCTGAGTGCCACCATTGTAGCACTTAGTGTCTGTAATGGTGACCCTCTTTCCTGAGACTTTGCCTTTAGCTTACCATCAGGCGAGGTGAGGTCAAGTTGGCGTGTCGTAAATAAAAAAAAAAAAAAAAAAAATAATACTGCCTCGCGCCAATCACGCCTTTATCCCCGGAGGGTTAGCAGAGGTGATTTAACCCCTACATTGCACCAATCATTGATCGGTCTTAACATTGAACGAACTTATTGATCAGTCCCACGTAGGTAATAGAGGGTGAGCCTATTACGTGGCATTATCATTTTTTTATATATGACATGTTAATTAGACTTCGCCTCGCCTGATGGTAAGCTGAAGGCAAAGTTTCAGAAAAGAGTTTCACCGTTACGTTCATATACCATGTTATAATGGTGACACTCAGCTTGGCGGCCTCATCATATGCTTTTTCACGCCCCGCGTAAAGGACTCGGAACTGTAGGAAGAAGGAAACACGTTGGATAATATTTTTTAAAGCTGAGGCGGCAGCTTGCGCTTGTGAGGTGGTATTTATCCCGATAGGTGGCGCATTATCGCTGGTATTGTATTGCTGTCAAATTTCATAAAAATTGTTAGTAAATAAAGGAAAAATATTTCTGTGGAATAAACAATGAGTCTGTATAATGCATTGCAGTGTTAAAAAAGGTCTTCATCATTAAAGCCCTGCGCATCAAAAACTGGATACCAAATACGTCTGCTAGAATATGTGGGGACCATTTAATACCTGGTGATTTTTATGTAGGGAAGCATTTCTCTTCTACATCTGTTCCTTTAAATTCGCCACTGTCATGCAGGAGCACATTTTTATTAATAAGTTCACAAACAAAATTATATACTTACTTTAAATGCAAATGTCAACGTCAAGATTGACATGCACTTCTGACGCAAGAAACATACGATTATAGACTTTAAAACAAGCACAAGCGGAGGTGACGCTATCTGAGATTATTCATTCATTCATTCATTCATTACCGCGAATTAAACGAATTCTACTGTCAAATCTGTTTGATCGTTCGAAATGTTCTTTCAGCATTTGCCTGTTATTCAATGTTAAGTTCGTTAACCAAAGATAAGTAATATTTTTTGGGGGTACATACTGATTATATAGAATGTGTTCAAAACCCAAATTTCAGCTAGATTCATGCGGGGCCCGTTAGAGCGTGGTTCAATAACAAACATCTCACGACACAAGTATAGTATTGTAAGTGGTAATTACATATTTGAGACGTTTGGGGTCGAGACGCTGGTATCATGGGGTCCAAGTGCCCGTCTTTAGTTTAGAGACATTTCTAAATTTTTAATAGACGCTACCCGTGACCAGAGGGCTTGTTTATACCTTGCGCAAAGGATTAGTATTGCCATTCAACGTGGCAATGCCGCCAGCCTTCTGGCCACCCTCCCGGTTGACATCGATTTGGAGAAATTCTTTGATGCCTGAACCTGCAGGTTTGTATAGGTATATTCTGTACTGTTTTTACATTGATAATATTATTAGGATAGAAATACATACATACATACATATAATCACGCCTTTATCCCCGGAGGGTTAGGCAGAGGTGAATTAATACCCACATTTCACCAATCATTGAATTCGGTCCCACATAGCCTATTACCGTGTTCCGGGTACTATTGTTGACTCAAGCCATGCATCTGAGGCTGAGTCTGAGCTGTACAAATCTGTATGATGTTAAACAGCACTATCCCTTAGTCGCCTTGTACGACACCGCATGGGAAGAGATGGGGTGGTCCAAATTCTACTCTGCCGGGAACCACGCGGCTTTAGAAACACTCTCTGTAGAAATACATACACGTGCAAATAAACATATGGATATGTTTATTTGCACGTGTATGTATTTCTACAGAGAGTGTTTATATGCATACAAATAATTTTGCACCTATCGGGAATCGACCTATAACCTCCACCACACAAGCCGTATTCAATAATTGTGTGCCAATTATATAAGATCATCAACCTAACCACAAACGTGTAAGATAACGTTATCTGTACAAACAAATATAATGGGTCTCAGAAGTCTGTTTGTAATATTAAAATGCTATTTACATACATATATACATTATAATCAAGCCTTTATCCCCAGAGGCCTAGGCAGGTTTTTCGAGGAGGTAGGACACGACAGTATTCCCGTCCGAATTGAGCAGTCCGACTGGGGAAGTACCTCCACCCTACAGAATACCACGGCTATAATAACTTCACGTTGTGTTCCCGGTGGTGAGTAGGGTAGCCAGAGCTCACTGGAGAGTTTTTGTGCTGTCAGTGGGAAGACCAAAGGCTCAGATCAGGACAGATTTTGTGTTCTGCACTGAGGGCACATAAGATCTTTGTTCTTACAGGGTCGGTAGCACGGATGTGACTCCACTGGTGTTACACACGTTCATAGGTCACGGCAACCACTTTCCATCAGGTGGGCCGTGTGCTTGTAAAAAAAAAGGCAGAGGTGAATTAACACCCACATTTCACCAATCATTGAACTCGGTCCAACGTAATAGGGGATGAGCCTATTGCCGTCTAACGGGCACTATTGTTGACTCAAGTCAAACATTTGAGGTTGAGTCTGGGCCGTACATATTATCTGCCTGATGTTAAACAGCCCTATTCGTTAGTCGCCAGAAATACATACATACATACATATAATCACGCCTTTATCCTCGGAGGGTTAGGCAGAGGTGAATTAATACCCACATTTCATCAATCATTGAATTCGGTCCCATGTAGCCTATTGCCGTCTTCCGGGTACTATTGTTGACTCAAGCCATGCATCTGAGGCTAAGTCTGGGCTGTATAAATCTGTCTGATGTTAAACAGCCCTATCCCTTAGTCGCCTTGTACGACACCGCATGGGAAGAGATGGGATGGTCCAAATTCTACTCTGCCGGGAACCACGCGGCTTTTAACGAGGACACATGAATTTATAAAATACACGGTACTTATCACTATGATCCGTGAGGTGACGGGGAAAGAATACAAGTATCACCACCACCATTTCATCAGAAGAATGACGTAAGAGGCGACTAATGGAAAAATTCGTAAATGATATCACTGCGAGAGAAGGAAAATTCGAAATAAAACCCTGTACCAACCCGTCTGGCTAGTGTGGAAACAGTAGGTCAAAACCTCCCTAGTCCCAACATTGGGTTGCAGCGGCGGCGCGAGTTGTGGGCCTCTATATGCCCCGGAATTGGATAAGGACTCCGTGGTCCCCACACCTGAAGAGGGCCAGCTTGAAAGAGGTGGTACTGGGTCAGTCGGGGTGCGAGGGATATGCCTCTGGTAATCTCAACCCTCCGGCAACTTACAACCCTCAGACAGGAGGGTTTCGCGCACGATAAAAAATAGTCCTAACATTGGGAGAGGTCTATGGCCAGCAGCGGACTGCAATAGGCTAATTGATTGATCTGTGGCGTGGCGGTAGTGAACGCGACTGCTACGCAGGAGGCGAGGGTTCGATCCCTGCTCAGTGAAAATATTTTTATGCATGACTATGGGTATTTGCATTGGTCTGGGTGTTTTCTATGTATAATATGTATGTATTTACAAAAAAAAAGTATTTAAGTATGTTTATCCGTATTCTAGATTCCATAACACAAACTAGTTAAACTATGCTTACCATGGGTCTAGATAGCGTTGTGTAGAATGTTGTAGAATATTATATTATATTATTATATTAATTGAATATCTAATATAAGTACACGGTATTTATCATTATAAGTGTGTATAGGAATAAATGATAGTGTGTTCTCTCTGCCTACGACATGATGCCCAGAATCGGATCCTCGCCAAAGTCATGGAATTTATCCTTACACGTAGTGAACGGAAACGTCAGTCAGATATGAAATGAACTTCATCCCGCGCAAGGTTAAGCTGTAGAATTAACTCCTGCCGCAAAGGTGAAGGGTGAAAATATTCAAAAACGAGGCTGATCTTACCACTTATAGAACGACCGCAGCAATCTTGTATGGAATTCTGGACGTTCTGATTGCAGATACTGAATTCCAGTTAGTTGTCACTGACCTGGGGGGTGATGGGTGGAGCCGCCTGTCATTCTGGCAAAAGCAGGCCGCGGTGGCGGTCTCTTCGTTGCCCTGGTTGGAGACTCTGTGGTCTCCACACCCGATGAGAGGGCCAGATCGAGAGAGATGGCCCTGGGTCGGCCGGGGTGCGAGGGATATGTATGATATAACCTCATCTTCGGTAATCAAAAACGACCCACAGGCGTAGTGCGTTTTAATCGGTTCAAGTCTATGCTGCCGACCCTGTAACAATAGAGAGTTTCTGTGCCGCCAGTGTAAAAGACAAAGCAGGATAAGATTTTGGTCTTCCCACTGACAGCACAAAAACTCTCCAGTGAGCTCTGAGGTTTTTTCAAGAAGGGTATTAGAAGGTTCAAACAGGCTCGGCACCACGAGTGTGAGCACACGTCCATAGGTCACGGTAATCATTTCTCATCAAGAGGGCAGTGTGCTTATCTACACATTGACGGATATAACAATTCTATCATCGCAAAGTCACTTCCGATCTGTTGTTCGATAAAATGTAAATGTGTGACCGCACCAGGCTTGACTAATGTGATTAGTTTAACATGAGCCACTCCATAATGTTTGTTTTAACAATCAGATGGTGTCATCCTAAGACGTTTCTAGCATAATATTCAGACTCAAGTGTGTAGTAGGACTCTGCCACCACTTAGGTGGCAGACAAGCACACGGCCCACCTGATGGGAAGTGGTTACCGTGGCCTATGGACGTATGCAACACCACGGGCATCACACTCACGTTGCCGACCATTAAGAAACCTTCTGATGCCCCTGTTGAACCCAATATTGTAGGTGCCGCAGCAGGGAGGTCATTCCACAGCTTGAGTGTGCGTGGGATGAAGTTTCTTTCATACCGCACAGTGCGCACCGTCTCAGGTCGCAATGTGTGTGGATGAATTCCCTGCCTATGGCGAGAGGTGCGACGATAGAATGTAGCTGTGGGCATCATGTCAAACAATTCATCTGAGCACAAAGCATTGTATAGGCGGTAGAACACACACAGCGAGGCAAAGTCCCTCCTAAGGCTAAGAGGTTCATACTACCTGCGAGTATGGGATTGTCAACCAGCCTCATCGCCCGTCTTTGCACCGAGTGGAAGAGGTCAAGCTGGTATGCAGGCGCTCCAGCAAAAAGGTGACAGCAGTACTCCATGTGGGGCCGGACCTGTGCCTTGTAAAGGAGTAGTTGCTGCTCCGCATTCAAGTACTGCTTCGCCCTGTTGAGCACCCCAAGACAAGCACACGGCCCGCCTGATAGGAAGTGGTTACCGTGGCCTATGGACGTGTGCATCCATATTTAAACAGGATCCATGTTTCGACAGACTTCCTAATGATTGCACGGTCCGATACGGCAGCGACAGAATCTCAGCGTGATTGGCACTCAATCTGAGGGTCGTTTGGTAGGTAAGCAGAGGAGACCCTCGCACTCATGTGCCCCATCTCGCGCTAGGCACTCAGATGCGTCGGTAGTAGGACGTAGTAGTAGGACTAAACGTCTGGCAATTGTTCCTAGTTGTCAGCAGGTACACACTCACTGCAACTTTCTAGAGCTCCGTCTTCTTTTTCTCATTCTCTGCGTCATTCTTTTTTTTAACAGAATATTATAACCGAAATTACTAATATTCCCTCTAACCCCTCCAGCTAAATTGCTTGTGTTAGGAGTGGGTTCAAGTCGGTAGAGTAATGGTCAGGATTCAAACCCAGGACTTTTCGATCATAAAGTCAACTCCTTAATCGACATCACCCATGACTAGAAGGCTAGTTATCATCTTGTACAAAAAATAAACATGGCTTTTCAACGTGGCAATGCTGCCAGCATTCTGGGAACGTTTTCGATCGACGATGATACGGAGGAATTTCATGACGCATTATGTAGGAAAATAATTTATTTTGTTATTTTAGTTTATTTTTAACCCCCTACGCAAAAACGGCGGGGTGTTATAAGTTTGACGTGTCTGTGTGTGTGTGTGTGTGTGTGTGTGTGTGTGCGTGTTGTCTGTGGCATCGTTGCTCCTGAACGGATGAACCAATTTGGATTTAGTTTTTTTTTGTTGAAAGGTATATTAGTCAGGAATGTTCTTAGCTATGTTTGAAAAAAATCAGTCCAAGATGGCCGCCGCTACAAAATGACGGAGTACATAATTTTTTCTCAACTCCCTCAATATGGGTATTAAATGAAAGGGCTTGATTTGTAGAATACCATACAATATGACAAATTTCAAATCCAATATGGCCACCGTATTTTGTTTCACAACTACCTCAATATGGGTATCAAATCAAAGAGCTGGACGAGTAGATCAATTTAAAAATAGTTAAATAAAAATAAAATTAAAAATTTCAAAAACCCCCGTCACAATTTTTTTTTCATTTAATTTTTAGTTAAAATGCCTAAATTTTAATTTAATTAAGTACAGATTATTTTAGTAACATACTTGATAACGAAAAGGTGAGAAATAATAAATTAAATCTATATATTCGATAAGCAGTCAAGTTCACGAGTACTCTGTAAGGTAATTAAACCTGGTAATACTGATATCAAGTTCAAGTGTCACGTAGTCAGCCAGCCAGTTGTAAATAAAGTCAATGTCATTATTACTTTTTTTATTATGTGTAAAATCCCCACAGATACTCCCACCATTGGAGCCGGTGGGGGAGGTTATGTCGGACTTGAACCGACTACAACACACGCCGACTGTGTGATTTTCGGAGACATATCCCTCGCACCCCGGCCGGCTCAAGACCGTCTCATAAGAGTTATGGGATGGCTCTCTTCGGGTGTGAGGACTACGGAGTCCCCATCTCGTCCCCGGGTATGGGGAGGCGCGAGTCACGCACCGCCGCCGCAGCAATGTTTCGTTGTTTATACCTACTAAGATTCATTAATAAAATGTTGAACTATTAACACATACTCATAGTGCAAGATCCGACCAACTATCTACGTATGTTCTATTGACAACCGAACTACTATCAATCGAACGACCGTAGACCCTTAGGACTGGCCCTCAATTCTACTAGAGTCAACACCAGAAAACAAGTCACGCGGTCAAACTCGGCACTAAAAATGACATTGCCGCCATACTCGGCCATACTGTGTGTTGGTTGGTTCAGGCCATGACAGTACGGTTTAGAGTTGACAGCACATGTTTTTTATGATTTACTCGTGGGAATTATAGTTCCTGGCATGTATCTTGATCCCAATCACATCACAGCATGTACACAAGACAAAAACGATAGCCTGTCTAGTGATATAAGTATTATACAGATCTTTATATTGATTTTGGCAAGCAGAAAAAGTCACCAGTATGTTCTACATAAATGTGTGTGTAACAAAACTCGTTTCCTCACTCACACATACTTATACACTTGCAAATTACAATTGATTCAAAACCATTCGTATTTATTTATCATCAGTTACACTTTCTTTAGTAATAACAATAACTCATAAAATTCTTATTACTGGTATATGAACGTCGTTTTTGTCTAATTTTTGTAAGTCTCCGTGACCCTGGGGTTTACAGATTCGCTTTTTAAGAGTTTAAATCCTGCAAAGTTTTAAGTTCGAATCCCAGTCAAATTTTACTTTTTGAACTTTTAAATATTTGTATATCTTCATGTTAATTACTTACCTATTAAGGGAATGTTGAGGTAACATCACAAAAGTATCTTGATATTTTAGATTTTTTTTTATAGCAACATAAATCAGTAGTATTTTTATTATTACTGAGCGAGTATTGGTGCAGACACATTGCATTAATGTTTCTCGTATTGGAATTTATGCTACCCTCATTCTCATGATTAAAATAACATGATAATTTTATTTTTAACTGTCAACAATTGGATGCATTGTGCTTTCCACGCGGTTAATTAACAACTTAAACTCTCTTTAATATCACAAACAAAATAAAGAACAAAAACAAAACTATTTATTAACGTAAACGACTAGATCAATATAGTTGCGGTTCGAACTCGCTACCTTCGAAATGTCTTTACGCCTGTAATGCCACTAAACTACGTGAGCCTGTGCTTCAACGGTGAAATTTACCTTCTCATTCGATGGCAGGCAAATCACTCACACATATTCAATCGTTCACGATTCACGGTCATGCACAATGGCACACATAAACGTATAACACTAATACGCCTGTAACGATGACGCACACATGAGACTTCAAAGCAATGAGTTATTGTTTTTGACTGTTCACACACATATGTTAAAACATAGGGTGCTTCCACTTGACCCAGATCATAAATAGATTTTATTAGATAGATAGGCTATCGTTTTTGTCTTGTGTACACCACATATATTAAATTAAATTAAGTAAAGTTTATTTCGGAACAAGTCCATAGATGGTTAGTACGTACATTTTTCACTTATATACTATTGTTAGTAAGGTGCATATATTTTAATGGTTGTGTTTTTGTCGGTGTGAACCACCATCCACCTTTTAAATAGGGGGGAGTCCCATCGGTTTAATAACGCAGCCAGGATGCTGTTGGCGCTGCTCCTCATGCGATTCAATAAGGAAGCACAGCGCTTTCTTATTTTAGTTGCGAAGACGTCGACACGCTTCTCCGCAAACATCCATGAGGCGCTGCAATGCCTCGGCAGACCCATCAGCATCCTGAATGCGTTATTATATTGGACTCGCAGGTCATCGTATGCCCGACGCGTGAAACCCGCCCACAGGCGGTTTTTCGGAAGGATAGCATGAGGTGCTACGGTGCGGAAAAGAAGTTCAAGGTCATTGTATTGCTGAGAGGTTTTACAACATGATTCAAGACTGTATCTCGATACACTTCGGCTGAAGGTTTCACTCCTTTAACTTCTTAAGTTCAGCAGTTCAACTAAGTATTATTCATTTCTGAACAATAAAATACTCAGATCTGGTAAAACAACGAGACGATGCTGGCAACATTACATGCTGCGACTGCCACGCCGCGGTCATGGGACTTATTTGGTGGCTTATTTATAAAATGTAGTTTTTATGGAGGTCTACTGCCGGTACAACTCAGCAGACAAGTCGTTTAAATTGTACGAATTTAAATACCCATGGTATAGTAAAATACTACATAAAAATGATTATTTCAGATCAGTCTAGCGTGCGTTTAGTATCCTTTGCCATAAATAAAAATATAGCCGACTATACTCAAGCCTGTAAATTCCCGAAGATGTAGACAGATATGTATTAATTAACACCCACATTACACCAACTATGATTTTCGGTCCCAAGCAAAAGAACGTGTACCTATTGCCATCAAGCGAGCACTAAATATACCTAATTATTCAAATATAATACTTAAATTATATGTATTTGTATGAAAATAGTTGGGTAACTATGGGTGGTACAATTTAACGCACCAGGTAAATTTTGAATTTAAAATAACTTCAAAACTTACCTACCCACACCACGCAAATGCACAACAATCTTGATTAAATTTGTACTTACATAACGGAGATTGCATGGATTTAGTTTACCTATATCATTTGATGTTATGACCTTACAAACCAGTATGAAAATTAATAACAAATTCCACTGAAAAGTGTTTTTTTCCGCTTCCATACACAATTATTCTCGTTCGATGTCAACTTAAAGTGGTGGGCAGTTGCAAGGCCGCCAGTGTAGAAAATAAGTGTTATTAAATGAGAAATCTAAAGGTACGATTTAAAGGCGCCTCCTTCTGCGAGCAAGTAATGCTCGTGAAGGAGGAGGCGGGGCGGGAGCGGCAGCGGGAGCGACGAA
Source organism: Eilema griseolum (assembly GCA_963662185.1). Classification (NCBI taxonomy): domain Eukaryota; kingdom Metazoa; phylum Arthropoda; class Insecta; order Lepidoptera; family Erebidae; genus Eilema; species Eilema griseolum. Next base: position 29,697,206 of record OY759230.1, on the reverse strand, counting down.
AGATTGCAAGTCAAGCTGCCCGCGTACGAAGACAACTCGGGCGTCAGAGGTCGATGAACAACCTCCGCCCCCCATGAGCGCCGGAATGAGGGTGACAAGTGGAGCCGTCTTTCACCCTGGCAGAAGCAGTCCGCGGCGGTGGCGCGCCTGACGCGCCTCCCCGTTTCCGGGAACGAGTTGGGGACTCTGTAGTCCCCACACCCGAGAAGAGGACCAGATCGTGAGAGATGGCCCTGGGTCGGCCGGGGTGCGAGGGATATACCTGTCAACCTCACCTTCGGCAACCAAAACGACCCACAGGCGGCGTGCGTTTCAGTCGGTTCGAGTCCAAAAAGGTACGATTTAATAGGCGGTACAATTTACTCGACTTTCCCCTAATTGCTTTATCTACTCTCATACTGAAATTTAAAATTAAAAACAAAACTAAAATGCCGGTCTTTACGCATAGAATATCAAAATAAAATACATTATTATACCTACTCTATGTCCCACTGGATCATAATGTGACTTTTTTCCATTACGATACAACTACAGTTGGATTTTTTCTACATAGTCTGTGAACGCGGCGCAACACACATCGTGACCAGCAAATATATCTTGGCGTTATTTTTTTTTTTTTTACGTGCGCAAAATCCCCACGGATACCTCCCCACCGGAGCCGGTGGAGGAGGTTATGTCGGACTCGAACCGACTAAAACGCACGCCGCCTGTGGGTCGTTTCGGTTGCCGAAGGTGAGGTTGACAGGCATATCCCTCGCACCCCGGCCGACCCAGGGCCATCTCTCACGATCTGGCCCTCTTCTCGGGTGTGGGGACCACAGAGTCCCGCTGTCATTTCTTACGCAAATTATATCAATTATTTTATGAGATTAGACAAAGCACTGTATGAAACTGCACTTAGTATGGGCTTTAAATACTCGTGTAATTCTATATGAAAAAACTCACATCGCATTTAAAAACCCTAAGGAACTAAAAGCTTCATATTAAAATTATCGTATTAAAATTTCATCAAAACCCAAAAACACACAGCTGAAGAAATTGCAGTGCAGGTTTAATCAATTGAAGGCAGTGAGAGCACACCATGTCTTCCATGAGTCTCTTCTTCTCACGGAGTCTATGTCTGAGCAAACTGCTTTATCAGCCATTAAATGAACAACCTAGCCTCTTTACCAACGGCCTGAATAATATCAATGATATCATCTTCTCACCTTGCCATGGCAGAAGATGACATCTGACAGGGATATTTGAAAGTGAATTACATGTTACGCCGAATCCAGTTGAACGAATAATGACAATGACACGTCACTGTGTTCTATTTATGAACCATTTAAAAATAAATAAATATTATGTATCTACCCGTTAGATAACAGTACACAGCATATGATATTATTCAACAGCTGATATTTTTCAATGGATAACTAACCAATGTTGGGTTATGGCCGGTTTTTAAATTGAGATAAAAATTACGTATTTTGGCCAAATATTTCAAGTGTAACTTTTATCGCAAGGGCACGCCGTAGTAACGGCGGTAAGACCCATCATGGGGGAGTGGCTAGAGAGGCCACACGGCAGCCTCTCGTACCGTCTGACGCAGATGATCACCGAGCACGGATGCTTCGGAAAGTATCTGCGTCGGATGCAGAAAGAGCCAACGTCCGAGTGCCATCACTGCGACGCGAGCGAGGACTCAGGTCCGCACACGCTCACCGAGTGTCCGGCGTGGGAGACGCCGAGGCGGGAGCTTGTGGCGGCCCTGGGAGTGAGGGTTCTCACGCTCTCCACCTTGCTCGCGGCGGTGGTTCGCTGCGCGGATGCGTGGGCGGCCGGCGCCTCCTTCTGCGAGCAAGTAATGCTCGTGAAGGAGGAGGCGGGGCGGGAGCGGCAGCGGGAGCGACGAAGGATCGCAAGACAAGCTGCCCGCGTACGAAGGCAACTCGGGCGTCGGAGGTCGATGAACGACCTCCGCCCCATGAGCGCCGGCCTGGGGGTGACAGGTGAAGCCGCCTGTCACCCTGGCAGAAGCAGGCCGCGGCGGTGGCGCGCGTGGCGCGCCTCCCCGTTTCCGGGGACGAGTGGGGACTCTGTAGTCCCCACACCCGAGAAGAGGGCCATATCGTGAGAGATGGCCCTGGGTCGGCCGGGGTGCGAGGGATATGCCTGTCAACCTCACCTTCGGCAACCAAAACGACCCACAGGCGGCGTGCGTTTTAGTCGGTTCGAGTCCGACATAACCTCCTCCACCGGCTCCGGTGGGGAGGTATCCGTGGGGATTTTGCGCACGTAAAAAAAAAAAAAAAAAAGTGTAACTTTTATCGCAAGACTAGATTATTATTATTATTGTAGTGCTGACTAAGAATACTATATTATCTGTAAATAGTTACTGTCCCGATAATGGTACATTGACTACATAAAAGACTACAGAAAACTAAGCCGCGTTGTTTCCGGCACAATAGAATTTAGATCACCCATCTCTTCCCATGTGGTGTCGTACAAGTTGACTAAGATATAGGACAGTTTAACATCAGGCAGATATACAGCCCGGAAGACAGCAATAGGCTCACCCCTTACTACGAAGGACCAAATTTAATGATTCGTGAAATGTGGGTGTTAATTCACCTCTGCCTAACCCTAGGGGGATAAAGGTGTGATTATATGTATGTACGTATGTAAACTAAAAACGTTCTGTGGAAAGTCTACGCGAATGTTACACATTTAAATAAAACTATTTGTAATGGATGCTGTCACGATTATTGTATAGAGTGTATTATAATTTAAACGTTGGAGTCAGTGTAGGTAAATAATAAAATAACAGTATATAAATCGTAAAAGTACGTTAAAAATAGTTAGGTATTTTGCGATTGGTGCAGTAGTTCTATACATCTTGATCACCAATATGATATTAATAATAATAATAATAAAAAGTTTATTGACCAAATAAATATTCTTTTAAAATAATGGGATGAGGGAGACACCTTTGAGTGCCTACAAAATGCCTACAAATGTATATCAATGCTTGTAGGCAAAATATAATACCTGTGTTAGGAGCCAGGAGAAAACCGCGGTAGCCTAGTGGTATGGGTAATGAATTGCTGAGGCGAGGTCTCGGGTTCGATCCTAGGTTTTACCATGGCACACACCAATGACTTTTCGATGCTTTTCGAAGTTATGTGTGTATTTATCGCAGGTTTACAAGTGCCCGGTTTATGGCAATAGGCTCGCCACCTATTACATTGGAACTTAAACATAAACTGGCGTAATGTGGGTGCTAGCACCTCTGCCTACCCCTTCGGGGATATAGGCGTGAGTTTATGTTATGTTTTTGTTAGGAGCCTCCCTTAAGTTTACATTATTAGGTACATCTTTATGTTTTACAACAGTTTTTAGAAAGAAAAAGTATGTCTCTATGTATGTGTGACTGTGTGTACCAAAAGAGCGATCATAATTTTTTTTCGTTGCCATATTATGCTGTCGTCGGTAATTCAAGACACTGATAAAAATATGGAAAATATATTCCAAACTCGATATAAATCACCATCTTTACATTCAATTCATTATACCACTGACCCTCAAAAGAAAACTTCAACAAAAGGATCTATATAATCCGTTACGATTCAGGACAAAAGAAAAAAGAAAAAATAACACTTGGTAACAAAGAAAGACGTACGCAACAGAAACTCAAGACACTTGCCCAAGTTTTCCGACTTCCTCTTAGCACAAAAACATCCAAATTACTTTGATGCTCATACGGTGAACAGTTCAGTCAATCACGAAGGTATTCACTAGATTCCTATTGAAGTTAAGGTAGACTTTCGAACTAAACGTCAGAGACGCAGCGTCTATAGCGTCACCAATGTCGCGTCTGAAAACGCTGTCACAGCGGCACTGTGACGTCATTGACGCCGCGTTTGTGTCGCTGAGCTCGAAAGTTGTTCTCTAGAATTTCATACATTTGTATGGAACACCTATCTGTCGCTCTGTCTCGGCGTCACAGTCGCGGCGCCACTGACGCTATCGACCCTCGCTTCGAAAGTCTACCTTTAGACAGACACATTAACGCAGTCCTCTCGTACGTGACGCAAACTTGGTTTCCGTAAACGAAGTTCCATATCCAACTAATCCTTTTAAAGATGCAATTCCACCGGCGAAGGAAGGAAAGCGAAGATTGCCAAGAAATTTTAATCCGCTATTAGTGCTTCTGAGATCACGGTTGGAATTATCCGGATAGCTGAAGTGAATGAAGAGGAAATAATAGGTTTGAAGTGTATTTCGTGTATCATCTGCGTGGTGACGGAAAAAGAATACAAGTATCACCACCCCAAATCATCCGTGGGTGTTGTAAGAGGATGACTATCGGAACAATACGCAGACAATGCCACTGTGAGAGAAGGAAAACTGAAAATAAAACCCTGTACCCACCCGTATGGCCAGCATGGAAACAGTAGGCCAAAGTCCGCCAACATTAGCAGGTCCATGTCCAGCAGTGTACTGCGATGCAGGGGCGGACCCTGAATTTGTGGGGCCCTGGGCTAATTCTGCTTAGGAGCCCTACCACTCAACCAATTGCCATTTTGTCCAAAAATAAATTTATGTTAAGTATCTACAGGAAGAAAATGGGTCACCAAAATATTAAATTTATTTATTAAAACATTATTTATTCCAAAATAAATTGACAGGTTATATATGGTTATGTTATAGAGCAAACTGTCTGCATTTTTGTGCTGCAAATACTTTTATTTCCTCATCGCACTGTAAGTCCTTTGTTAAATCGCAATTTATGCAAAGAACTGACAAATTATTTAGTCGATAGCTCGTCATTACTGTCCTGGATTTTTTTAATTTTAGATAGTTTTTATTATTGACAATATTGTCTATTGTTTTCAGTTCAGGTTGGGGGCCTTCTGTATCCACGGGACCCTGGGCCCAAAAAGCCTTTAAGTAGATCCGCCCCCGCTGCGTTGGGTTAATTGATAATAATTAATTTGAAATCAACAATACAGTTCGATTTGAAACTTTGTAGTTAAGATTGTTCAGACGCTGTCAGTAAGTACTCAATGCGAGAAAAGGAAAACTCGAAATAAAAGCTGTCTGGCCAACGTGGAAACAGTTGGTCAAAGCCTTAGGAGGCTTGTATGCACCAATTCCAACAATCAATCAATTAGCCCACCGGTCTCCTAATATTAGGATATTAGGAGACCGGTGGGCTAATTGATTGATTGTTGGAATTGGTGCATACATGGACTCGTATTATTTATATAACAAAGAAATTTGCTATTGACACTGCTTAGAATAAATGACAATTATAATACAATTCATTGTTAACCCATATTTCGCAAAATAAGTGATTTGAATATTTGATTGCGTTCTCGTTCTGAAGGCTGATTTACATCAGACGAACGGATGCTCATTCTATCCCCTATCCGTCAAATTTTTGTAGTGTAAACAGTGGCAGAACATTCGTTCGTTGTTCTATTTTGAAAACAAAGACTCGTTTACACTAAAATATCAAGAAAGAATGCTCTTGTTCTAGCTCTATGTTCGTTTGGTCTAAATGCCTCTTTAGAAGTCAGTTTTTATGATGTATTTTTAACCTAAGTAAGTACAAAATGTACGAGTATTGTGTTAGTAACTTATTAAAGAAAACAGTTTAGTTATCTAAGTACAATAAACTGGAATGGAATTAGCTGGTTCCATGCTTCGATATTTTTGTAACGCAGACCTTACTAACGATGGAGAGTTTATTTTGTATTTTTTACTTTCGTTTAGTTAATTTCCCGTTGAAGTTGGCTAGTAGGACATATATTTTATTAACATGTGAGAGTTCTCACATGTTAATAAAATATTCATTCATTCACCTCTGCCTAACCCTCCAGGGATGAAGGCGTGATTTTATGTTTGCGTACGGGCAAAGGTAGCGAAGGACGCCCAACGGCCAGGTGGAAGGACGTCTGTGGGAGAGGCCTATGTTCAGCAGTGGACTATGTGTAGCTGACATGATGATGATGACCTATGAAATTGCCGAAATTTTCTTACAGATTCATGAGTTCGTTAT